>VXAU01005769.1:729584-781949 GCA_013399695.1 Formicarius rufipectus | reverse complement strand
GGGGCGGCGGGCCGGGCCGGGAGGAGGCGGAGAAAGGGGCGGGCGAGGGGCGGGGGCGCCCCCGTGGGACCTCCTCCCCTGCGCTTCGGTGGGTACGGGACACCGCGGGGCTGTGCCCGCGGGACCTGCTCCCCTGCACTTTGATGGGTGCGGGGGACAACGCGGGGCTGTGCCCGCGGGACCTGCTCCCCTGCACTTTGATGGGTGCGGGGGACAACGCGGGGCTGTGCCCGCGGGATCTCCTCCCCTGCACTTCGGTACCCGCAGGATGTCCTCCCCTTCGCTGCTGTGCCCGTGGGATCTCCTCCCCTTCTCTTCGGTGGGTGTGGGGGACAGCGCGGGGCTCGCCCCACGGACCGCAGCAGCAGCACCCCCGGGACCACCCCCCCTGTCGCGACACGGGACCCCACCCATCGCGCTCCAAGAGAAATTCCCTGTGCTCCCACTCAAAGACGTTCCAAGTGTCCTTCTCGAAGGGGCAGCCGGGGAGGGGAGGTGTGAATCGTTTTAAATCGTCGTGAAGGGTATTTTCTCCCTGTTTGTAGGGGGGGAAAAAGTTTGAAATCACAACAAATCACCTAAATTTAACTGTCCTTTGGATAACCCAGCGCTGGGAGGGCGGATTTACGCCCAGCAGCACCGCTCTCTTCCCAAGTGCTGCCGGAGCCACCGTGAGCCCGTCCCACCCTCGGGAGATACACCGGCCAAAGAGCGAGGAGGAGGAGCAGGGAGGATGAAGGAGCGCTGCCCAGAGGTCTCTTGGTCCCTGGGAAGGGAGGGAGGCCAGTCGGGAGCAGGGGGTCTGTCCATCCTGGGGCAGTGCACCAGACATTGGCAGCTGTCATGGAATGATGGAATCGTTTGGAAACGACCCCCAGCCACCCAGCTCTGTGCCCTGTCCCCACAGAGAAGCGTGGGATGGTGGGTGAGGGGGCAGAAAGGTGGTCCCCACTACTGTCCTGCCCTGCTGGGCTCACTCCAGCGAGCACTGTGATGGCCAGTACATTACAGCTGCCCCACAGCACACACATCCCATAAAATAACTCACCAGACCTCATGCAGCTGCCAAAACAGCAGAAGATACAAGGTAACACTTAAAGAGCTGCCTATAAATTAGGTAAAAATAATTAATAATACATATAATATATTAACGGCATTTCTGTGACATGATATGGATAATATACATTAATATATAAATACCTCACAAATAATTCAGAGTGTTTCCATTTCATCAACAATCACTGGCCAATGTATTTACTTTATGGTAAGGATTATACATTTCATTATAAATGGCTTGCTGGGCATGTCAGCAACTTTTACATCTCCATTCACTTTATTATTAATGGTTTCCTGAACAGTAATGGCATAATAATGCACACAATGCAGCATGAATATTTGATGTGGCATCTATAGTCTCCCATTTATCATTTATAACAGGCTACAAAAACATTATAAAACATTTATTACAAATTTATAGATCACTTTATACTAAAACAAAGTTGTGTTATAAATACATTATTAATCCTTTATGCCATTTATAGGAATCCCTTGTAATAAGGCCTTAGCATATGTTGCTGCACGACCATAACATGAGTGGTGTGGTGAGGAGGAAATACAGCACCGTGTGCCTGCTCCTGAGTCCTGGGCATGTTCTGTGAAGGAAAGCAGAAACATCTGCACTCAAAATTAATCAGAGTGTCAAGGGACCAATCAAAAAAAACGCTGGATTAACTCAAAGTTGGTTTTTTTTCACCCCTCCCGTGAAAAAGACACTTGCCTTTGCAGCACTGGAGTCTGAAAGCTGATCTCTCACACTTTTCCACACCACCTTTTCATTAGATTAATAAAATTTGCATGATTTATGAAAAGCCTGGCTAACGATGGGCAGCCCTTCCCATCCTCAGGTAACTTAGGGCTTGGTAAGAAATAAAGAGGATGCTCTGGGTTTAGGAAATGTGTTTGTGGGGTTTCTTTCTGTAAGTCCCAAAGACTTACAGAAAGAAAAGAGCAGTGTGCATCCCCTGCCACGCTTGCAATCGATGCAGCTCAGCACTGGGAAACGAGATGAAGGAAATGGTGTTTGGAAATGGAGTGGTTGCCAGTTGCTGGTCATACAAACAGTGAAAATCTGCTTCTGAGCACAGCTTTGACACAGCTGTACTTACCCCTTTCAGATTTAATAGCCCAGATGGGGCACGGCCCAGGGAATGAGACTTAGCTTTTGAAAAATGTATTTGTTTAACATGACAATCTGTCTTCCAACAAACTTAATGAGTCAATGCAGTTAGTCCCTTCTCATTACCTCATGCTTTAGGAAAGGGCAGCTGGGGCTGGGTGGCTGGGGACACAGACCCACAGAGTGGAAAGCCAGGCTGGACTTGCAGAGCAGTTGTGATTTCCTGTGTATCACAGGCCCCTATGTTTCACCTTGTCCCTCCCTGCACTGGGCCCTGCTTTTTACCTACTTGGTTGTACCACAAAGGCACCCAGGCTTGCAGACACCAGAAGAAGAAACTATTAGTTGCTGGCTCCAAGCTGTGCATCCAGAGAGGGGGTTAGGCTGGAGGTACAGCCCTGGGTGCACCAGAGGAATCAGGTCCACATTATACACTAAGGTGATTAAAATGACATCGCTGAAGGAGTTTGCTAATGCAGTAAGAGTATTACTGCTGGGCCAATAATGGCTTTCCAAAGTACAGGTATCAGAGCCTTGTGCAGTGTTCTTAGCTGGTGATTAAAGAGAGCTCTGTGGGAGTTTACAGCTATGATGAGTCTTTAATGCACCAACAGGTAAACTAACAAACACCAGAGAGAGGAATGGGGCAGGAAGGGAGTAGAGCTGCCTACAAATTACCCACAACCGCTATGCTGCCAGAATGTTCCTCATGGGATGATGCTTACAAATCCTTACTCTGGATTGTATTTTTCCTTTCCGCATCTTTTCCTTTGAGGAGCTTTGTATGTCCTTATCCTGTTTTGCAGACCTTGCCCCTCTCACTGAGCTTTTCCCAGTTCTGCTGGGTGAGTCTTCCCACCTGTGGATGTGAAGGTGGCTCACAAAACAAAGCACTTCCTGCAAGCACAGTGCCTGCTTCCTGAGATTCCTTCCCAAGGCGTGTTTGGAAGCTTGTTGGAACAGCATACCAGAGACATAGACTGATTCATTCTTCTCTACTTACAGACACTTTCTCTTTCTTAATCCTTTTCAGTTCTCTTCCTAGATGCCAAAAATGCCGAGTGCTTCCTGACAGTTGCTATGATTATGACTAGTGGGAATGACTGTCTGCCATCACCTCCTAAATTTATTCTGGTTCCCATATGCAGCACTGTGGACTTTACCATTACTAGAGAGAGAAGCTTAAATAGGTGATTAGGACAAACTACCCTAAAGCCCAAAGAATAACAACCAACATTTGTTATCTTGAGGACTTGAAAGGAGCAATGGTTGATTCCTTGTTTCAGACAATGCAGAGCCTCATGAAGCTGAAAATCAAGTGATGCATTTTTTTTTTATAAGGGAAAAATCACATCTTTTAACTATTGTGAGAAATCAGCTGATCAAACCAAGCTACTTCCTAGTTTTGCTGCAGGCTGTGTGCAGGGCTGTTCACTCCCAACAATAGGAAGTGTGTTTTGTAGCCAAGAGCTCTCATACATTCCCGTGCCAATGGCTTGTATTAAATTGAGGGATTCAAAAGGAGAAGGAAAAAGTATGCGTCTCATCAGCAACATGCCTCATCAGCTCTCTCTTCCCAGAAGGCAGCCAGGCTGACTCCACAGAGACAGAAAGGCCCAAAACAGGAAAAAGAAAGCCCCAACAATTTCACAGCTACTCACACAGAAATGCTTCTGCATGATAACCCTTTTCCTCGGAGTCTGACTAGTTTGACCTGCAAAAGTAGCAGAAAAAAAAGTTATTATGAAATTCAAGTCTGAACATGAATTTCCACTGAAGGAAGATGAAAGTGAAACGTGAAGTTACAGGAAAAGGCACTTTGGTAAATCTCTCTGCAATACATGCCCCCAAGAAGCTCGTAAATGGTAAATTCTTTATCCCAAAACCTCAAAGGAAAAATCCAGCAAGCATCAGAGCAAAGTGTGTCCTGTCACTCAGGTATAACAATGTCACATCAAAACAGAAAAATGTTCCTCCTGCCCACCCCACCAGCCAGATGACTTGCTGGCTTTCCTGTCCCCCAAAACAATGAGGTGTGGGACAGGCTAGAGGGTGATGTCCTAAAATTATTTTCAGGCAACAAGCATGAGAGACTGATTACATCCTGCATCCTACTCATCAGGTGAGAGGAAAAATGAGAAGACTATGAACAGCAGCTTGGTGGGTCACAGGTCCCAGGGAGATAAAAGCAGCTCTCCAATAGGATTGGGGATGGTATTTATTTCAGAAGGTGATCTCCCCTTCTCTTCCAAGGGAAGGGAAACAGATGGTGGTGATCCCCAGTCTTTGCTCTGCAATGGCAGAGCACTCCCTCTCTCCTCCAGGTGCTGCAAATATCACAGGTCTTGTCATAAAGGGAAAGCAAAGGTGTTTTGCTGACCAGAACTTGTTTGGATCATGAAATTGGGTGAAGTGACCCTACTTTTATCAAGGCATTATTACCACAGGAACAGGACCCACCCCATAGCAGGAGCTGGTTTGGGCACTTTGAAATGCTGTGTCTTATCAGTGGAGCAGAGTTTAAAGCCTGTAAAACCAATAAAAATTGTTAGTCATTAACACTGTGAATGTGCTGAAGCAAAAAAGCACTTTGCCTTTTCCAGGCCCTTTGTGGAAATGAATAAGCAAAGCTTCCTTTTCCTGGTGGTGGGGGTAAATAAGGTCTTGTTTTTGTTTCACAGGAACGCAAAGACACTTGCTCATCATTCAGCTTACTGCTGAACCCTGAAATCCAGCTGGAACCTCATCTGAAAAAGAAGCTGGTTCTTACCTCAGGTTACTAATTTAATAGCAATAAAATCCTTGAGGTAAAGTAACTCTAAAGGCCAGAACTTTCCACTTCTGCACTGAATTATCTGACAAACTGCAAGTTGCCTTGTTTTCATCCAGACCAAACCTGAAGCACTATGTGCTTTATTTGGGAGGGAATGGGGACTCTCACAGAACACCTATGACAGAACAGAATTGGCACTCTCTCCGGTCCTGGTGTAGCAGCCACTGTGTGCCCTCCAAAGCCATCAGCACCTGTGTGCCCCTGTGTTTCTGCCTGATGTGGGGGCACTACAAACTCTACAACACAACCCTTGATAGATGTGGTTTGGGGTGTCCCCTTCACCCTGTGCTGAGTGCCCTTATGTGTCTCACTCCTCTCCAAAGACATTCCCTATAAAACTATAAGCATCACTTTAGATTTTGAATCTCATTATTAGTTTAAAAAGAAAAAGAGACAAAAAGGGAGGTAATTTTATTACTTTTATATGGTATGTTTTCCATTATTTGCATAATTGTTTAATGCTAATAAGACAATTAGTGATTCTTACAGCTTAGTAATTACCCAGCAATGACTGGCCTATTGTAGCTTAATGAATTTTTTAATTGTTGCTGGGGGTCTTGACATTTTTTGCCCACTATCTTCTTGTGTTAGAGATGGTGTTCATGCAAACAGGGTAATGCTGAAGGCAAGCCACCAACAGCTACACAGGACAGGCAGATATGTTATTATAAAGGTCTGGTTTTAAAAGGATAGGAAATTGCAAACTATATTCTGCTGCTTTAGGGCGAAATTATTTAAATACAAGAGACAACATAGACTTCAGTCCACCTTAGACAAATGCTATCCCTATAGCAGCCAGGTTATTTAGCTGGTGTGGGGCTGGCTTTGACATTCCCAAAGCTAACAAAAGTCTTACCACTTTTAGCTTTTGGTGGAGTATCCCTTGAGTTAAGTGTGAATCATACTGTCCTGTGGTATGGCCAGAGGGAAGTTAATTGAGGGCAGGCAGGGGTAGGATTGTGTTTGTCACTGATGGAGGTCACAGATGAGGTTGGCTGGAGGAAGAGGATGGCAGGGCCCCAGGGAACAGTCCTGGGAATAGACTCCACAGCCCACATTTACTCAGAGACGCCAGGTAATGCAGATGGAGTTTTCCTCTCCTTTCTAATTTTCCACAAGACTTCATGCATGCTGCTCCTTGCCAAATGCGGTGTCTCTTTATCTTTTCTTGTTTTCAATGGCTGGCACAATGTCAATACCTTTAACCATGAAATCCCAGTTGCTGGCTGTTACCTGTACACCTCTCCCCACTGTTGACGTAGCAGGTTGGGCAGATTTCCCTCTGAGCTCAGTATTGGGACTGTTCCAGCTCCTCAGTACCAAGCATATCCCAGAGGCAGCAGCCACTGAGTCAGGAACATGCAGGTACCTCCCTGGTTAGTCATGCCCTGCTCATGGCCAAACTCACATGGTGCTCCTGGATATCACTCACAGTTTCTGGTATGCACAGCCTTGTCCAGAGCTGGGTCAAACAGCCCAACCCTGAGCCAGGGTATCGGCACCCGTGAGGGGCCACACTTTCAGCCACACAGGGTCTGGCAGGAGCATGGTTTGGCCAGGATAGAGATGCCCACTTGTGCCCAGCCAAGCAGTGAAGGTCTGTCACGTGCATGCTGGACAAGTGTTCAGTCCTCTCCCGAGGCTGCCACATCTGGGCCACGAAAACATTTATATTTGCAGCAGAGAGAAGTCATTTGCAGTAGGAAATCATCACAGAAATTAGCTGGTGTTTGCAGGGAATTGTGATCCTCTGATGCCTGAAGGGTGTGGAGGTGGGACCTGGTCACTTCTGTGGGGAAGCAGCTGGGCTTTGGGAGCACCCAGCCATGGGTTGTCATGTCCCACCCCTCCCAGTCCTCATCTCTCCTGCTGCAGTCTGCCTGCACCATGCCACCACCTCCTCCCAGCCACACTGTGGCCTCTTCCCAGCCTTGATTCAGCTATTCCTGCCCCATCCTTGCCAGACAGCACTCAGGGAAAGGGCTCTGCAGTCCCTCAGCTGCTCCAGGACTGCCGAGCTCCTCCTGGGCTCTCTTCACCCCCAGCCCTGTACCACCCGTACTCAGTGCCAGATATGCAGGCACACAAGCAGGGCCAGTTGATGCACAAGGGTTGTGCCAGCCCTGCCCTGAGCTGGGTGCAGCCACAGGAAGGCAAACAAACATGTCACCAGTTTCCCCTTCACCTCATGCCTCCCCTACAGCTGGGATGGGATTCCCTGTGTATCTGAAAAGACAAAATGCCTTCTCATGGGGTAGTGTTAAGTACATTCCCCAGCTCCTGACACCAGCCCTGGCAGCCCAGTTCTCCTAAGGATGTTCTTGACTACAGAAGTTCATAGTAGCAAAGTGACTAAGCAGGGATTTTGCATCATTTTGGGATGTGCTGCCTGTAAGGCAGATGGGAGCAGGGACATGCACTGGGTGAGTCATGGGGGCCTCCAGGCTTGGCCAGAAAAGACCCTGCAAACCCCCTCACCACTCCTCTTCTGAGCAAGGCATCAGCTCTTCAAGACAGAGGAGATGGCCCCAGCCCCCAGGAGTTGCCCAGCAGACCCATGAAGGGTGACCTTGTCATCTCAGCCAGGGTGGGAGAAGAGAAAATGCTCAGCTAGGCAGAGATGAAAGTTATGGAGCATGGATTAAAAGGCAGGTGAGTGTCAGGCCATCAGTACTGCTGTCACCATTTCAGAGCTGTCACGGCTGCCTGCCCAGACAGCAGCAATGGGCTCCTGCCCTGAGCTGTCTTTGCACAGCCAGGGCCTCCCTGACAGTCCTGTCCTCAACTCTGATCTGGTTTTGGTGATGTGCTTCAAGCCAGGGCTGCTTAGCTCCGGTGGGTTAAAGCAGAGGGTGGCAGCAAAGCAAATGCATTGTGGGAACCTTCAATACAGCAAAAAGCAGAGAGTTCAACAAATCACAGTTGATGCCTTTTGTACTGGGAGACCTATGGGAAGGCCCAGTTCTGCAGAGTAACTTCCACCCACATTCTGTCCATCTGAATTTGCTTACTGATCTCCCAAAAGATAATTGCTGATGCTGCTAAAGGGATGGTCCTTCCACCTTCATAGACACAACTCTTTCCACAGTGCCCTGCAAAACCTGGCTGTCCTGGTCTGAGGTGTCACGAAGTTGTTCTCTCAAAATCCAAGCATGCTCTGTTCCTCTGAAAAAGGCATCCCAGAGCAGGTCTGCATTGTCAGACACAGTAAAATTTGGGACCAACCATGCTGTTTATTTTTGCCTGTAAATATTTCCAGTTGCAGCCCTGGAGCAGGATTACTGGAAAGCCCCAATTGCAGGGAGGATCTTCCCCAGAGCACCATTACTGTGTTTGACTCACTGCTCCTTGATTCAAAGTCCTGTGAAAAGCCCTTTCCCAGCCAGTCCCACAAGTTCCCAGCTGCTTTAGGCCCACAGCAGCACCCACTACCTCTCTGCTCTGACAAACTGAGCAGTGCCTTAATGATGTCTGATAAGGGACTAAGGTAAGGGTTCCCAGTGAGATTACTGGCTCCCCTTGGACAGGCGTTAATCCTGCTGTCACTAAGCCCCTCAGGAAACCCATTCCACTGACTTGATCTTCTTCAGCTGTTCCTCCACATAATTTATATGGAGCTAATTGCCACAGTAGTGGCTCCGGATGCGAAGCAGATGCTGCTGAGGAAAAGAACATGTTGCATCCATAACTGATGGCTCTAATCTCTATTTAAAGGCAAGGCTACTTGCAGTTGATGGGAGGTTCAGATCTCCCCCTTCTCCATCTCTCTGCAAAGCCAGCTGGACATTCATTCAAATTTTGACACACTAGCAAAAGTGCTTAGCTGTGGTATTCCTCATATGAAAGAACAGACAGTATTTCTCAACCCAGCCACCCACGAGGTCACAACTGTCCGTGCCACCAGCAAGGAGATATAGACTTATTTACAGCTACCTATAAAATTCCTCCAGGATCTTTGTCATTAGAGTACTACAGAGTTTCTCTACTAACAAGTGGAGTGCCAGAGGAATAGAGACAAACGGTGTGAGAACAAACTGGTGACTAGAATTAAGTGAAGCTGGAGAACAAACATACACAGCAGTAATTCCTCTGGAGCAGGGGAAAGGAAGACGATGCCTCCTTTTGTGTCCTCAAATGACAGTTGGCAAATAAGCCATCACCCTTATCAGCAGGCAAAGACCAGACAGCAGTGGTCAGAAGAGTCACAGGGAGGAATTGGCAGATCCCAGAGAGGAAACCCAGCTGCTTGTTCAAAGACTCCACTGTGATAATGACCAGCTGCTGGGCTGTTTGCAAATGTACCAAGAAGTTTGTTTTTAAACAAACACAAAAAGGAACCTCTTAAAAGTCGTCCTGTCAACAGTTGGTGCTGACCAAACTCATCCACAATACCCCACTGACCCTTCCAAACCTCCTCCATTTCCTGCATGTCCTATAAAAGACCAAGACAGCTCTGAGAGCACTTGGTCATGGAGACAGGTCTTCCAGAGATGCTTTGCCTAGAACAACAAGACTGAAGAACAGGGAGAGAAGGATGTCAAGCTACACTGAAGGGAACATAGAAAGACCCAATGGAAACAGAGAGAATTTTAATTATAAAATAAAAAAAAAAAACGCGAACACTCATCCCCGGAAACCAAAGTGGTCTCTACCCTTGCACTGACCTGCATGTTTCCTCCAATACAGAGTAAAGACACTTCAAGTGCAAGGGCCATCACTCCCTTCTGCTCTCCCAGCAGTTCTGAAGAGCCAAAAAACCCCAAACAAGTAACTGACAGCCACTGCTCCAAGACTGCTTCCATGAAGAAAGTGGTCCCTGTTTGGCACAAAGTTCAGGAGATTTTTCTCCCACAATAATGGCATCTTAGCCAGGCAGACAGATCCTTGCCCTTTTCTGATCTTCAGTCTGCACACTCTCCTTTTCCAGCACAGTCTGGCCGGCCACATCACATCTTTGAGTCTCCAGCACATGGGTTGCGACACACTGTCTTCTTACAGAGCTTTAATGCAGCTGATGAGTCCATTAAAATAATTCCTCTTGAAGTGCAGCTTCCAGAACCATGTCTTCATACCGTGGCCTCCATGTGCAGAATCTTCAAGGCCTCTGAAATCTGAGAGCTGGTGTCGATCTGGCCATACATGCCCACCAGGAAGGCCCTGTGCAGTAACACTGCTGCGTGCTCTGTGAAAGGGACAGACAGCATGAGACCGACCCCAGAGCTCCAGCGTGCAAGCAAGACCAACTCACCAACAAACACTGGGCTGAACATTTGCAGCTGCACATGGAATTCTCCCCTTCCATGAGACCATGGCACAATCCACCCTCTAACAGCTCTGTGGGTATGTGATCTCATGAGGGGTCACAAGTCAGAGAAAATTGTTAAGGGAGCAAATCTACTTCAAGGAAGACTGCCAAGTCTATGTCCCTGTTATGCTCAGAGCATACTATTGGTATAGATGTCTGTTTGACGGCCTGGTCTAGGCAACACTGACCCTTGGCAACTTCTCAGGGGGGCGGTTCCCAGCACAGGATCCCAGATTTACCCTTGTGAGACCAACCATGACCCAAAGGTGGCAGACCTCAACTTACCTTGGCAAAGGAGGGTGTACTCAGGCAGGTTCCTCAGCGCTGTCTGCACCACCTCAAAGTCTCGGCTGCCAAGGCAGTACATGTAAGTGGGAAGGAAATCTGAAGCAATGCTGGAAGTAAAACAAGATAGTGTCAGTACGATCCAGATTATCACTTAGGATACCCTAAATTCCAGTGGTCCTCACCTGGGGTTGTTCTGAATGGAGCGCAAGGCCAGGCTAAAGGCCAGGTTTCGGCAGGTATCCTCTGATGAACTCATTAGCTTCTGTAGGTTTGTCTGAAAGATGGGACAAATTTGGATCACAGGGCCATCCAGGGAGCACAACTCCTCAGACTGGCACTATCATCCCTCCACACCAATCCAGCCCTACACAAATCCAGCAGGTACTGGCTTGACCCCAGAAATCCCTCTCTGTAAGAAGGATTATCCCGGGTTTGAATACTTTTATGTACCCTTCTGTAATCTTACTCCATGTGGGACAACTGAGTTTTCTCTGGGTTCCAGATTTTTCAACAGAGCTGTTCTGTTCTCTCCTTGCCTCAATACTGGGAAGAAAACAGAGCGTAATTCTTCCTCTGACATAAAGAGGATGATGACAGACCCAGTATGCAATGGGGGGAAATACTGCCTACTCTCAGAAGGCCTGACTGAAGATTCATTTAAGATGCTGCAACAACTACCCCAAAAGCAGAGGAAGGGTAGTGCTTAAGATAGCTGAGCAACACAGACTCTGGTGGCAAGAACCTTCTCCTTCCAGTGGCAGTTGGAGACACCAATACTCACAGCAAAAAAGGAGAGGATTTCTGGCCTCCGCCTGGACATTTCATCAATGTCTGTAAGCACCTCCAGGATGTCTGGGGGAAAACAAAGGTTGAAAGGGTGACTGAAATTCACTGATGCAGCAGAGGATCTTTTCCTTTTCCCCTACAAATCCGATCTCCCAAGCAGTCAAGTTTTCCCATCTGCACACAAAGTTAGTGTAATTAAGACAGTTCTTCAAAAAGGAGAACAGGGATGTGCCAGATCAGCATATCCCAAACTGCCCAGACAGAGGTGACCACCACTGTCATGTGCAGCGGGGTATGAGGTTTCCATTCCAGAACACCCTCTTCTGTAACTGAAAGATCTTCATAGTGTGTCTTTTTAAAAGTGTCCAGGCAGGACTTTCCACTCCTATTCTTTCTTGGAAGGAAAACTGTCACCTCAATACCATGACTTAGGTTTGAACACTGGACACTTGTAATTTCAGAAGACCTTTGGAGAAGGTTATTATTCTCATTTGCCAGGTTAACATGATTTTCTTCCATGTAGACCCTTTGAAGGTTTCTAGCAAAATCCTACTTCTCATCAGTTTGGTATTTTTCTATCATGAAAAACACATCATTTCTTTCAGCACTCCAGACCTGGCTCGATATGACCCACAGGACACCTTGAATTACACCTACTATCTCCCAAAACACTTAAAAGATCCTTGAAGAGCCCCAAAGAAGAGGTTGTTGAAGTACTGCTGAGCTAAATGCTAACAGCATCACAGGAAGCCTCTGTCACAGAATCACAGAAGGTTATGGACAAATTAATACAAAAATGGAACAGCATCCTAACTGTTGAAGACTTCCAACACAAGACCAAAACAGAATACTAACCTGTAGCTGACAGGTAAGTAACAGGCTTGGCAAATGTCTGCATTTCCCCTGTGTCTTTGTACAGCTCTGCAAGTCCTCACTTACCCTCCACTGTTTGGCCTCTGGAGAGCCTCTTCATATAAGGGGCCATTTCAGCTGGTGTGAGAGGAGTGAAGAGAGAGACACTGACAAGAGGGAGAGAGCCAGCTGCTGCTTCATCTGGGCAAGAGAGAGATAGGGCAGGTCACTCCTGACTGTCTGTGTCCAGTAGTCCCTACCAGTGTAGTGGTGTAGCATGAGCCAACCAGCAATACTGTAATGCAACTCCTGGCTCTCACACTGTCTCCAACCTCACTGCACCTCCTGGCATCCCCCTCAGCTGACACTGAGAAGGAAGTTTCATAAGCTCTTTTAAAGCTGAATAATTTTTCCATCCAAGTTGTAAACAGAGGAGTAGTGGATGTACCCTTACAGTCCCCAAGAGGTCAATCATTAAGGGCAGCTGAGAAAGGCAAAATCCCCAACCAGGAAACCCACCTTTGTTAGGGCTGTCCTTTTGCTCCAGTAGTGATACCACTGGCAGGAAAACACATTAACCCATCCCAGATACTGGTTCCCAATTGCTGAGCATACAAGTGCCATTCTCCACTCTAAACACCCTTTCACTAAGCTGTTACAAGAAGAATGAGCACAGCACACAGCCCATTGTAAGGACTTAGCCCCAACACATACTGCAGGTTCACCAGCTGGAATAACTCTTCCCCCACCCAGACTCACCATCCTTCTCTTCATCAGAGCCCCTGTCCAAGGTGCCACTCTTACTAGGCAGACTCAGCCCAGCCAGGAGGGACTTCAGCATTGCTAGGTCACTGTTGTCTGATGACAGGTCACTGAGGGAGAGAGGTGGCATGTTTGGCTGTCAGTAGCAATAAGGGCATGAGGACAAGTAACAGCTTCTCAGAAGCAGAAACAGGGTTTTTCCTTTCATCGTAACTGGAACTCAAATGCATTTTCCCCACATATCTGCAGGTAGGACTCTGCAGCCACCACTCCAGGGAAAGATCCCCAGCTGACCATCTGGAGACAACTGTAGATTGTCCAACCCCAGTTGGACATTTTGACCATTCTATAAGTTAGAATCATTATCTGACTTCTTTGGGCTCAGTTTTCAACTATAAAAAAGAATATGCTGGTCATCTCAATAGAGAATTAAGGGAGCTAAGGGTGAAAAAGTCCCATATTAACAGCTATTTTGTCACATTCTCTTGCTGGGCTTGGTCTGATTTGCTTCTGGCAGTCTGACTGTGCACGGGATAGCAAGTATAAGGAAACTTACTGGAGTGGATCCGAGTGCTTCTGCAAGAAGGAGACAGCTGCCTGGGCATTGCATGTGATGTACTTGTGGATAAACTGGACAAACTTGCTGATGAAGGCAGCCAAGTGCCGGGAGGATTTTCTGTAGTTCTGGGAAAGGACCAACAAGAGGAGAGTTAACCAAAAAACTGCAGTGATGGACTGCTCATGCTACACCTCCGGTACCAGGAGGCAGTTTCTTGACCTCCTGCCTCCTCTTCAAGCTCTCCAAGGTACTTAATAAACTTTTTTGTTCTTAGGCATATGAAGGTTTTCCCTCCAAATAGGAAGAGCTGGACTGGCCCTGTGTTACACGAGCTTCCCCATCTAGTGGCCAGACACCAGCACATGGAGGGAAGCAGGGATTTTCCTACCAGCAGCAGACGGATGAAGGACAGGAGACAGTCCCAGAGTGCCGCCTGGTGCTCGTTCTGGAAGACCTGCGGCTGGAGCAGCTCCAGGATCCCCAGGACGTGGATGAAGAAGGTTAAGTGGTTCTGCTGCCTGAACTCCTGGAAATTGAGGTGAACACGGCCGTGCAGCAGTGCTGCAATCATTGGCAAGTGCCTGAAACACCAAACAAGAAAATCCAGACCTATCCTCTTTCGAGGAACAGTTACATGTTGCTATACTTCAGTTCCTGAAAGGTAGCATCCCTTATTCTCTCTCAGGATTCTGGACTTGCTCTCTGTATCTAGACTCCACAAGCCCCATTTCCCACCTATATTCTGTTCTCTGGTCCCCAATACCAAGATTATTTGTGACAGACATGGAGCCAAAAGAGGTACTGCCTCATGGTAAGAGATAAGGCTTTTCTGCCTTTTCTCTTGATTTCTGTACATGAAGGTGAATTCTCTCACCATCACCATGATTCTGCAAGTTTGTTGCCTCTCCAGGACAAGGGTGGATGCTTTGTGATGAACCCCAGCCACACAGAGGGAGAAAAGAGAGGGAGGTACCTGAGGAGGAGGATGGGATGAGCCACAGCCAGCTTCCTGCAGGCCATGTTGGCATCCCACACACGGCTTTCAGATGACTTGGAGTCACTGGTGTCTGCGAGGAGGTTAATGAATCTGTGAACGAGGGCATCAAGCTAGAAAAAAATGAGTAAATCGTTAAGAAGTCTAAAGTACAATCCAGCCCATGGCTCTTCAGCAGTGTTCCCCAATTCCTTTCCAGCTACAGAGGGGGGTTAACAGAAATTATTTTCAGGTAGAATTTGTGAGAAAATGCAATGTTCCAGCTGGCACAGGATCTGAAAGCACAGTCCCTACAGACATCTAAGCAGGATCAGACATCTGCACACTTCTGCTTTACCAAAGTCTTTGGCACACAGAAGCTTGTAGAGTTTATGCTATTTTATAGAAGGACACTGCAAAATAAACTAGAACTCTCTGCTCCTGAGAGTGCAGGCAGGGAAGGGGTAACAGAAGAGCAAGGCAAAGAAATCCAAGTCATCCAGGGAGCTTTTGTCCATCCTTGCCTTCTAAACTGGGCATCAGGGTAGCATCTGCTCTGCACACACAACTGGAAAGGGGCTTTCCTAAGCCTCTAACTTTACCTTGCAAGTGCTACTGTCTCTGGCTCCTTCACTGGTAAGAAGCATCTCAGGCATAGGCACAAGGAGCTCAGGTAGCTGCAGGTATATCTGCAGCAGAAGGTCCTGGCAACATTTCCCCACAGAGCTAAAGGAAAAAGTGAGAGGTCAGCCACTGGTTGCTATATTAGTTCAACTAGTAAGCACCCCAGACCCATCAGATTAGCAACAGCCTTCCTGCACATGTAAAAAACCATGTAAACCATGTAAAAAGACAAGCCACCATTAATCTCAGTGAGTGTTTTTTAAGTCTTTGTCTATTTTGAACTACTCAGATCATTTACCATCTATAGGGACCCATCCACAGTCCATGGGAATCCATCATTATTCAAATTAGGCCATTTGGAGTTTGAAAACTGCAGTTACAAAGGGGCACAGGACAAGAAAGCTTTGCTTACATCTCCAGTGAAGTCCCTGCACATGGTCCTCATGGTCATCCCAAATTGGAAAAGAAGTCAGAACCACAACTATTCAGACTAGCCAACATGTTCTCTACACACCTGAAACCCCTGTAGACCCCCAGCATAGTCGGTACTGGGAGGCAATTCTATGCAATAGCAACTGAGATTACTCAGTATCTTTCCTAATATAAGCGAGGTTGGAATTAGGTCAGTTCCTTTCACTGCCATAAAAACATCATCTTCCTGTTCTTTCCACAGCCCTAAAATAGCTGTTAGGAAACAATCTGGCCTCCATTCAGTTTTGAGAGCAATCATAACAGTTAGAAGCAGGATGTATTATGAACAGTGACTCAAGGAATGAATAGACAAGAAATCCCACATTTAGGAACCAGCAATTAAAAATCAGCATTGCCTTAAAGAAAGAAAGGGGGGAAAAAAGCAAAAAGGCCCTTAAACTTCACTTTTGAAGTTACCTTCCTTGTGCAAGTACCCCTTAAAATGCCCGATTATTCCCCCAAATCTCTGGGAGAATACTGTGCACTTTTCATATGGGCTCTGGAACATGATACTCTTAAGACATGCTGGCAAGTCTCATCATGACCAGACTACCCATGCACAAGAGCTACAGCAAACAGTGCTCCCCATTTGCAGCCTCACCTGCTTCCCCACTGCTGGATGCAGTTGGTCAGATACTCAGTTACTTTTTTGATATTCTCAAGGTCTCCATGAGAACAACTGAGCAACAAAGGCAGTCGAGACTGGATGAGTGTGCAGGAGGCCTCATCAGTGTTCTGGTATCTGGTCTCTGCTTCAGCCAGGATCAGCTCCACCATGCTGATCAATTCTGATGCCTTCAAGTGGAGCACAAATTCCTCACGGCGCTTCTGCAATGCAAGAGGGCACCCCAAATGATTCCACACCAAATCCAAAGATCCTTAGTTTCTTCAATACACGCCTTCTCCAACTTGACTGGAGTATATTTTAGAACTTAAGGCTTAAGAACTACCCCATACCTTGAGATCTGGAACCATCACAGCCACAAATGAAACCTCTTTATCCCTCCCCTATTTTCTGAATTCATTTACTTTCATCGCAGCATGTGTGATGGGTCAAAAACCATAATTCAGTCACCAAACCAAAGAAATTTTATGGAGAAGAGACAACCTCCTTTTCTTTGTAAAATGGGAATTATCCCACACTGGGTTTTAGCTTACTTGCCACTCTAGCCTTGTGCCTTTAACAGATACTGTGGCAATTGCTGTAGGGGAAATGCCAAGTGGGCAAACTTTGTGTGTTCATATCAGATTTTTGGACTCCAAACTGCCAGTGTAATATGTAACATAGCAGATCAGCTAAGTAACCAGCTGAGGTACAGGCAGCAAACTTGGCACGCTGCACCTGAAACACTCCAGCCACCTCTTGGCCATGGAAAAATCAGGCACTGTGAAAACATTGCCTCTCACTCCATACAGAGAGGAATCTTGGAAGAACTGAATCAATACCTGAGGAGTTCTCTGGTCCCTTCCCTGCCAGATCCGAGGAATGTGAATACAGGCCCACAAGAAATCCAAGGATGCAGTTGGGTCAAACCTGCCAGAAGACAAAAGAAGACGGATTTGCAATTAGAGTCAACACAGCCCTCAGGCAGCACACAAACACATGGAAGCATCACTAAACATGATGAGCGCTGTGAAGAAATAAACATCTGCAAATGTAAAAATAGGATCCATTAGGTCCCGAGAAAGGGTTTGGTTCTGTTCCCAGATTATGACTAAATATTTGCTGCAGTAAGCACAGCATAGGGTACAGAGTAGAACAAATGACATTCAGCAAGTGTGGGGGCTACGTGGAATCTTGCACCACAAGGCCAGGAGTTGGTCATGAACACAAACAGTAGAATCAGACCAGTGACCTTACTGTCCCAGTGTATGGAACATCCTATCACAGCTGTTATCTTGAACTGTAGAAGCTCGTGTAATTTTAAGCAGGAGATCCACAATAAAACAATAAGCAAACTGAAATACTACCAGCTTTAGAAGTATTGCTGTTATTAGGTGTTACCTTTTCCTGGTCTATTAAGAGTAACAAGTTTAAGCATAATACAGTGGCTCTTAGGTATTTGAGAGTATAGAAGCTGAGAGCCAGTGCTGCTCCAGAGAGCAGAACTGGGAGCCTGATGTCAGGATGGGGTTAGAGAAAGACTGACAATGGAGTTTAGTACTACCAAAAGATCCAGCAGAGCCTGCCCAGGCACAGAGATAGCCCTCAGTTTGCTATCCAAGCCATCTTGCAAACTCTGCATTCATAAAGATTATCAACAAGGGCAATGCAAGATGGATTATTCACAATTAGCACTTCCTGTTTAGAACACAGCCAAATCTTTATGTGCTGCTTCCATCAAACAGCAGGTAATATTTGCATCAAGGTACCCGAATCAGCAGGGCTGAAATCAGCATCTTTCTCACAAAGTCTGTTTTTGGCTGAGTTACATCTCCTGGCAGACTCCTCATGGAACATGGCAGCTCTTGTTCTCTCTCAGACACAGTGAGTGGCCCAGCCCAAACCCCTCTGCTAGGTCTGAAAAGCAAGACTCACCTTTGCTCCCGGTTTCTGCCAAGCAGAAGCCTGATGCACTGGTGTAGTGTGGTCCAGCTGGACTGGTGGGTCAGAAGAGCCAAGAGGTATGGGCGGAAGGAGGGCACCTGGGAGCCTGCCTGAAAGGACCAAATGGGGAAGACATGTAATAAAGAGATTCTTACAAGGTGGATGTAGGGGTTACCATGTGTGTACAAGGATGAAGATTCAGGGAGACAGACAGCACAGCAAACTGTAAGATGTAGGATTTGAACCGCAGTACTTTCTAACAAAACAAGGCATCAGCCATGAAGTTCAGTTTCAATCTTATTCTTTGGTACAGCACTTCTGGGCAACCTATTGATCTGTCTGAAATGTACTTTGAAGTCCTGAAAAGAACATATCTGAGATAATACACATGTAAGACAAAACATAAGCTTTAAACTGAGAAGGATGCACCAGAACTCCCCTCCCAGTCAGCATGTACTGCTTTGGAACTGATACAGTGACATATGACAAAACATAAAACTACCCCTTGGCCCATTTCCAGGTACAAGTCAGTATCTCTGAAAGGTGGTTTCAAGCACAGCAGTCCCTCTACCCAATAACTCTTACTTTGTTCCAGGAGAACAGTAGCTTTTGCTGGAGATCAGGGCAGCTGCTGATCACCTCTGGGTCCAACATCTCCAGCCAGTCATTGAGAAGGCCAGAGGCAGGCCCTGGCCAGGCTGATTCAGCACTGTGGAGAAAACAAAGCCAGTGTCACTGGTGCTATCAGGCACTCAGACCTACCAGTGAATTCCTGCCATTCCCCAGGCTCACCTACAACTGTCGACCTCCTTCTTCACTGGTGTTTCTTCTTTGTCCTGGAGCAACAAGGAGCTCACCACAGCAATTGGTTTCATGGAAGGACACCTGGCAGTGGACTCAACAGTAGCTGAGAAGAGGACAGTCAGGAGTTCCTCCAGGTATGGAGAGTGAGTTTCAATCAGACCTTGAAGGACTAGCAGAGGAAAAAAGATTCACTCATTAACTTCAGGATGTGGTGAAAGGTATGGAAGCTTACAAGTATTATTACTGATAGCACAGCTCAGTAAGGAAGAGGGAAGCCATTTTTATCTGGGATAGTAGGTTTCCATTTCTCTTTCTGTTAGTGGAAATCAAGTTTGCTGAGAGACTCAATCCCAGCTCCAGATCACAGGTTATAAAGCCACATACAGTGGTGGGGGAAGGAGGTGATACAAGATTAGGACCGAGCTTCCATCAGTTCACATTTTCTGATCCAGGCAGAAGGCAGATTCCCACAGCCTGCACAGCAGGCACTCCCTTTCTAGGCTAGAAGTTGCTGCAAGGGAGAAAGAGAGCAGAAGAACATCCATACCTTTGCTGATGAGCTCTGGCTCCACATTACACTTCTCTCCTGATTTCAGGGTTGCAATGATGGCACGTACCGTGGAGCTGATCAAGTCAGGGTCATGACGGAAGGTCAGAGCTTCTGTGAGGTGCAAGAAGCCACCTCGAACTGTAAAGAAATCACAGCACTGGCATCACAGGGACAAGTCAGTCCTCGTATCAGACTTCTCTTCTATAGATGCCCCATGTGGCTCCAGGACACAAACACTCAAACACAGAAACGCACTAGAGTCTACTGCTATTTACTCAGCTACCAGGACTACAGCTCACACGGAACTCCTGGCCTGAGAAATTTTAAGGTTTTCCTGAGAGAACTGCCATGCTTGGTGTGGTGCTATCAGGTGTCTAATGAAAATCCCCTAAGCTAAGTCATTTGTTCATGTCCTCAAGGAGTTTCTACAGCACAGTATACTACTTTTGCCACTCCTTAGGACACCTCTCCAAAAGGCTGCCCATCACACTTCCTGCTCTGGACACAGTTTTGTTTCTGTCCTTTTCTTGGCCCACTTTGTCCCCTCTGAGTCCCGTAAGCTGCTCAATGCCAGTACCATCATTGATCCTGTGCCTTGAGGAGTACTGCACAGCAAAGGCCTTCAGCTGACCACGCAGGGGACCCTCTTCCACTGCAGGGTTCTCCAACCACTGCAGCATCTGCATGAGCACTTTGAAGAAGAGCGAGGAGAAGGCAGTGTCCTGTGGCACGCAGCGCTGGGGAGTGCAGCAAAAGACACTTGTTTGTACACACATCAGGAATACAACAAAGATGTCAGGAAAGATGCAGACAGTGGCATACACTGCCAGGAATGCACAGAGCACACCTACTGTCAAACCACAGCTCACTCAAATGAAGGCAGTGATTTTTAGTGTATAAATGCAAGGCAGAAGACTCAGTAACACACCAAACACCTCTCCCAGCATGACAAAGGGTAACTTTGTGTCTTCCTTCATCACGAGGAAAGGAATAAGATACTTCATTGGATGAATCTCAGCCTCCTATGAAGACCTCAAGGAATTTTTCAAAAGGCTATTCAAAGGGCTATTCATCCTGGAGAAGGCTTTGAGGGAGATCTTATAGCACCTTCCAGTACCTAAAGGGGGCCTACAAGAAGGCTGGAGAGGGACCTTTCACAAGGGCATGGAGTGATATGACAATGGGCATGACCTCAAGCTGAAAGAGGGCGATTTAATTTTAGATACTTGGAAGAAATTTACTGTGAAGGTGGTGAGGCCCTGTTACAGGCTGCCCAGAGAGGCTGTGCACTCCCCATCCCTGGAAGTATTCAAGGCCAGGTTGGATGGGGCTTGGAGCAACCTGGTCTATTGGAAGGTGCCCCTGCCCATGGCAGGGGAGTTGAAGCTTGATGATCTTTAAGATCCCTTCCACCCCAGACCATTCCATGATTCTAAGAATTAGACTTCAGCGCTCAAACTGTCTGCAAATGCCCTGGCTTGTAAGACATGTCCAATGCTAAAAAACAGCACAGACTAGAGAATCCAAAACAAACAAGAGGCCCATACTCACAAATCCACAGTGTTGCACAGTTAGCAGGCCAGGTAAGGTACACCTAACCTTTCAGGTGAGCCCCAAGTCTCAGCAGTGCTAGGCTAACGTGGCCAGCCTGCATCCAGATGCCTATGCCCAGGCAATCTGAGCCCCTCGTGTCATGCTCAGCATGACCCAGGCAGAGAGAGGCAGAACAGACGTACCACAGATTTTCGGTGTCTTCCTCACCCCTCTCTACTAAATGCTTAAAAAAATCACTCACGTGGTACTGGTAGAGCTGGCGCATCAGCGGGCAGGAGATGAAGTGGTGGCGGTGCATGGCCATGACCAGGGCACCGCTGTGGGGGGAGTTCAGCAGCGCAGCCATCGCCTGCAGGAGCCGGGCCGTGATCCCCACGACCTGTGTGTTCCCCTGGCGGGCGCGAGCCAACTCCTGCCCCAGGGCCTGCTGCAGCGCCAGCGCCAGCGGCCGCAGCGTCGAGTTCTGCCACCGGGGGTCTGGGGTGAGTGGGAACAGCTGGGAGGACACAAAGAAGGTAAATTTAGGGCAGCAAGTGAAAGGATTTGCTGTATTATAAACATCCTGAGGCTGAGTTACCTTGTACAACTATAGTGACTGCGGGCTAATGGAAACCTTCTGACACAGCTTTTCTGATATTTCAATGCCCGGTATGTGAACGTAATCAGCATCTCTGCAACCCCAACATCACTATTAACACTAACACTGCAGAAGAACCACACTACCCAAACACAACCAACTTGGCCAATTAATTCCCTGTAGGCTCCTTCTGGAGTCAATGGAGAGAGGGAAGCTCTGTAAGCAGACAAGCCAGAGTACAAATGCTGTTTGCACACAGCTTTGCTGCCAAGGTCCTGTGAGCATTTTACAAATCTTCCTTCCACTGCTGAGAGGAGAGGCACTATACACAGAACAAACAAGGTGCAGAGACAGTAACATGCTAGTAGGCACTGATAGTACCACGCATGATCAAAAGCTACATCATGTTCCAACTACAACAAAGGAAATCCTGCCATCAATTCCACCAGGCTGTAATGGTGCAGCCTCATTGTATCAGGGTTTTCATACTTATGGCCTGCAGACACTGCAGGAGGAAGGGGTCACAAGATGCAAGTATAAGAGAGATGGATTTTGCAAAGCTGCTGCAGAGAAGCAGCTGATCAGCTGGAGGTTGTAACAGTACCTGCAGAAAGATGCTTGCCAGATCATCATCTGGGCCCAGAACATGGACCTGGCTCAACGCCCGAATTCGGCTCTGACTTTGAGAGTTGTCAGGACTAGATTTTGACCTTGCAGTCTCAGCACTGTCTGCAAGAGGAATAAAAGAAAGGAAAATGCTATTGTGGTAACTAGCATCTGGAGCCCCAACACTTGATCACCTTCAGCTTTACAGTCTCTAACTACTGAGGAATTCAGCAGCTTTTCTCCTGAGTCCAAGCAAGACCTATTTATTTTTCCGTATCACTCAGAAAAACTCATTGTAGTAAACTCCAAAAGTACTAGAATTTCTGTCTTTGCCAGGAGCAAAAAACTCTAGCAAGGCCTGGTGCCTAACTGTACCTTGCTGGTATATTACAACACAAGCACTTTTGAAGACAGCCCTCCCTGTCCCTCACAACAGCAAAGGAGGGAAGTTTGGAAGATGACTTTGAAATGTAGGCAGTACCTCGGCGGGCTGGTAAGGAGGCAGTGAGCAGGGAATGGAAAGTCTGGCCTCCTGTTGCCCCTCTCTCATGTTGAACCTCCACAAGATGAGCCATGTAGTCTGAAAAAAGGGAAAAATAAGAACACATCATCATCTCACACTCTTTAGTAAAGTAGGACAGAACTGGCTGTTTGTAGAACTACCACAGAGAAGAGAATCTGCTCTTCCTATGGACTTTATAAACATGATGCCTTGAAAACTTTCTTTCTTTACAAAGTACCTTCCAAAGTACTTTTTAGACTCTAAACACTCCAGTCCACAAAATCCGTCTCTCTTTGAGGAAATACAGCCAAGGGCCATCCAGACAACCACTAGCAAGTTATCTATACTGACAGCAAGCTGCCAAAGCAGCCTGTGCACAGGGTTTGTTGAATTAGCTTGGATTTCTTCCAAGGAAGTCACAGGAGATATTAATCAGGAAAACTGTTCAAGGAAAAGTAAAATGCTTAGTCAGCCTCATCTGAAGCTCTTACTCTTGTCCATGATGTTCTGCTCCAGCGTCTGAGGGTCATGAGATACTGCCTGATCCAGGTACTGCAGAAGTTTGCTCATGCTGGAAACTGGGATTCCAAAGGACTGAACAAAGAGAAGCAGCTGCTGTGGCTCAAGGTCCTGCAGGGCTGAAATACACAAACACTTAGTCCTCAGACCTTCAAATTGTCCATGGAGGGTCATCTTTATTACCTGATCTTTCTGCTTTTGGCTGGACCAACAGTGACACATTAATGATAGGGCTGCAGAGAGCCTAAAGCCAGAAGTCAGACAGATGCCTACTATGTTTTCTTTCCCCTGTAAATCAGTGCCACCTTATTGCATCTTCCAGTTAATTCACTCACTGGCTAATTTGATCTTCTGTTTAATTTTATTAGAACCTCAGTAACACAATCATTTGTATTAAAAAATAACTTCCACCCTATCTGTTATTGACTGCAGGCAGGAATTATTGTATAATTCAATCACTGGCTATAGACGGCTGTCATTTAATTAGTTAAATGGGATGAAAGCTCTGAATACCAAGAAGAGAGCAGTGATGAGCAGTGCAAAGACGAAAGCAACTACATCCTTCAGACATGGATTTCCACACTGCAAGCACAACATGCCCTATGGAAGCAGTGTGTGTTCCTACTCTCTGGTGACAGCATAGCTTAGTCTCATCTGAATTGTTGAAAAGAGATGAATCTCCAATTCAGAGTCCCCAGTTTCTTTTAACATACACAGAAAGTACAATATACATATGGACTCGCTCCCCTACTTTAGAAGTAACAGTGACTGACAGCCCCACTGAAAGGCATCCAAGTAGGATGGTTGGGCACACTTGAGCACTCACCCTTTCCTTTCAGGAGGGTCTGAAACACCAACAAACAGGCCACAGGCTCACCTGCATCCACAAGCCGCGGGACCTCAGAGCGGATCATGCGCAGTTTCAGCCAGTCAGGGAGCAGCAGAGCCTCCTCTGAGGTGTCAACCAGGAAAGCAGTAGGAAGGGGCTTCTTCTCCGGGAACCATATATCCAGTAAGGTATAAAAATCACCATCCCCTGCTTAAGAGTGGATACAAAAATCATTTCCCACATTCACAAACACCTAGACCACCCTGCCTTTCTCTATTAAATCAATACACTGGAACACACCATTGTTTTAATATTTCCTGCTGTCTGCAGAAGGCAAAAAAAAAAAAAAAATCAGCCTGCAAATCCTTCACTCTCTGCAGCAATATTCTGATAAATCTTACAGCTACAAACAAGTACTGCAAGGGACAAGCCTGTGGGTAGAAGGATTAACATCAGCCTGACCTGTGAGGAGATGGCAGATAAAGTAAAGGCTCTTTATATTGCCCACAACCCCCTGAAAAAATATGAGCACACTTCACTAACCTTGAGGTGGCCCCAATGTCAGGAGAATAACCATGGCATGAACCACAAGTATGTGCATAGTGGCTGTTTCCCCACTAGTCCAACGAAGGAACACCTGATCCTGGGACTCTGACTGGAAAAAGGCAGAAAAAACCACGATGAGTAAAGGTGGGGAAAGAAAGGAGAATGAGATCTCTGAGGTACAGAAAAAAGGAGAATACGAGAATGAACAATTTAGGAAGACCAAAGTTCCCAATATCTTCAACAGCGGCCACAAAAGATTCTTGAGGAAGAGTTAAAAAAGTTTCTAACAAACACAAATACTTGGCTCTGACATTGTACCACCATCCAACTATTTTCAGATCAGGGAATTCTTGAACCAAACCTGATTTATACATAGTCAGTAGCCCACAAAGAGATTCTCTTCTGTTTTCTTCCCTAAGGGCAAGGGGCACTCACCCAGCTGTACACCTCCTCGCCCTCCTTGCTCTGCCGCATGCGTTTGATGTAGCGGGAGAAGATGGAGAGAAGAGCCACGAGCACTGCGTCTGACTCAGCACTGTAGGAGAGCTTGGAGAAGAGGTGGGACATGATGGTAGAGCGCTCCACTATCAGGCGGGCTACATCCTGCAAGTGAAAAAGAGCCATGAGGTCTTCACTCCTGTTTCATTGCATCAAGTTCTCATTTCTTTGAAGAAGATCTACTGATTCTTATCATTTAACCTTCTCTATGTATCTGAACAGATCTGTGAAGGCAGTACCAGCACACAAGCCTTAAAAGCAATGAAAAAAAGCACCAAGAGATATAAAAATGAAAAAAAAAATATCAGTGTTTAAAAAAAACCAACAAACCAAACATCAGAAGCTTTTTAGAAAAAGAAAATAAACAAACTCAGAAATCTAGTTTTCATTATAGGAGATTGCATATCCCACCACTAAGGTTCGTGACTTCCCATTCTCTCCCCAGATACACGTGACTGCAGGTTTAGCACCTGCTTACTTATTAAGCATTGCCAGGTGGTGGAGTTTCCTTCAAACCACTATCCACTTTTGCATTCCCCTTTCCACCTGATGGGCTGCTGAACTGCAGGTTATTGCTCTGACAGCATTTCATGTTATCAATCAAAAACATAGGTTGCCTTTCAACCCAAACACAGAGACTCAAACATGAAGTTATCAGTCACATGCTCCCAAAAAACTCATGCTGCTGGTACAGCAAGTCCCATGCCTGCCACTGTCCTGGGATATGCCATGTGTCCCCCATGCAATCCTCCCTCTCACCAGAGCAAGGTCATTGTGCTGTCCCTGCTCCTCCACTGGGGCATGCTGGGAGAGGTACACCAGGTAAGCACTGATGGTCTGGGGATCCGTCTCCATGTGGATGGCCTAGAATAAGATTTTCTTTCATCAGAAACCCAGATTTAATGAAAACAAGTACCAGTACACAAAAAACTCTTCTGCAAGCAAACAAACACATGGAGGTCACACCCAGATGGCTTGTTCAAATTTGTTTTAGCATGAGTAGAAAAAGAATAAGTTGGACATTCACCCCTTCAGCTGTCAACACCCACCTGCTGCAAGGCCAGAGCTGTTGTTGCTCGCACACTGTCAAACAGTGGCAGCCTGGGGAGGTCTCTCAGCAGCCACTGATATCCCTGCAGCAGCTCAGAATCGCCAGAGTCTTCTTCCATGGGGTGATCTTTCTCCTCCCCGTCACGCATTCCTCCTTCTGACAGCACCAAGGACAGGCCCTGCAGAAGTCACATGGACACAGCTGTTGCATTTGAAGCCACAGCTGGACTGCTAGTTTCATACTAGTGAATATAATAGAAACAAGCTTCAAACACTGTGGAAAGATCCAAA
Organism: Formicarius rufipectus; assembly: GCA_013399695.1. Taxonomy (NCBI): domain Eukaryota; kingdom Metazoa; phylum Chordata; class Aves; order Passeriformes; family Formicariidae; genus Formicarius; species Formicarius rufipectus. The sequence continues at coordinate 755,446 of VXAU01005769.1, read as the reverse complement.
TGCAGCACACAACAGATTTCACCTCTTATATTATGTGTTCTTCTTGACAGATACCCTGCTGGAAGTTTCAGTCTTCTCTGAGCAAAACCTTTCTGAGCTCACTGCAATTCTCTTTGTCTTGATGATGCTGTAGAGCACCAGACACTCACTCATTTTCACTCCCCAGAGACAACAGCCTCTGCCAATTACTCCCTGTAGCACATGATCTGCTGAGTCTACACCTTAATGTCATAAAAAACATAGCAAAACCCAGCTCTATCTTAAGAAAAAGTACAATTTGGCTGTTGAACAAAAACTTCTAAGCAGCAGGGTGCAGAAGTGCATTTGATGGAGTTTGGAGATCAAGACAAGTCACTGATGGAGGACGACAAGAAACAACTTCACTATGCTGGCTCTGGACTCAGGATAATCTTGGCTTCTGACAGACCCCAGTCAAGAAGATTTTCATTCTGCTCACCTTCATGGCCAGGACCCGGGAGGCCACCTGGGATGAACTCAGGCGTCGCAGGAAGTAGTCAAGCACCTCGCAGGTTGTCTGTTCATCTGCTTTGGGACCCAACAGCAAGTCTTGCAAGCGTCCAAGCAACTGCCTTTGTTTCTGTTGTCTCTGTGGAGCAAAAAGTTGGCCTATTCAGTGAAATCGAATCTGGGAGGCACAGAAAGTAGGTAACACAAGGGATTCTCAAGAGACTACTCACCTGGCGTTTCTTGGCACGCTGGTCTTTACTCTCCCCCTCCTCCTCCTCTTCACCTGAGGTTGATTCATCAGCAGCATCATGAAGCAGGAACTCACAAAGGCACTGCACCGGTAAGACGTCCAAGGAGCCCTCACTAGATTGAACCAGATCTGCCAGCCATGGCATTGACTGTGAGGAGGCCTAGGAAGCAGGAGAGTAACAATATCAGCAGACCATGGAAGCATCACACTGATCATTTAAATTCCTGAGCAACATACCACCTTCCCCCTCCATCTCACTTAACTTCCTTTTGCCACTCACTCTGCTCAAGTTTCAGAGGCCAAGAATCAGATCTCAACACAGCCCACCTGTCTTTGAATGATGTTGAGGAGAAAGTCAGGATGACGACTGCGACACAGAAGGTGGCCCAAGCGAAGGGACTGGTTCAGGCTCTTCACCTGCTCCAGGACATGTGGTGGAGGTCTGCGAGGGGGGCCCCTGCCAGAGAAACAAGAAGTTATCCACAGGCTGACACTTCCACTCTGGTGTGATGAGGATCAGTCAGTTCAGTAGTGCATGAGTGACACATGCAGGTATCAACAGAAGGACAGGGACACACAGTATCAGTGTGTTCAAGGCCAGGTTGGATAGGGCGCTAAGAAATCTGGTCTAGTGGGAGGTGTCCCTGCCCATGCCAGGGGGGTTGGAACTTGATGATTTTTAAGGTCCTTTCCAACACATACCATTCCATGATTTTATGATCCCATGGGCTACCAAACCTCAGGGTTCTTCTTGCCCACATCAACCACCCTGTGGAGCAGTAGGGTTTCCTGACTAATGTTAACTGGAATTTTGTGATGGCACCAGAATGCAAAAGGCTACTTACTGAGGGTCCAGACTTGTCAGCTGGGACAGCAAGAGGCTGCTGCTCTCTGTAATTGTTTGTTTTGTGGATGCAGCAGCCAGATGACCCTCAAATGCAAGAATCTCCTGTTTTTCTCTCTGTGAGATTTGAAGTTCACGATTTATCATCTCTGTGCGTGTCTCCTCATCCGTCAAGGTACATTGAGGATAGGAATAATTACTGAGAAAATAAGTTAAAAAAGGAAATGGTTACCTTGCTCTATACAAAATTCATGAACCAAAACCAGAAAGAGCCCAGGACCTTGAATCTGACAAATAACATAGAAAAAACAATGCAGTTTCCCAATAGAGCCAGGAGACTGAGACCTTTTCAGCAAGGCACGTCACAGTCAATGCCCCCTTTTTTTCAGTTTTCTTCCCTTACTTATAATATTTCTGTTGAGGGAAGGCACTTTTCCCACTCCAACAGCAGTGCTGCTGCTTATTTTAAGCTTATTAAGACAGCTTATTTTACACTAGTCCTACTGGAAAGGAAGGAGCCACGTGGCACAAACTTAAGTCAGAAATGTGTTTTCAGTAGTCTATTTGATTTATGAATGGATTTAATTATACTAACTTGGTCATGACCATTTCCATGAGCATCTTCAGAGAGGGATACTCCTCCCATGCTGCTAGACCTGTAGCAGAGAAGGACAATCAAGAACACAGGAGAAAAATAAGGGCCTTGATATATACTCTAACCCATTCCAAGATGGGGAGACACAAACTCACTTGAGAACAGCTCCTAACACTAAGAGCATAAACAAGATGATTTCAGCCATATGCTGGTCCAAATTCCACCTTTGTGTGGTTTTCACCCACAGGGAATACACAGTTCATTAACTGCAGTCACCTCACCAACTCAGAACAGGCCTTGCACAGAAGCAATCAGACAACAGCAGAAAGTACCACGGCCAATTTTTGCAGCAGAACTAGTATCCTGACAAATGTCCACACTCACCAATGTTTTCAGGATTAAATGCAGCCACAACAAGCAGGAGAGGCCAGGCTTTCCAGTAGAGAGTGGAAATTGCTAGATTTGGAGGTTGGTACCTGCAAAAGCCATCAACAGATAAAAGTGGTCAAATTTGGTTCCTTTAACCCATCTCAAGTCTGCTTTTCTCCTTAATCAAGGACTGTTTAGATTCAGTCAGTTCAGTGGTTTTCCCAAGAAACAAACACAAAAAAAAGACCTTCTCAGGGGGAAGAGCAAGGTTCAGCTGAAGAGTTTTAGAGCAGAAAGGTCAGAGCGCTTGCAGAGCAAAGTCCATTCCATGACTCAGGTCTTGACTGCTCCAGAGAAATTCCAACTTAAATATGACCCTAAAAAGGTTTCCTCATCATTTTGTTTTTATAAATTGCAATAGAGAAATATTAAAATCTGTGAGCTGGGAGTGTTAGTCGAGGTGAAAATGATCACAAGATTATCTGTGTGATAAGGCTTACCCTGGGGGTAGCTGGATATTTTCTGGATGGTGATAAGTGCATAGATTTAAGACTGCATCGATCAGCTGGATTCTTTCTACCCTCAGGACTTCGACATCTGGGGGAGAAGAAAAGACTGAACTAGTTATTGACCTGTCTACCTTCCTGAAAGTCCTTCAAGAAAAGCATCACAGTATAAGAAAAATTTTACTTCAAGCAACTATGTTATTGTGGGCTTGCTCATGATATTACAGAAACAAAAAACCAACAACATTTAAAAAGCAACAACACTTAAAAAAAGCTCCAAGTCAATATATAAGGATATCGAGCTTTACAGTTGCAATTGGGTTTAAATTCTTAAGGGTAGTTTTTTTCCGCAATGTATCCAATATGATACTTGTAACTTTTTCAGAACTCGGATACAGACCTTCGGGTAAGCAGAGAATCTGCTCAGAACGCCTGGGCCTCAGAGGAACTAAAAACACATTTCAACTTTGTTGCAAGTTTTCAGTCACACTCTAACTTAAGTTTGAGTCTTCCAGCATTTGAAATTGTGTAGCATTTTAAATGCTATATGAGAGGCTGGATAAATTTTCAGAGGATACTGAACAGCAAAGCCTAGATCACTCCACCAACGCTGACCAGCTTCAGGACTGCTTTACCATTAACCACTCAGCACTAAGAGCGTGCAAGACGCTTTAGAATCAAACTCTGGCAATCCCCTCAACTCTGCGACTAATACATACAGCTCAGCTGAATGGACATATTCCTCAGCAATGCAGGAATTTAGACAAATGCTACATGAATTCATAAAAGAGTAAGAGTAAAGACTGCTTTTGTAACTGCTATTCTCTAAGTGTTTGAATTATGGACCTGGGAAGAGCACACAATACATTGGTTAATTAGTTGAACTTCCAACTCCTTCATTTTTGTTTAGCCTAAGAATATCATTTTACAGTATGTATAAAGGAGTAAATTGAATTTAGGAACGCTGACTCAAAACTCTGCGTGGTTGTTCACAGTCCTTCATCCTCAACATAACCAATAATTTCCCAAACACTTCATGATACAAAATTAGTAACAGGGAGAAACAGTAAGAGAAAATAAGAAGCTTCTCCAGTGAGAAAGCAACAGCAGTACATGTCTGGCTTTCAGCCAAATGCTTGGCCACCATGACTAAAATATGCTTTAAGTGATGCAAAGGCTCTTTGGTAGGTGGCAGGAGCTGTCTCAGCCCTGGGTGAAAATCAGAGGACAAGGAGAGAGAAGGAATCACTTGCTGGCTGGAGCTCTGTGCAGCCTCACCATCTGCCTGCACGGCTGCAGCCCGCTTCACCAAGTGGTCAGCGAGCTCCATGGCATCCGCGGGGCCCAGGGGGAGGTCTCGCGATAAGCCGATCACGAGGATCCGCATCAAGGTGTCTTCCAGGATGGGCACCTCGGAGCACAGGCGAAGGAAGAAGCTACAGGAGACATGAGACATCAATCATGGTTCTTTGCACTTAGAGTGAGGTCTCCTAAACCCTTCACAAACCCTAGAACACATCTGAGCACAAGATAAATCACAGCTCAGTTTACAAATGCAACAATGTGAAACAAATTATTACTGGAATATCACTCGCACTGCCTTTTACCTCTATGCTTCAGCCTGTTTGAATCTGAGCTCCCTAACATTACCCCAACAGCCCACACAGTGCAGCACTGCCCTCCTTACAACTACATCCTTACAGCACCAAGATATAGAACAGCTTGGCACAATGAACAAGAATGAAGGAGGAACAGATGGAGAACAGAACAACACCCCTCAATTTTAAGGCAATGTAACAGATGAAGAAAACCTAAGCACAGTTCCAAGCCTTTCCAACACAAAGCTATATAAGGATCACCAGAAACACCTATTCCTTTGCCTCCAGCTAGAGCAGCTCCTTGCCTGCACCCGCCATGGGAGGGGCACTCACTTGCGGTCACTCTCAGGGGGCCAGTTGTCCCATTTGTAGTAGGTTTCTGGCTGTTCTGTGAAGAGCACCTTGTGGAGGCTGTAGAGATGAAGAGGACAGTAAATACCATCTGTGTGAGGCTCAAAAACATATACAGTTGTTCAGTTTCCTCAAACCCCTGCTAATGTTCCCATCCTACACATGAAGGAGCCTCCTCACATAAATGGATCTAGCAAAGGTAACAACACAAATCAGAACAGAAAAGACTATACAGTATGGGCACTGGGCTTATATAATTTCAGTAACATATCCTGCTTACTATTAATTCTGGCTTAACCTGCCTCGGTAATGTCTTGTACCAAGATTCCAGGATACTACCTGTTCTCCCAGAGGCAGGCAGGGAAGACAGAACTACCTGTAAAGCCCTCAACCCTACAACCTGAAAAATATGTCAGACAGGAAAACAACAAGCAAGGGGTCCTCAGGAACTGTGTTTGGTCAGGTGATTGGAAATCCCCTTCTGAGTGGACCCAAATAATACAAATCAAAAGCATTTTCCATTATCATATATTTCTGGTAAGAGAATGCATCTGAAGGAATTTCAGAAAGAGAGACAGCCCAGCTTGAACCCTGCTAAAACTGCTTCTGCTCTGTATTTGACAAGGGCAGAGGAATCTAACCAAACCCTGCCATAGGTTTGGGTTTTCATAATACATCACACTGTTGGGGAAGGGACAGAGATGACCGGGCTGACTCTCACCAGTGCACATAGTCCTTTGGAGCCAGCTTACTGATAGATGGAACAACTGTATGAAGCCACCAGACAGCATCCCGTTGGATAGCAGCAATTTGGTTCTGGAAAGAGCGCAGCACTTCCAGGTCTGAAAAACAGTCAGGTCACAAAGTACACAAATACCAAAAGCCCCACCAGGAGCCATGCAGGAGGGTGGTGGTCTCAAGAGCAGACAGTAACCAGGGCTCTGAGGCACCAACAGTAAATCATAGAATCACAGCATGCTTTGGGTTGGAATGAACCTTAAAGATCATCTTGTTCCAACCCCTGCAACATGGGCAGGGACACCTTCCACTAGAGAAGGGGAACAGTTTATCAGAGAGTCTTGAGCATGCCAGCATATGTATTTTTCTTTCTGACACATGCTGCAGCAAAATCTCCAACATGCAGCACAGATGAAATAGCTTTGTGATGAGAAGGCATCTTCAGTGCCACTCCAAAGGCCTGTGTTCTCAGGCCCAGGTACTCAGTAACCCTTATGGCTGCCCCTTCAAGTTTAAGGCTCCCCAACACAGAGTGCCCTTTCCCCAGCCTCTCAACCAGTGCTTCCACAGATTCAAGAAGCACCCAGCCACATAAACGCCAAAGTCTCCCATCTCTGTCAGTCTCAGGATGATAGCAGGCACCCCCACGCCTCGATTCAGAATCAAGGCTCACACCCCTTCCCAACCCTAGCTTCAATGTTCCCCCAGCATCAGGGGCAGATATCTACCAAACTGCTCATCTTCAGAGGGAACCTAGGTTCTTCTGCTTACTCTTTTTCTCTCCTTTGTCCCAAGCAATTCCAGCCTCCTTGACCTGGGCTGTGATACCAAGCATCATGGAGACAGCTAGCAGATCTGTTATGTGGATGACAAATCGCTCCTTAAAATAGAACAAAAACGTGAGTTGAATCAGCAATACCCAAAGCTGCCTTCTGGAAGTGTTTTGTCATCAAAAATTATGATCATGGATGTTTGGAAATGAGATCTAGAAGTGCTGCTATGAGACACACAAATAGTGACTCATTCAAATACCAAAGAGCAAAAGAAAGAACAACCTGAAAAGCAGATACAAGAACAGCCCAGTACACCACTGGCACATCTAGCAGCACAAGGGTCAGGAAGTGGTACCTTGAATTCCATTTCTGCATACAGGGCCTCCTTCCGTTCCTGCATAAGACCCAGACAGAAGGCCTGGAAGTTGATCTCGTGTTTTGTCTGTTTGATGATCTCTCGCAGCAGAGCCCGCGAAGCCCGCAGGTAATCGTCCTTGGTGGTCAGCAGGTCCTGGAACACCATTGCCAGGTACTGGGGCCACACAGAAAGAGAAAGCCTTTAGTGCACTGTAATCAATCTGTATCCACAAGACGAAAAGTTACAAGGAAACTATGCTGGTGAGCTGCAATAATATTTCTCTCATGAAATTCCATTACCACAAGATTGGTCATCCACAATGTGTGAGTTAGAAAATGCCCATGCACGTTTACTCCTACCAAGAGTAATAACAATATAATAGTGTGACACAGATCAGAAAGCTGTCTGTGAATAGACCCATCTGAATCTCAACTCAACTAAATCTATTGGTGGGGTTCTGGGGTCACCATCAGTGACATAAGACACTGCACCTACCTTTGGAGCTTGCTCTGAGCTGTGCTGAAGCACAGTATACAGGATCTGCATGTTGTTGGGATTTCTTGCATTTGATAGTTCATTGAAAATCACAAACTTAATTGTGGTGCCCAGGTTATCCCTGTGTGCATTCAGCAGCTCTCTGCAAGGGAAGACCAGAGATACCTGAACTGACATTTCAGAGCAGTTGGACACTACAATTGTTTTTACTTCTCTTTGAAGTATATAGCACAAAAAAGTGAAAAAGATGGAACAGCACATATGCCCAACGATATCAAAGGACTACTGAAAGACTTCCAGGACAATGAAATTCATATAAATGAACACTTAGTCCAAGCTGGTATTTAAAACCAGTCAAGGCCCTGGACACATCTTCCACAGTGCTTTCTCTTCCCATCACAGATGCATCCACTCACCTGACACACAGCATGTAGTGGTTGAGAAGGACTTTTGGCTTGAGACGAATTTTGATCAGGTTGGAGATAACTTCCATGTCCTCTGAGCTGTGGGTGTTGCAGTTCATACATACTGACATCAACAAGTCCTGAGCTGGCTTGGTCAACTACAGAGGAAGAGCAGAAAGACTCCAGTCACTCTCCATTACAGACCAGAAACATAAGCGGCATTCAGTATGCAGCCCTCCTGGGCGGATTCCACACCAGAGTTGTGCTTCAACAGCTCCTGTCCTTACCTTTGGGTTCTGCAGCCACATCTCCAGCCTCTGCACAGCCATCTGACGCACCTCTTTGTAGCCACAGGTTGCTGTTAGCAGCCGAAGGAGGTTCCTGGAGACATTGTCCATGGGCTGGCGCCGGTTGAGCTGGTCCCTCAGCATGTCTAGGACATATTCCTCCACACTCTCTGCAAGGTCTTCATACCTGGACAGCACAAACTGCACTTCATTCATTCCCACACAAACCAGTGCAAAGATCAGTACTCCTTCTCATTTGTGGTATACATTATGAACAAACAACATCTACTCTTTTCTCCTGAAACCTATTTTATCTGATGCTCATCATTCCCAGCAGGTGCCACAGCACAGGTAGTGCACAGAGGAAGATCCCTGGCACAGCTCTGTAGGATGGGTGAGCACAGACACATCTGCCACACAGCTGTGTCAGGAGAAAACAAGGTACTTTACCTGGGCATGAGCTGACCCGCCTGCTCTGGGCTCATTTTCTCCTCTGCAATCAGCAGCTCACTCTGGCTGTCTTCCTCCTCTGTCATGGAAGGATGTGGGCTACTCCCTAAGAGAGACCAGGACATGGAACACTTCAGGAGACAACTCCTCTTCCTAGAGATCAATCACTCATGCTCTGGTTTGTTCAGCTTCCTCCAGGAATCCCTTTCAGCAACACTGAAGGAGGCTACAGCCAGTCACCTCCTCACATTGCATTACATACAGGCCCATTTTTCACTACCCTCAAACACCCCCTGGATATGAAAGAGCCCCAAAGGAAGAAAAAGCAATGGCTGGAACTCAAAGTCTGGTCTATGTGACTCCATCCAGTTACAAATTATTCTCACAAATCAGTAAGTGAAGCAGGCTCCATCCTCTCCATAAAACCCTTGTTCCCGCTTCCCAAACATCTTACCAGCACTAAGGTCCCCTCCACTACGTCCAACTTCTCCATGCAAGAGCATGGTCTTAGGGGGCATCTTTGTGTTAAAAGCTGTCTGGATGTTATCCACAAATGTCTTACAGTGAGGGCTATCCACCCAGATGCGCTCACCAAGAGAGTCCTCAATGTACACCTGTAGAAGGGAACACAAGCCTGGTTCACACTTCTTTTTTAACTGATTAATCAAAGAAGCATTTGTGAGTTTTTATGGACTTCCAATATACAAATGCAAAGTAGGAAGCTAGCATGACCATTGCATGGATGAGAAACAGACTAGATGACTGCAAGAAAGGCATGTAAGAGGAGAAAATCAAACTGTCACATCTCAAGTTCGGCTGGGGACCAACCCTTCTCAAGTAAGAAAGCTGATCAGCTTTAGCAAAGGCTTTACAACAATATAGAAGTTTGTCAATTCAGACTTTTTAAATTATTGGACTTTTTCAATCCCTACAGACAAACCAGAAAGTAAGGAGTCTCTGCAGCACTTACAATTCAGTAAAGCAATCAATACAGACTGTCAAAGGCATTTCAGAAAAGAGAAGAGATAAGGCAACACAAGGTAAAGCATTCCAGCAACCCCTGGAGATGTCTCTTTAAAAGCATGAGGCCAGGCTCCAATTTCTGCCTCCTCCAGCTGAATTCCCACACTGGACAAGAGGACACTGGCTACCCTTTCCACTGCAGCAGGAATAAATCTGCTGCCCTTCTCCTACCCCAGCACATCCATATCTCTCAACCCTGGCTGATTTCACCCAGACTGCTCACCACATAGAAACCCCCTTTGTTCCACAACCTTGACAAAGATCTCCGGCCAGTTCTCATCCTCTTCATAAGCAGCCATGAGAAGGTTGCAGGCCAAGACAGACACAAGGCTATTCCCTTTGGCTTTGAAGTTGATGGAGGCATCTCTTCGGAGTAGGCTGCACAGTGCCTGCAATGTCATCCACAAAAAATAAAATAATAAGTCATCTGGCAAGAAAGCATACACAGAAGCTGTAGAAAGATAAATACAAATTGCAGCAGTGTGCAGCAGAGCTCTGGAATTTATAAAGACATCTAAGATCTAGTATTTGAAAAGCCATGCTCTGGCGAGAGAGAAAACTCTGCTCACAAGTTGGCAGAAATGACACATCAGTAAGTTCACAATTCCTCACCTCAATAACCCCTTCAGTTGCAAATATGTTAGGTTTAATTTTTGCCAGGTACATGAGGCTCAAGTACAGTGTGGTGTCAGGTTTGGCTCTGTTCATCTTCAGCTGCTTCACAGCTCCACAGAGCACACCCTCAATACGGTCATCGTTGCCTTCTGCTTCTGCTGCCTCAATCTCATCCAGCAGCACCGTGGGGACAACTGCAAGCAGCAACACACAGGCATCAGCACTTATCCTCCTGTGAAACCACCTGCCCTAAGATGCTGCAGGACCGTCACCAGGACAGCAAAGCATGGACCAGCTCACCTACAGCCCCTGCCTCAGCTTTTTCCTACTCAACTGCCATTAAAACTTCTGTTTCACACCTGACAATGTCCCTTTTTTATCTTTCCATGCTAGCACACTGTTCTGCAAACATATCAAGCACCAGAAATGGAATGATAATTTAAAACACAATGTTCAGACCCAGGGTCTGGTAAAGAAATATGTGAATAAAACACTACAATCCAGACTCGGAGATTCCCTCAGGGAGCATTTCAGATGCCGCTATCAAACAGCTCTCAGGCAGAGCGAACACAACCCAGTGCTAACAGAAGAGAAAACAGTGATTTCAGTGCTGCTCAGCCGAGGAAACTCTCAAGGACAGCATGAAGCATATAAGCTTCACGAAATGTTGCTGAGAGAGGAGAACACAAGCTTCACCGCGGCGGCGGCAGCAGCAGCGCGGCGAGACCTCACCTTCGATGGGGATGACAGACGGCTCCTTGATGGAGGGCGAGATCGCTCTTTTCTCCGCCACGGCCGCCTCGGCCAGGCGCCCCAGGGCGCTGAGGGGCGGCGTGGAGGAGAGCTTGGGGCGCTTGGTGAGGCCAGGCAGCCCCGCCGGGCCCGCCAGCGCCGCGGCCGCGTCCCGCTTGCGCTCCGAGGGCAGCCCGGGCGGCGTCGACTTCAGCAGCGTGACGGCCGCCTTGCCCTCGCCGCTCTGCCCCTTGGAGCCCAGCGCGATGAAGTCTCCGGGCGGCGGGTGTGCTGCGAGGGGACACATGGGGACAGTGAGGGTCGGGGACAGGGACGGGGACAGCGAGCGCAGCCCCCCCCGCCCGGCCCCGCCGCGCTCACCGGAGGGCTTGGGCACGGCGCTGGGCCGCCGCACGGCCGCCGCCTTCGGCCGGTTCATGGTGCCTGGAGCGACTGACCGACTGACCGACCGACGGGCAGACGGACGGACCGACCGACAGATGGCCGGGACCGACCGACGGACGGACCGACAGAAGGACGGACCGAACGATCGACCGACCGACAGCCGGACGGACCGGCCGACGGACCGGCTGACCGACCGACGGNCGGCCCCGCCCGCGCAGCCCCTGCGGACAGCGCCGTCTGGCGGGCGGGAGGAGGAACCGCAACCCGCTCGGGGGGCTTGTGGGGGCGCCGAGGACAACGTGGGGCTGGGGATGAAGGAACTGAGGTTGGGGGGTGTTTGGTGGTGCTGAGGAGGGGTCTGGGGGTCGGCGAGGGGAGTCAAGTTGGTGGCTGGAGGTAGGGGCTGAAATTAGGGGCTGTGGGGTGATGTTGGGATGGGCCACTTCTCCCTGGCAAGCAGGGCAAGAGGACAGAGCCTCCAGCTGCTTCGAGGAGGTTTAGGTTGGAGGTTAGGAGGAGTTGCGTGATGCTGGGGTGGACCACTTCTCCCAGGCAACCACGGCAAGAGGATAGAGCCTCCAGCTGCACCAGGGAGGTTTAGGTTGGAGGTTAGGAGGAGTTGCGTGATGCTGGGGTGGACCACTTCTCCCAGGCAACCACGGCAAGAGGATAGAGCCTCCAGCTGCACCAGGGAGGTTTAGGTTGGAGGTTAGGAGGAGTTGCGTGATGCTGGGGTGGACCACTTCTCCCAGGCAACCACGGCAAGAGGATAGAGCCTCCAGCTGCACCAGGGAGGTTTAGGTTGGAGGTTAGGAGGAATTTCTTCACAGACAGGGTGATTAGACACGGGAATGGGCTGCCTGGGGAGGTGGTGGAGTCACGGAAGAAACAGCTGGAGGCGGCACTTGGTGTTGACAAGGTGGTGATCGGTCACTGGCTGGACTTGATGATCTCGGAGGTCTTTTCCAACCAAGGTGGTTCTGTGGATCTGTGATTGTTGGGTCTGGGATCAGAGAGGGGAGTTGAAGGATTAGGGTGGGGGGCTGGAGTCAAGGGCTGAAAATGGGGAACTGAGAGTAGTGGCTGAAATTTGAGGTCTGAGATGTGGGGCTGAATTAGAGGGGTTGGATTGGGTCTGAAATTGAGCAGCTGAAATCAGGATGTTGGAATTAGGAGAACCAAGGTCAGGGATTAAAACTGGGGTTCCCACAGCAACTGGCTGCCCACCCCCTCTGCCCCCTTCTGTCATCACATCATGCTCCCAGGACAAGCTTTTCACGTGCCTTTATTGCAGCGGGGACCGTGGGTGCCCACACCTCCACCCACACCACCCACACAGGACCACACAGGAGGCACCCGATGGCCAAGCCCCCATCCACACCCTCTGCCCCCAGCCTGCTGGAGGGGGACACACAGAGCAGGTGACAGTCCCTGACACCTCCTCCATGGCAGCATCCCAGCTTCAGGGGCTGGAGCATCGAGCACCTCCTGGATGGGTGGTCTTGGCAAGGTGGGGGTGACCCCACGGTCCCCTGCTCACAGCCACTGCAGGGAGAAGCTCTGGGTGAGGCTGATGCCAAGGTCACTGACGGTGAGAACCTGTGGGGGAGGAGAGGAGACATTTTGGGGTACAGCCTTGGCTGGAGGGAAGTGGAGAATGCCTTCTCCTACTCAGCTTGGCTGAGCTTCACTGCCCCTGAGCCCTGGTGTGACAGGAGAGCCATGCAGTGCTCTCACCCACCTCTTTGGTCACTAACCCTGTGACCTTTAGGGCGAGAGGAGGACAGGTGGAGACCCTCAGGATGGAGATCTCCACCCGGGACAGGGCACCCCAAGATGGGCCTGTACCTGGTTGTCCAGGTAGGAGAAGGGCTTCTCCTGGCCGTTCAGAAGGACCTTGCTGGGCGGCTTCTGTACCCCGAAGATGCTAAGTGTGCCAATGGTTACCTTGGTGGTCTCAGTGCTGGCATGGAGGACGGTAGAGGTGAAGACATTCTGCAGGAGGGGACAGCATGAGATCAAGGTGAGCAGGTGTCACGGGACCTCCCACTCCTGCCCTCCCCACCACATCCCACCTGTGTGACATTGAACACCAGGTAGGAGTAGCTGCCCTGCTCGAAGGTGTCCAGGCTCTCGCCATCATCCCAGAAAAGGTCCCCCCAGGCGGTGGCACTGGAGGACAAGGCCACAATGAGGCGCAGGGGGTTCTCTCGAGTCGCCTCACTGGTGGTTCCTGGTTTCTGGGGTTCAAAGACATGGGTTCTGTAGGGCTGTGAGCACTGGGGATGACTGTTTGGGAGCTGAGGTGCTTGGGGACACACATGGTGTGGACAGCACCCAGAGAGGTGATGGGTGGGCACTCACCTGGGTGGGCAGGATGGAACCCTCACGGACATGCAGGTTGAGGTGCTCCAGGGGGGCTGACATCTTTAACATCTCCCCACTGCTGTTCACCGAGAAACCCTGGGCAGGTGGCAAGAGACACAGGTGTGAGGGGGTCAGGGGCAGAGCAGGGTGCTCAGGCACGGGCCTGGGGACCAGCCATGCCCACTCCTTCCTTCATTGGGGCTTGCTGGGCTCAGCTACGGCTTCCCATCCACAGACCCAAGATGATCAACAAGGATCATCCAGTCCCTGGCCAGGTGCCATGGTGCTCCTCACCTTGTAGAAGTCATACCATGTGCCTTGGGGGAGGTAGCCTATGACAGAGTCCACCCCGGGCTCCAGCACAGGCGTCACCAGCAGGCTCCGACCCCACAGGAACTGCCTGTCCAGCCCAAGGGTGGCCATATCCTGGGGAAACCTGCAGCAGGATGGAGACACTCCTCAATCGGCCAGTCCTCTGTTACTTAGCCCAAATGTCTCCCCAGCTCCTCGTGGGAATGGTCTTACTCAAAGAACAAGGGCCGAGCAACAGTGTCTCCTTGCAGGTGGGCGTGGTGGAAAAGGGTGTAGAGGAAGGGCAGGAGGGAGTAGCGGGTCAGCAGCACATCCTTCATGGCTGTCCTGGCTGCAGGGCTGAACACAGTTGGGTCCTGGGCCTGGAGGTGATGCAGGGAGTCAGCAGCCATCCCAACCCCACTTCCTGCATCCCCCATCCCATATCCCCCATCCCATATCCTGCATCCTCCATCTCACCTCCTGCATCCCCCATCCCATATCCCCCATCCCACATCCCACCTCCTGCATCCCACATCCCACATCCTGCATCCTCCATTCCGCATCTCATTTCCCACATCCCCCACTTAGGATGACTCCCACCAAGCACAGAGCCCTTGACCTTCTCGTTCTGGGTGTTGTGGTTGCGAGAGAAGGGGTAGAAGGCACCGAGCTGCATCCAGCGGGTGCAGAGCTCCTCCGAGGTGCTGCCAGAGAAGCCACAGATGTCCGCCCCGACCAGTGGGATGCCAAAGAGGCTGAAGCTCAGCAGCCCTGAGGGCGAGGACAGTCAGCAGGGTGCAGGGAGTTTCAGCGATGTCTCTGAACAGGCAGAAAGCTCAGTGGAGCTGGGAGTGCCAGTAGGGTGTCTGCGAGCACTCTGTGCCACCCACCTGGGATGGAGTAATACATGTCCTTCCACTGGCTCTGGTTGTCACCCAGCCAGTGCCCTGAGTACCGGCCCTGGCTGGGGAAGGTGGAGCGAGAGATGATGAAGGGACGCTTCCTCCGGATCTGGATCAAGGCACTGGAAAACAACAGGGAGAGGCAGGGGCAGGAGGTGAGAGCAGCCCCCCAGACATTTGCCTTATCCCACAACAGCTGAAGGAGAAGTCCAGCTCTGTGGCAGCCCTGCAGTGCTGGAGGATTGGCTCAAGTGGTACAGCAAAGGCTTGGCATCAGGACCAGCCTCATCCACCCACCCCTCCCAGAGAAGTGTCAGCTCCCCTCTTCTCCTGGGGTTATTCCCACCCTGAAGGCTGTGATCAGCCAGAGCATGTCCCCTTTGAGTCAGACACTCAAATCCCCATTCTTATCCTATACAGCTGTGAGCAGGATTTTGTCCCATCCCATCCCCAAGCTGTCAGGAAGTGGGATGCTCAGGTACCTTGCTGTGGCTTTGGCTTCCATCAGCCCATAGAGGTTGTGGAGGTTGTAGTGCACTGAGGCTTTCTGCTTTGCTGAGGCACACACTGTCTTTGAGGAGAGGGAGTCCCCCAGCACAGCTGCCAGCACAGAGAGCTCAGTTGGCACCCAGTGGTGATGGGGTGGGGTGCAGGGGATGTGGACCTCCCACACTTGCTGACTGTGGGTCAGCCCTCCCACAGGAGCCACGACTGCCAGACAAAAGCTCATGCAGATGGCTCCATCCTGCACCCTGACATAGCCCCAACAACTGTGTAAGGCTTAGACATCAATACTGACAAGTGTAAGCAGGGATGGAGACATTCACGGTGTAAAACAGAGACACAGTGTCTCTTAGAAATGGTTTTCCCCCATCACACTTGGTTGGCAGAGATCTCAAAGCACACAGTACATGCCAGCACAATCTTGTATCTCATCTCCCTCCTTACCTGGAGTGTAGGGTGGGCTGTCAAGCTCTCCCGGGGGGCAGCCATCTTCAGACCCATCCAGGAAGTTGGATGGCTCATTCATATCCTAAGCAAAGAAAATTGTGGAGCAACTACAATGGTGTGGTTTTGGAGATTAGTGGACAGACCTGGAAAAGTTGCAGACAGTCCTGCCAGGACACACTGTGTGTGAGCTGAGCTGTTGGCAGGAGTGACGCAGGGGCAAGGAGGGACTTACAATCCAGAGGCCGTCAAAGGGCACGTGGGCATGGAAGTGCTGCAGGTTCTCCAGCCACCACTGGTGTGTGTCTGGGTTAGAGAAGTCTGCAAAGGCAGTGAAACCAGGCCAGACCTGTGGGGACACCACAAAACTATGGGTTCAGCAAGCAGGTGATTTGTGGGAAGCCACCACACAGAACAGGGTACCACATTATGGTGAAGAACTGGGTGTGAAACAGGCAGTAAGCCAGAAGATAAACCCAGGAAAGTGCTTCAAGTTTTGGATGCTACACACACAGCATTCCTCCTTCCTCCACAGAAAAAGGAGTATTGGGGTGCTGAGGACTCCCCACAGCCCATGGGCAGTGGCAGTTGATGGAGTGGCTGCACTGTTTCCACTTGCACAAGCCCTGACACCACCTTGCCCAGGGCATGACAGGGAAAAGATGTGATTTCTCCATGCTTTGCCCCATTCCATGAATTTTAGCCAATTCATTTTCCTCCATACTTTCAGGCTACAACAAAAGCCCTCTCCTTGGAGATGGGGAGGGAGAGCTGGTGACAGCAGTCACTCAGGGGCATCAAACTTGGAGGGTACCACTATAGAGCAGATCCAGAGATGTCCACTACAGAAAACCTCCCCTCACCGCAGAAAAAGGAAGGGATAGAAATCAGATGACCAGCCTTGGGCAGAACTGCTGACTCTGTTAAGCTCATATGACTTCCACAGGCTCCTCCACTGGACAGGGGTTGACTTCTCAAGTTGGTGAGGACACCAGGAGGTGACACACAATGACATGGGCTGGGACAGGCTCTGGGCCATTATCCCAGAGAAGTCCCTCAGCCACTTGTCTTTCCCTCTAGTGTGAGGGATGAAATCCCAGCCCTGCTATTGCACAACCCACAGGGCTGTGATTTCCCCCTGGAGCTCCTCACCTGCCCGATGAGTGGCTGGCCTTGGGTGGTGTTGAGGAACAAGCCCCGTCTCAAGCCTTCATCAAAAGGCCAGTAGGAGCCCTGAGGGTTGGTGCTGCTGATACCAGGATCCTGGGGACAGAGCAGAGGGTTAACGCCATTCTGGGCATACCATGGCTCCTTTCCTTGGCCAGACCAGTGTGATTCACAGAAGAGAAGCCAGACAGGGTCAGACAGAGCCCACACACGGTGGCTGTTTGCCCTAAGGGGAACAGAAACTTGCTTCAACACTTCCAGACATGTTTTCTAAAATGCCACTTCTGCAAGTCCCCAGAACACGTTAGGATATTTTGGGGAGGGGGGGCACAAACACAAGATATCTTGTAGCTATGCAAGAAATGCCAGGTCATGGACAGTCTCGGGCTATTACAGAGAGTTCAATGGGGAGGGAATCCAACCTTCCCCGCAAGGACCCGACAGTCCCCACTGCTCCCACCCATGTCCCCATTCTTTGTAGAGGGAAGAAGGGAGATCCCAGCTAGGTCACAAGATCCCAGCACTCACAGGGAAGTGGAGGCACCCAATGAGTTAAACTGCCTGACCCACAGTTCCTCCATTCCTTCCCTCATGGGGGTCAGAGGCATCCCTGTACCCCCATGACAGGAGCACAGCATGAGAACCTGGCCTGTGTGTCCATGGTCCCTGCATTTGGGGGATTTCCAGTGGCAGTTTACAGCTGCTCATCCAGCAGTGGGGACCAGCCTCCCACAAAAATCTCCAAGGCCAAAGATGGTCAACTGGGACCATGAGCATCCCTTATGCTTCTGTCTTACATCCCAGCTCTGCAGTAAAGACAGCACAGAGGGAGAGGAAGAAAAGTACCAAGATCATAACGTAGCGCTGCCCGTGTCTGTGGAGGTCTTCCACCATTGAGGGGAGGGAGGCAAATTTCTGGGAATCGAGGGTGAAGTCCCGGTACCCATCCATGTAATCAATGTCATTCCACTGTGCATCCTGCAGGACAGAGGCTCAGGGATGGGTGATGTAGCCTGGACCCCCCACTCCACAGGTCTAAGGGGTTACCTGGGGAATCTGGTAGTTTCTCATGGCTCTCACAGTCTGCCAGGTCTCATTGCTGGATCCATAGCCCCAGCGGCAGAGGTGGAAGCCGAGGGCCCAGAGGGGTGGCATGGCTGGGAAACCTGCAGTGGAAGAGTGGAAGCATGGATGGGTTGTCCTGAGATGACAGCAGCATCTCAAAAGAATGGGAAGGTAAGGGGAGAGGAGGGAAAAGGAGGTGATCGCTGACCCCTGATGTGCAGGGAGAGCTGTGGATGGTGGTGAAGCTGGGGTAAGATAGGGATGTGGGCATGGGGAAGGTGCCTGCAGGCACCCATGTTGGGGCATGGGCACTTACCTATCACCTGCTGGTACTGCTGGATGACCATGTTGGGATCAGGTCCCAGGAAGATGTAAAAATCCAGCACCCCTCCAATAGTCCTCCAAGTCAGGCCCGGAGCAGGTTGTAGGGCCACCTCTTTGAGGGGCAAGGAGAAGGGAAAAAGATGGTGACAACTGGGGAGCAACCTCCAGACCTCAGCCCACACAATGGGGACCACGCAGCACCACAGAGAAATCCCTGCCTTGCACTCAGCAGCTGCTAAATGGGTCTCTGGAAGCATAAATCATCGCAGCCCAGGGAGATCATTGGTTTATGCTATCTTGGAAATCTGCTCTTTAAGCTCAAAGCTGCACCAGCTTCCACTGCTGGACCAAGACCAAGCACGTGCATCACAGTGCTTTCCTTCACGTCTTCCCCCAAAGCCCCCTCCCAAATGAATCGAGAGCTACTTGTACAAGTAAACATGCGGGAGCAAGGCCTTTCCTGAGAAGGGCTTTTCACACGGATGAGCCCTGGAACCTCAGCTCAGGTGGCTGCACCTCACACGAGCTCGTCCTCGGCAGCATCGCTGCGTTAGAGCCGAGCGCAGTTGCAGCTGCCGGAGCCGCGGTGTGCGCAGCATCGCCCCAGCTGGCTGCAAGCAGCAGCTGCTGGGAGGGGAGGGTGGTCACAGGTGCCGTCCCCGACACGGCAGGAGCCCGCAGGAACTGCTGTGTTATCAGCTGGCACACAAGGGCAGATCCCGTGGCCACAGCTGGCACAGCACAGCTGGGAAGAGCGCGGGCGGCAGGCGGCATCCCCGGCTGCACCCCAGCCATGCCACACCGCCGGGCCTGGGGGCAAGGATGTTTCGGTGGAGAGGGAATGGGCATGGACCTGCATGCAAGGGACTTGCTTTCCTGATGGCAACTCAGCAGCTGGGCGTGTGGTTAAACTGCTCGGCAGTTGCTAAAGAGCCTCGCCGTAGCCAGGAAACAGATGGCTGTGCTCAATAACGGAGCCATCAAACCACATCTTTCCCTTTTATGGCTTCCTCTCCCCCCAAGTTCCCAAACTGGCCACTCCAGCAGCTCCCATCTGTCCCTATTTGCCCGGTCCTCCACCAGGGACAAGCTGACCTGGGGTCCCCTAGGACACATACCCATAGCATTGCTGTTGAGAAGGAAAACCCCGTGAGCATCTCCTCCCTCCTCCATCAGCAGGTAGAAGGGGTGAGCACCATACAGGTTGAACGATTCCTACAAGGAGGAGGTGCCAGGTAAGACAGCAGAGAGGGCAAAACAGGAGAGCCCCTCATCACCAGGGGTGAACAAATGGCCCCGAGCTGCATACGCTGCCACCACCTAATCAGGCATCTGTCACCCATGAGGAGGCTGAGGCAATGGATGAGGATACTGGTGTTGAAAGCCATGGGACGCCATGAGAGGCTGCTTCTTCCTTGTAGTTCAGGGGCTTCTGAGCTGGGCTGGGTGAGGGGGAAACCTCCTGCCTCACCACAACATGTTGCATGAGCAGCAGGGTGGAGCGGAAAACACCCAATGCCCTTGGAGTGCCAAGAGCATTTTGCAATTGCTCTGAAATCCTCCCTGGCACATACCTGCCTGTTGGCCTTGATCATCTCCAGCCTCTCCCAGTGCTGCTGCCCACCCCTCTCATGTTTTCCCAGGGCATGTCCAAAGCATGGGAGAGCAACACCCCTGTCCTCACCCCCTGCATCCCCATGGGGAGAGGACAGATGTACCGTGGGAGAGACATCACGGGCCCACAGCGTGAGGGTGGTCCAGTCCAGACTGTGCAGGAGGCTGCCACGGTGCTCCCCCAACCCATAGAGGAACCTGGATGGGAGCGATGTGGATATCTGGAGAAACTGGTCAGCGAAGATCAAGGGGGCCACGGTGGTGTTGAGCCTGCCAGGGTTACACCAAGGAAAAGAGAGTGTCAAGAGGGGAAGCTAGGACCCATTGAGATCCATTTGTATACCAACAATTGATCCCTTCCCTCTTGAAGCATCCCAAGAGCCAATGCAGCAGCACATGTCCCACCTCACATCCAGCCCCAACACCTTGGTCCAGGAGTAAATTTGAGTCTGGCTGGATGCAAGGTACAGCCCAAGCCTAGACCAGCCTGATCCAGGACAGCACAGCCTTCCCTTCGACACCAGAAGTTTCCACCCAGGTTATTATTAACCACCAATGCTACATGGCAATGGGGCTTCTCAGTCTGCTGTCACTGATAAGCAGCTCCCAAGTACAGGACAGACCACAACCACCAGCAAATGGGAAGGAGAAAGAAAGGATGGGATCCCAAAACACCCTGGGCATATATGGCCCAACTGTTGGAGGTCATCATCAGCTTAGTGTGGGCAAAGCCATGGAAGTGACTGAGAGCAGTACAGCACAGTCACGCACCTTCTCCACAAAAAGCCTGGAGCTGTGGATGTCCCTATGGTTTGGACATCCAGGGAAAGCTAAAAGCAGCATGAAACAGGCAAAGCCAAAACCCTTCAATGACCCTTTTCCTAAGCCACCACATTGCTTATCATTGATGTGCTGGGGACCTGTACAATGTTTGGCTGCTGTAGGGCCTGGGGAGTAATCAGGGCACTGTGAGGTGCTTGGAGAAGTGCTGATCCCACCCAGTCCTGCCACAGCTGTAGCAAGCACGTGGTCAGACCATGGGGCCAGGAAGCCACATGCTGCCACATGCCCATGGGAGCACTGCTGAAAAGATGGAAGACAAAGAGTAATAAATGGCTGGAGATCTTGCAGCATGGGTTTTTCCCCAGAAAAACCTCTGGAAAGTGTGCAGGAGCCTGCCTAGGGTGGAATAAGCTTCTCCCCACCTGCCACAGGATGAGGACAATGTGGGATCTTACAGCACTGTCCCTGTTGCCCTGCGCTGCAGCAGCACCCCAAAGGGGTTCCAGGAGAAGTTCAGACTGTAGATGGGGTTTTCTGCTCTCTTTGTCACTCGTGGAACATCGAGGGGAACTTCATATCGTGGATTGGCTGCATCTGTTATCTACAAAAGAGAGAAGTGCTTTAAAGACCAGCAAAGCAAGAGGGCAAAGGGCTGGACATGCTTACAGGTCCCACACAGCCACGCCTGGAGCACAGCAGCTTCCAGACTCAGTTCTAGCAGGGGATGGTCACTTATGGGATGGCAGGTGCAGGGGACAGGAGCGCAGTCACAAGCTCTGGAGGGCAGCCATCATGAACCTCACCTTGATGTGCAGCCGTGTGTCTGTCTCAAACTCCACGTCCAGTCTCAGCATCTCGATGTCCCGGGGGTAATAGGCTTTCTCTCTCCGCACCAGCAACCCCACCATGCCCAGCGCCGTCTGGTTGAGGCTCTCCAGGGTGTAGCTGGGGAAGTCAGGGGGATAGAAGCACCAGGGCACACCCCGCTTGCCCTCCGCCGGCGGGGGGGTCTGGATGAAGCAGCACCCGCGGCTTTCACAGAGCTCCTGGGTCACCACCACGCGCCGCTCCGGGTAGCAGTCAAAGCGATGGCTTTCGGGCACCAGGAGACATTTGGGGGGCGGTGTGGGTCCGAGCCAGCCCCCCGATACTTGCCGCAGCACCCAGACGGTGATCGTGCTCAGCAGCACGGCGGCAACCAGCAGCCCGCTGCCCACCCACCACGGCGCCAGCTTCCCATGGCCGGCAGGCACTGGGGCAGCCCCTTCCTCCTCCACCTGGCATGCTGCAGGCTGCGGCGGCGTCAGCTTCTGGTACGACTTCATTGTGCTGGTGCTGGATTGAAGGGGAGATGGAGGCAGGTGTGAAGGAGACAGAGGGGGAGAGCTCACCCAGGTGTCAAGGACAGCTTCCCTCTCTCCTGATGGCCATGGTACAGGCAGAGCCTGCCTGCCTCAGCACCCTGCATCATCATATCTGTGCCTTCAGCTAAGATGGACTTGGCAAACTCGGCAACAAGTGGCTTTGCCAAGGTCGGGAGGTCCTGATCCTGCTAAATGTGGGGACATGGTGACAAACAATCCTCCCCCAGCCCCAAGGGACAAACACCATTGGCCTGAACCCCACCTGCTCTCGGGAAGTGGCAGAGAGGGCCCTCAAGGAGTTTTTCCCATGTCTGAATTTATGGACTGCAGTATTTCTGAAAGCTGCAAGCAAAATTGAGCTTGCTTTGCCTGTGGGAACAGAGCTGTGGTGCTGAAAGCCAAAGCTCCAAGATGTGGAGCATCCTCTGCTCAAAGCATCTTCTGCCCTGATCATCCTCTTTGAGCATCCTCACTCATCATTACGGCCCAAAGCCCTGAGTCAGAGGTTTTAGCCCTGAGGAGGGCTGGGCAAGGGACAGCTGTGAATAAACCATCAGTCCTTGCCTCCCACTGATAAAACCTGATTCTACCAACCTCTCATGCACAGATCTCCCGGGCTGTAAGCAACGGAGACCCCCATGCTGCTGGTGAGTGCAGGGAGCAATCTCAGCACCTTAAATACGAGACACAACTTTCTGCTCTCCGTCTCCTACCACAGGCGTTCAGACGCTGCCCTTCCTCACCCTGCGACCTTCTACGGCTCTGCAAACGGCTCCATCGCCCACGAACAGGTTTATTTTCCACCAGCGCTCCCCAAGCTCGGCCACCCCGACGGCTCAACCTGCCGGGGCCCGACTGCGACACCCCCGCCCCAGGCAGCCGCCCGCCGCTTCCCCACGCGTGGGCGGCCCCGCGGGTGGCCGCGCCCACCCGAGCCCCGGGAACCCCGCCGTGCCCCCAAGCCCTTGCACCCCAGGCTCCTGCCCGGCCGCCCCGCAGCGCTGGCACGGGAGGTGGACACACAGCTCGGGGGTGTCCCCAGACGGGCACGGGGAGCGCCGCGCCCCGGAAGCCGCTGCGGACCCCGCTCCGGCGGTGCCGGCGCTTACACACACGTGTCTCCTCTTGACATTGTGGCTGCGGGCAGCGGGCAGGCAGCGGGCAGCAGCGGGCAGGCAGCGGGCAGCAGGCAGGCAGCGGGCAGCGGGCGGCGCTGCCTGCTCCGCCGTAAACACCCGAAGAGCCGCCCGCATCCTACCGCGTCTCTCTAGTAGCAGCGCACATACATACGCCTCTCCGTCGGCTGCGCTCGCTGCTCTGTTTCGAATGCTTTGGGCTTTGGGCTTTGGGTTTTGGTTTTTTTTGGTCTTTTGGTTGTTTCTTTTATTTTTTCATTTTATTTTTAATATTTGTATCTAAACTCAATTGCTTTTCGAAAGTGACAAGGTGGGGAATATGGGAGATCACCAGTAGGATTTGCCCAGCCTGGATGCACATGGGGTCTCAAAATCCAGAGCGCAAATGACTCTGTTCCCCTTGTAGGTTGAGAGCACCTTACCCAAAGCAGAGTGAAAGAGGTCCTTGTGCTGAATCGTGCATTGTGACTTCAGGGAACCACTATGGCTTCAGGTCATGTTTTGAGCACACAACAGGTGGGCCAGATCCACAAAATCCCCACAGCCCAGAATAAAGCCCTTTTTCCATTCAGTTTTTCACCAGAGGCCCTGTCTCCCATGCACTTCTTTTCATCTGCTTAACAAGTGCATAGAACTGCACAGGCCTACCCACTTTTTGAAGGACTGGAGAGCTGCTCCTTGTTTACTATCAAATGTCACTGCAGTCTAAAGGTCAGCAGCAAAGGATAACAGACCTTTGGAGCAGAGTTGCTTTCCCCAGGGAATGAAAACAAAAAATACCCTGTTGTGAACTGGACGATTCACCCAGAAACAGAATTTCAGGTGACATGGTTGCTCCGCTCTTGCTATATATAACAAAACCATGTTGTTGCAATGACAGGGGAAAATACCCCAATTCTGGTGAGCCCCATGTGTGGGGTTGTCACCACAGAGGGTGAGACCCCCACCCAGGATGCAGCCAGTCCATCCCTCCTGCCCTTGGATGTCTCAGGGAGAAACCTTGAACAATATGGGATGGCTCTGGCCACTCTTGGTTATCACCACTGAGAGAGCACAGGAACCGGTGGCTGTGTTGGGGCCATTGGTGGTCCCCAGGCTCCCTCCACCAGCACTGCTGTCCTTGATTGCCTTGGCCCTCTGAGCCACCAGAAACCTCCCAGATGTAAAGGAGATCTGGAGACAAACCTCAGAGGCATCAGTGGGGACCACAGGGATGGCTGAAATCTGCCCTCCAACTCGGAGCTCAGCCCATCCCAGCACCCCAGGGCAGGATTTCAGAGTCTGCAAACCTGGGAAAGGTGAAGGCCAACTTCATGCCACTGCTTGGGAGCTTTAGGCAACCTCATTAGCTCAGCTCAAATAATAAATAGGGATTTCTTAACATCAGGGAGGTGCATTCACCCAAACCTCACTGCAGCTGCCCAGATCAGTGGGGCTGTGCCAGACATGGGGCTCACTGTGTTTTGCAGCTTGTGTTGTTCAAAGGGAGCAGCAAAAGATGGGATCTTATTAAAAGTCTCAACTATGGCCTTTAGAGCTGCTCCAAGAAGGATATTTGGCCCTGTGGCTGGAAAGCACTCATTGCACAGGCTGACACAGACTTTCTAATGTAGTTACAGACACAAAAAAATCAAAAGGAGCCCTGGTGGGTGGGAGCTGTCAGGAGCTGTCAGAGAGGGGCAAGCCCTGTGGCAGGTCAGGGACATGATGCTGGGCAGAGAAGATGGAGATGTGGATTGGGATGAAGCGGGAACGAGAATGGAGATGGGAATGAGGGTGGAGATGAGGATGGACAAGGGAATCAGGATGGGGATGGAGATACAGATGGGGACAGGGATGTGGATTGGCATGAGAGGGGAATGAGGATGGGGATGAGGATGGGAATAAGAATGAGAATGGGGATGAGGATGTAGATGTGGATGGGAACAAGGATGGGGATGTGGATCGGGATGAGGGGGGGATGAGGATGGAGATGAACATGGGGATGAAGATGGAGATGGGAACGAGAATGGGGATAAAGATGTGGATGGGGATGAGGATGGAGATGGGATGGGGATGAGAATGAGAATGGGGATAAAGATGTGGATGGGGATGAGGATGGAGACAGGGATGGGATGAGGATGGGAATGGGGATGAGGAGGGAGATGTAGATGGGGATAAGGATGGGGACAGGGATGGGGATGAGGATGGAGATGATGGGAATGGGAATGGGGATAAGGATGGAGATGATAGGAATGGGAATGGGGATGAGGAGGGAGATGTAGATGGGGATGGGAACGGGAACAGGGATTGGGATAAGGATGGAGATGATGGGAATGGGAATGAGGAGGGAGATGCAGATAGGGATGAGGAAGGAAATGTGAATGGGGATGAGAATAAGGATGAGCATGGGGACGGGCATGTGGATCGGGATGCCGGGGCGACAAGAATGGGAATAACAACGAGAATGAGAACGAGGACGGAGCCGGGGGGGAGCGGAGACGGAGGGGCGGCAGCAGCGGCCCCGCCCCGCGCCCTTCGCCATGAATGAACGGCGCGGGCGGGCCCGGGCGGTGACGCGGCGGGGCCGGTCCGTGCCGGGCCGGGCGGTGACGCGCGCCGTGACGCGCCATGCCGGAAGCGGCGGGGGCGCTGGTT
>VXAU01005769.1:682730-729055 GCA_013399695.1 Formicarius rufipectus | reverse complement strand
CAGCGTCGACGGGACGGGCGGCGCCCCCGGGGATTCGGGGCTGGGGGGGTGGGGGAGGTCCCCTGGGGTGTGTGCAGGGGTGATGCTTTGTCGTCTATTTGTTGTTATTTTTCTTTCCCCCCTCCCCGAGGGTGAGCGCGCTGCCTGCCTGTGCCTTTGAATGGCTCTTAAAATACATGTGAGGAAACCTGTTGTGACGCCGCGCGCTCCGCTGACTAAAAATAGCAGCTTTTGTAGTACGGAGGGAGCCGGGGCGCAGCCGAGGACGGGCAGCGTGGCCGTGGCCGGGCGTGGTGGCAGCTCCGTGAGCTGCTCTGTGCCCCCGGTTATCGGGCAGGACCAGCCGCCTGCGGGAAACGCCGGGCGGGAGCCCCGCTGCCCGTCGGATGGGCTGGGGTCAGAGCTTATCTCTGCTGAGCACAGCTGCTCTTCGGGTCGAAGGAGGGAGAGGTGCGCGGTGTGTTCAGGCTGGTCCCGGAGGCTGTGGGGAGGGATGCGTGTGCTTGGGGCCGCCCTGAGATCGGGGTGCTCTGCGGCCGCACAGGGACCGGCAGTGGGAGGGAAGGGGACGGTGACATTCTGGGAGCGGGCACTGCCGCGTGACTGTCTGGTGGGTGCGGGACTCTTTGGGGATTTAATCAGAAGTGGGGTGGGTAGGGGAACCTCTTCAAGCACCCCGTGACGGCAGTGACATAAGGTGGGAAGACATCCAGGCCACGAGTGAGGGGAACCAAGAGCTCCAAATTCTCGGTGTGTCAGGGTCTGTTT
This sequence comes from Formicarius rufipectus, assembly GCA_013399695.1. NCBI lineage: Eukaryota > Metazoa > Chordata > Aves > Passeriformes > Formicariidae > Formicarius > Formicarius rufipectus. Next base: position 728,287 of record VXAU01005769.1, on the reverse strand, counting down.
CCTTCCTCCTCTTCCTCGGGCAGAGAGCCCGCTCCCTTCCCTCGTGGGCTGCTCCGTGGAGGATTTATTTTACAGATTCTGCTGAAAGCAGGCCATGAGGTCTCAAATTAGGAACGAGCCCCCTTTGGGCAAAGTTGTTACAGAAAAGGGAAAGGCCTCCATTTTCGCTTTCACCTGGCCGCCCCCTGCTTTGCCAGCGCACCTAAAGCTGAGCTGGGACTGCGGAGGGCGGAGAGAGCGCGAGTGAGAGCAAAGTGTTTCCCTGAAAAGCTGCACGCCTTTTTCTTGCACTTTCAGTTTTTATACGCCCTGTGGTGGATAAGCTCAGCCCTGCGCCCCAGCCCAGCGTGGCGTGCCGTGGTGCTGTCGGGATTTTTTAGCAGCGAGCCGGGTTTACCTTGTGATTTCCCTCACTGGTGAAAGGCGCGCGCGTCCCGTCGCTTTTCCCCCCTCTCCTTCCGTGTGTCCTGCCGGTGCTGCCCTCGGAGAAGCCTTTCCTCGAGCCTTCCTCGTGCAGTCACTTCCTAGAGGTGATGGACGCCGCGGCTGCCCAATGGCAGCGCGCAGGGCTGCGCCGCACCGGAGTTAACTCTGCGCCTTCCCCGCCGAGGTGCTGCACGTCGGGCTGGCAGCAAGGCTGGGCACACGGTGACTCCTGCCGTCAGGACACTCTGCGGGCTCTGAGCCTCTCAGGGCTTGGGAGCTGAGCCCTGTAAAATGTTCCCGGCTGTATTACGCCAGGCTTTTGCCTTGCTTTGCAAGTGCTTCTGAACCAGAGACAGAGATTTGTTGGCGTTTTTTTCCTTGCCTGTCAAGGACAGCGTGCTTTGTCATGTTTTATGTCATTTCTGCGCCGTTGCCCGTCTCGGCAATCTGTTGCGGCACGGAGTTCAGTACTGCTGTGTGCCTCCTGAAAGGGAAAAATACAGATCAGCTTGATACACTCTGATTTCCATCAACATTGGAAGATGATTAATGGCGTGGAATGTGCTGCAGGACTTGGTATTGAAAATCTCTAGCTGTGTGAGATGTTTGGGAAGCAAAGAAAGGACAGCTGGGAGTGCTGGCCCCTGCGGCAGTCAGGGTTTGTGGGATAAGCTCCTTCACTCATCATTTTTGTAAACATCCAGCTGTGAAATACTTGAGCAGTGCTAACACTTTCAATTATCAGGAAGTTTCAGGCTCAGCACCCTGTAGAGATGAACAGGCAGTTTCCACTTCAGCCTCAGCTATTGTTTGAGGCTATCTTCAAACTTGGGCAGAGAGTCTTCCAAGCATGAAGCAAGCACAGACTATCCAGTGCTCTTCTTCCAAGCATGAAGCAAGCACAAGTGATGCAGTGCTCTGTGACCATCAACACAAGGACTTGGGAGGATGAGAGCGATTACCCTGCCACTGTCCTCCCCAGCAGAGGGACAGGTTGTGCAGTGGATTCCACTGCTTTGCAATATTGCAGGATGCCAAATAATGATGCCCCTATGTTCCATTATTAGCAGTGGGTGAAGATGTCTGACTTGATGGCTGGCACATGGTATCAGGAGCAGCAAAGTTAGGAATCTGAATCCCAGCTCTGCCTCAGATTCTGACTGTGTGTCCGAGCAAGTTATTTGTTGCTTGGTGGCTCATCTTGTCTGGCTGGGGGAGGTGCATCTCTGGGCTAGTGATGCTGAGGTATAATTCCAGTGTAACTCTGTCACTGTATTTTATAAGCGTGTGATGGAAAAAGTGCTGTGAGGCTGTCAGTAGCAGGGCTGGCTGTTGCATACCTTTCCCCTTCAGCCACCTCCTCCACAAAGTTTCAGAGGTGACACACAGGCATACCCGCCTGGTACTCTGTATCCCTGCTCCCTAACCACAGGCTCTCTGCAGCATCTGACTAGGTTGTTTACCAAACCACTGAAGACTGTCTGATCCGTGTCCAGGCTTCCCCAGAGAGTGCCTCAGAGAGCTGTGTCCTGGCAGCTCTTAAATGTGCTCTGAAGGTTCCTGAATCTCCTTTTTGCTGCTGGATGCTGGTTCCGATCCATAAGGGAAATGGAAAGCTGGCCAGCTGGGCGAGGGCTGCATGGAGCTCCTCTAGAACAGTAAACAGTGACTCACCCCCTTCTTGTGTCTTCTCTCTCTTCATGTCAAATATATTGCCTTGCATATGCTTCTCTACTCTCTGATTCACACCACCAGCCTGTCCCTCCCCACTCTCATTACAAATGAGTGACAAGCGTCAGTCTGCCTTACAGGATGTGTGAAGGTTGTCAGAGCAGTAGAATGGATTTTTGAATGATGGGGAGAGGGGATGGTGCTCTGCCTACCATGCTGCAATGTGCTGGAAATCCATGTTGTGCTGTGGAGCAGCAGAGGCATGGAGATGAAAATTTAAGCATTTGTAAGTCCCTTCACCTATCATCTCAGATGTTATCCTTGGTAGGCACATCCATTTGGCTAGTGCTCTGGAGCTGGGAATAACTTGCAGATAAATGAGAAATTTAAACAGCTGCCTAGGAATTACATGGCTGCATTTGGGAATGAGTAGAGTATTCCCTGCATAGCTGTCGGTGCTGAATTGAGACGTGATGGCAGAGATCCCCGTCACTGCTTGAACCTTGCGCTGTTTTTCTGCCCTCGGGAAGTCGTCGCTGGCTTGGCGGAAGGTGAGGCTTGCATGTTTTCAGTTTGCTGTATGTGAGTGAGGATGGAAGCTAAACACCAGCAGGGCTGTCTGCCAGGTGCTCATGTTCTGGCTGGGGTTGTCTTTCAGTGTAGAAAGAGTTTTAAAATTCAAGTTCATCCACAGTTGTTGGGTGTCAGCAGTGACTTTATAGTAATTCCTTAATGTGTAACGCGCTTGGAAAGCCCTGTAGCGTGGAAAGTCTGAAATCTCACTCTGGCATGTTTTCTTTCTTAATTGCAAGCCTCGTGTGGAAAGCTCAGTCCTGCCTCTGCCTGAGTCAGGCTTTCTGCTGCCTTTCCCTTTCAAAGCAAAGGAACTACAGGTCTCTAGATGGTCTAAGCTGAGACCGCCAGGCTTAGGATGTCAGCTGGAGACCTCCAGGTTTTTGGGAGGATGCTGCAAGAGTCATAGGAGTCATCTGAAGGAGGGAGAGGGCGTTGGCAAGGCTGTCAATGGGTAACTTTATTGCAGAATTACAAGGACTCTTTATGTAACCCACAGTCAAAACACTTGCTGTAAATACGAGCGTGGAGCTGCTTTGGAAAAGCCTTTTCCCCTCACAGTTGGTGTATTACTACTCGCTGCTTTATTGATGTAGCGTTCGAAGTGTGTTGTACTGCTTACAGAGCAGGGATGTAATGTGCTCCTTGTTCCAAAAAGCTGAGCTCCTAATTTTAGATGTGATGCAGCAAACGCAATTAAGGAAAGAAGGGCAGGAGTAGGGTAAAGACTAAAAGGATTCTAATAATCAAATTGCAGGCAGGGTCCCAGAAGACCCCTACACAGCATGTTTAGGCAATGCTGCTGGGTATGACTTGTTTGCAGAATGGTTTGATTTTGTTTTGGATTTTGCTTCCTATCTGTGGGAGATGCCATGCTGATTTTAGCGTCTTGTTAGTAGCTGAATAGTCCTGATGGGGAGATGGAGCCCAAGGCCCTGGAGGGCTGCTGGTGAGGGTTGTGAGAGTTGCGAGTATTGTTGTATTGGTTTTGAGCAGAGCCTGGACCACACCTGTGCAGAGATAAGACTCTTCCTTGGCACTCATGTCTGAGCGTGAGACTTGAGTCTGGCGTTTCAAATTGTGCTATGAAATCCTGCCCTTAGGGTCAGGGCAGCCCACAGTCTCTCACCCTCGTTTGAAGAGAGTATGGCATCAGAATTCCTGATGGTGCTCTGAACCTCCTCATTCATAACTGTGCCAGCAGTAGCTCTGGCCCATCAGCCCTGGTGCTGTTGGTTGGATCCCAGCCTATCTTGGAGGGGTGCCTTGGTGTGCAGGAGGAGACAGGTGTGCAGCAGAAGACCCTGTACTGAGCGCCTGTGCTGTCTGTCCGCTGAGGAATGTGCAGGGTAAGGAGCTGTTGCTTTGCTGACATGGAGCAACAGGTGGCCAGAGGGGTTTCGTCATGCAGAGCTGGAGCATTGCTTAGGGTGGCAGGTGAGCCCACATGCTGACCCCACTGGAGGCAACCTCACCCCTCGGCTCTTGTTTTCCATGATACCTTCACATGTCTTTCCATCGCCGAGCGGCCCCGTTCAGTTTTTCCATCGGCTGGCATAGCAAACGCTTTGAAGACGCGCTGGGTGAGGATCAAAAGGCTTTTTGTGCAGTTGGTGGGTGTGACGGGGCTGTCGTTGGCCTCCCCCTCCTTTTTGCCTTTCCTTTTCCGGCGTTAGCAGCGCGGCGTGCGGCCAGCGCGCCCAGCGTGCCCCTTCCCTTGTAGGGATGGGGGTGGCGAGGGAGGGGGGATGCCGCCGAGGGAAGGAAGAGTTTCTGATGCTGTGGGAATGTGAGTGCTCAAACTCTGTAAACAGCTGGTGACTCACTGCATAACTATGGCACCAACTGCCTGCGGCCCGGCGCTGCGCCTCTGCAGGGAGGGGGCTGCCGGCCCTTTCCTCTACGCACTGGCAGCGCCTCTGCGCTCCTCAACTCCGGGACGAGTCCTCTTGGCCAAGACAAGGAGCTTTTTCCTTCCTCCCAACTGCTAGTGTCTACATCTGCGCCTCTGGCCGGGAGGTAGGGATGGGCAGCAAATGCCTGGCGTGGAGGGGGAGCGATGGATGGCAAAAGGGCAGTGCTAGGGTCTGAAGAAGTGCCTGAGCTCCTAAGGGATCCTGCATCTCTGAAGAGTCCAAAGTGTGGCAGCAGACGGAGGTCGGGCGCTCCCCCATCCTTTGGAGGCAGCTGCAGGGGGCTGAGACTTGCCCCTGTGCCCAGCCTACTCCTGCAGCCCCAGCAAGGCAGAGGCTGCAGTTTGAGGTGTGCCTGGGGTGGGGTTCAGTGCTGGAGGAGAGCAGGAAAGGACTCTGTGATGCTCTAGAAAATGCAGTGCACACCAGTTGCTGTAAGTGGTCCATTCATCACAGAGCATCTTGGCTTGTGCGCTGTGCGGCTGTCCTTGTCCCTCCTCCAGACATGGAGAGCTGTGCTGTCTCGGGCTTAAAAATAGAGGAGGCGCCTAAATACACTCCCTAATATCTAGGATAGTATCTTGCAGCTCTGCACTTACAGGATTGTTTTTTTCTTTTCCTGTTCTTCATCTTGATCTTTACGTAAGTCGTGTGATGATGTGTCTTGACTGATAAAATTCAAGTGACAGCAGCACGGGCTGAGCCAGCACCTTCACCCACCTGGCTCCCACCAGTCCTCATGCCCCACCTTTGCACCCCCCCAAATCCCGCCACCCCTGTTTGCAGATATGAATGAGTTTGTTTACTCTCCGACGACCTCGTGATGTCTTTGCACAGACATGACCTGAAGTCATTATTGCTTTTGGGCTTCTCTGTTTCCATGGTGACTGTCTCCGGGTTGGCTACTTTCCCAAGGTCACCATGGCAACTATCAGAAGGGAATCATGCTTGGGATGCTTTGGCTGGATTTTTCATGAATGATTAGGATGTGTGACACAATGCAGACGTGGAAATGGGGAGGGTTTGGGCTGGGCTGGAGAAGGTGGGGGGAAAGAGAGGACTCCCGCCAGACAGGCTGTGCTCTGCGGTGCCGCGGGTGTGCTGCCCTCGAAGCCGCCCTGCACCGGGGGGCACCGATGCCTCGCCCCCTCCCCACTGGGGAGCCACAGGCAGAGGCTGTGATGGTGGCGCGGCTGTGGTCGCCTCGCTCACGGTAGGTACCCGTTGGACCATCGTGCTGCCGTCACTGCAGGGTGAAGGATTTGGGCGGAGGTGCGGGCAGGTGAATTTTTTGGCAAGACGCCGGTTGAAGGGGTGTAGTCGCTGGCAAAGATGAGAGTGAAGGGCAGTGTCGCGGCAGGGGATGGTCTCTCTGTGGATGGACATGCCTCCACGTCACTAGAAATGTCAAGCAGGTCAGCTCTTGCAGCCTGGGGCTGGAGGATTGGGAAGCAACAGTCTTGGTGGGTTGGGAGAGGCAAACTCCTGCCTGGCTTTGTTATTGGGGGCTTTTGTTTCTGTTGTCTGGGTTTTCTGGTGGCGTCTCCTTTGGGTGGGGACAGTGCTGGAAGCAGGTTACAAGCCAGGCAGCTTCTTTCTGGATTACTGGTTCAATTTTGAGCTGGGTTAATAATCATCAAAATAAGAATGGAGTTGTTGTCTTGTGGCTTTTCAGTGCCTTTTATGATCGGAGGTAACTCTTAATTCAGTCCCTAATAGGCCATTTGGAGCGTCTGGGATTCCTTCGGAGGGAGGTGACGGGGCCTGAGAGGCCACGCTCCATGCTCCCCTTGGGAAAGGGTGGCACGTGGTAAAGGGGCGTGTGGTGCTTAATGCGACTGTTTACAGATGCGATCAGGTGTCCTTTCCCCCTCTCCCTGCCCTGTCTTTTTGGCTGGATCTTAGTGTAGCTAATAGCAAAATATGAGGTCTTAGTGTTAAAAAGCAGTGCACTTGTCAACACAAATGTCTGAGTCCATCCCAGTGCTTCAAACAACTGTGTGGTTATTTGTTTCAGTGGTGGTTGAGTTGGGAGTTTGGGCCATTGTGTTTGGTATCTTCTTCCTGCCTTCATCCCGGAGATTAACCTGTTAATCTTGTTTTGTTTTTCCAGTTGCAATTTCTGAGCAGTTTTGTCTGGAAGACTGTGCTCAGGTTATGACGACTAATCCCAAACCGAACAAGGCATTAAAGGTAGGCAAGAAGGCTGAGTGGGTGGTGCTGGGTGGCCAGGGAGGCTGTTGCAAAACTGTGCAATGTTGGTCATACATGACTGTTCTTTTTCATTCCAAGAGTCTTGCACATGTGTGCTGATACAATTTCCCACTGTCTAAAGGAAATGTTAGGGTAGAAGAATACTGCTGATGCCCAGAAAGAGTTCTGAAGTCTCTGGGATGGTGTGGAGGCTGGTGTATCCCAGCTGCTATCCAAGAGACTTCTGACTATAGCAGGTATTGGCAGCATCCTGAAACCAGTGCTCCCAGGCTTGTCAATGAAGTACTGTACACTCAGGACTGGGAGGCACTGGGGAAGGGATGTGTTCAGCTGGTGTCTTTCAGATCTATGAGACAGTAAATGCCTTGGACATACCAGTGTGATGGTGGTCTGTGCATGGGCTATGTATACACTGTTGAAATTTCTTTCCAGTGTTTTAGTTTTCATTCTATCTGCCTTGCAGTCTCTGAAAAGACAAAAGGATAATATCTAAAAAGTTCAGGATTCAGTGATCTTAAAGGTCTTTTCCAATTTAAATGATTCTATGATTCTGAAAATAATGGCAATGACAATGCTGCTTGAGAAAAGGCACAAGGCCTTGGTGGTTTTCTCGTGTAACTTCACTCTGGCCTGTGCCCCAGCATAACCAAATCAGGGTGTGTCATTGATGCCAAGCAGGGTTGGTTTTGTTCACTTAAACAAATGAACAGTCTTCAATGATAAGCCACAAAATGCTGAATGAAGCCCTTCAAGCAGCTATTCTGCTTTTGCAATGCTGCACAGGTGTCCCAGCATAATTCTGGGAAAAGGTGTCATCTTGAGCATTCACTCTGAATTCCAGTTCCTGACAAAGGACTTAATAAACCAGAGGCTTCAGCTGGCTTTACATTTATCTCCTTGAAAGTCTTGCTATTGAGTTCACACTGCTTTCTCTGACCTAAGAGGGTTACCCAAACCCAGATGACAGCAGTGCTCAGATCTCTGCCATGCTTAACTCGGATGTTTTAGTGAAGCTTGTGCTCTTTACAGCACTTCAGAGGTGTTTTCAGGTAGGGCTGTCACGTTGCTGAGGGGTGGCCTGTCTCTTTCTACTGTCCAGAACATCCGTTCACGTAGGGTTGCTGCTACCCCTGTGCTGTTGGTATTTACAGGTAAAGGAGGAGTCAGGAGAGAATGCCCCAGTGCTGAGTGATGATGAACTCGTGTCAATGTCTGTACGGGAGCTGAACCAGCACCTGAGGGGTCTCACCAAAGAGGAGGTCATCCGTCTGAAGCAGCGGAGGCGCACGCTGAAGAACCGGGGCTACGCTGCCAGCTGCCGCATCAAGCGCGTGACTCAGAAAGAGGAGCTTGAGAGGCAGCGGGTCGAGCTGCAGCAAGAGGTGGAGAAGCTGGCCAGAGAAAACAGCAGCATGAAGCTAGAGCTGGATGCCTTGCGCTCCAAGTACGAAGCACTCCAGACCTTTGCTCGTACTGTGGCGCGAGGGCCTATTACTCCGACCAAAGTTGCCACCACCAGTGTCATCACCATTGTGAAATCAGCCGAAATCTCATCCAGTTCTGTGCCGTTTTCAGCAGCGTCCTAGTGCCCTCGGTGTGGGGAACTAGCAGCCTTTCAGAGGGGAGGGGATAAGGCTCTTATGCATTGTTCCGGAGTCCTTGGTCATGTCAAGAATTGGCATTTTAAGAATTTTCTTCCAAAAGTGCAAAAAATAGAAGAAAGAAAAAAAAAAGAAATCGAGAAAAACACAACAAACCCAAAGGGTTCCTACAAAGGGAACTTAACTGGCTGCTTCTGTTGGGACTCAGTGGCTCCATCAGCCTCTCGTGTACAGGATTTGAGCTCTGTATGCAGTACAAATTGCGAGATCTGCTTCCTCCTTCCCCCTATGTCCACAAACCCCTCTTAGTCGTGGGCAGCTTTCCAGCTGAGAGAAGATACCTAAGGAGCCTCCAGAGTCTTCGTGAATGATGCTCAAGAGCCAGGAAACAGATGGACCGTAGAAATCATCATGTGAGATGAATGTATGGGAAGAAGTTTCCTTTGATGGCCTCCTACTCCTTTTAAGAAGGGTCTCCCCTACCTTCCCCACTTCCATCTGATACTACGAGGGCAGGGATATAGGCTTTTTGGATTTGATTTCATCATGCTATGAGTGGATGGGAGCAGGAGGACAATGGAGACTAATGCTTGGGTCTGACCACACCCCTTAGGAATAACCTTTTGTTTTCAATCCATGCTGTTAAAATATGGAAAAATATATATTTTACATATTTTAATATGCCCCATTACCTGTGTGGCCTGTAAAAACTACATCACAGCCTCCTTTATTCCAACCCCAAATTTCCCAATAGCTCCTTCCCAAAGGTGTGCCTGTGAATTGGGTATATTTATGCAGTTTATTTCTTCCAAATGATCCACAGTCTTGAAGTAGCAGCTTTTTTTTCCTGGATTCCCTGAAGCTTAAGAGGGGGAGGCACAGTAAATGCTCTGAAAGAGCAGTGTGATGGGGAGGAGAAGGGGAGATGAGGAGGAATAATGCTGCAAATATTACTGGTGAAGGCACAACTGGCTGTGAGAGAAGGTGGGGCAGTTCTGCTGGGATCAGCACTATGAGAAGGGGTTCGTGCAGAGTATTTTGGAAGGATGTTTTTAAAGCACTGAAGTGTAACTGGAGGGGAATAGTGTTCAGACAGGAGGAGAGAAGTTTTAGAGTCTCCTCTTTGACAAAAGCATTGGCAGGTTAGCAATGAGCATCCCAGCTGGAGAGCTGCGCTTGCCAGTCCTTGATGACCACAGAAGGGCTATGAGGAGGTCACATGGGAGCTGGAAGAGTCTTTTCCTCTCCGTAGCACATCAGATGCTGAATTTGGGATCCAAAGAGTACAGTGAACAACCCTCAGTGTTCAGACAACCTGTGTGAATGTGACCCTGAAACTTGACGCTTTCTCTTGCAAATGGGTGACTTACCCTGAAAGGCGTGCAGAAGGCAGGATGGAAAATCCAGGTATGTGTGTAGGGGACGGAAGAATTGGGATTGAGAAGTCGTTGGTATGGCTCTGAGCAGTGGTTTGGGAGAGGGATTTCTGGCTTGGCACTGGGCAGGAGATGGGAAGCTGAAAGGAGAGATTCTGCTGTTGCACAGCAGCGCTGAAAAGACGAATGTTTCCAGGTCACTGTAAAAAAAAAATAGCTATGTTGGTGTTTGTGTGTTTTGTTGTTGTTTTTTTTTTTCTTTTTGAAGTAGGAAAGAAGGGACTGTGAGTTTTGTAGGGCAGGTCAGAGACTTGTGAAATGGACGATGCCTGTTGTCACACAGGTGAGAAGAGAATGAGATTGCTGAAGTTCAAGATGAGGAGAAAAGCTTAGGGAATTTGGACTCCAGAACAGAAAACAAAGATCACGGAGAATTCATGAGTGTTTTGGACTGAAAGAGAATAATCAAGTGCCACCATTGCAAAGGGGACAGTTTGCTGGCATCTGACACCCAGTTTAATTTATTGTTTGAGGCTTTGTCTTGCCTTGGATGACAGTAAGTTGGTAGACTAGTGAAGCCCTACTTGTCTTTGGAAGAAGTTGTTAGCTTGCTTTTTCTTTTTTTTTTTTTTTTCACCTTGTCGTCAGAGTCTCTGGATTTCCCAGGAGGATCCCTTGTGAAATAGGTTAATGAAGGGAGTAACCTCAGACTTGGTTCTCATTCAGTCCTCAACATCAACATCCGTGACCTTACTGAGCCAGAAAGGGTGTCAGTGAAATGCTTCCTGAAGGCTCATTCCCCCTGCCAGATCCACGTGTTATGGAGGGGAGCAGGGAGTTTCCTTCAAGTGATTTTCCAACATGTAGAGTTTGGATGACACTTAGCGTTACCTCATTTCTCCTCCACTCCCTCCCTATCTCCAAACAGGCAGATCAATGTCCTGTGTATCAGTACCAGTTATTGACTCCCACAGCAGAAGCTGAGGAAGAGAAAGATGTTACTGTCATTTCCTGGTCCTCTCATGTTCTCCAGCTCACAGACATTGGAAACTTTCCCAGACCTCACAGGTGCCTCCAAAAACAGGCAAAGTGGAGACTCCTGGCACTGTTGGGGCTTTAAATGCAAACTTTAATGTAAAAGGCCAGTTGACTTGAAAATGCCCAAATGCTTCCAGTCTTTAAAACAGCTCCAGAGCTCCATAACATTCCTGGCTAGATAGGAACACCTCTGGCTGCCCTTGACACCCCTTTGGGGAAATCAGACCAGTCTCACCAAGGGGGATGGAGGTTGAACTTTGTTCCATGGGGTCTTCTTGCTGTTGGAATGAGTTGAGAAACATATCTTTACGTGGCACTTCCCTTGTGGCCAAGTATTTCTTTTTTTTCCAGTTCTTGGAAGGGTGCCAAAGGCTTGTCCAAGTGATTGCTAGTTTAGTGCTGGTAGGCACTTAAATCTCTGGTCACTCGATAAAGAACAAGAGGCCTGGGTGTTGTTAAAGCTGTTGATACCATAGCCATGGTAGGTAATCCATATTGGATATCCATAAGGACCACGTGGAAATATTTAAAGAGAGAGAAATATATATATAAATATATAATTATATACATTTTATCGTACAGATTTTTCGTAAAAAAGAAAAAAAATAATTTTTTTTCCAAGTTTGATACTGTAAATCTTTATTAAAAGAAATTGCCAGTCCAGGGCTCCCTGGGTGGTGACCTGGAGGGGAATGAAATGTTCTGGCTAAACTTCCACAGAGGGATCAGAATTGCAAGGTAACGTGGAGGGAGGAATGACCCGAAAGCTGTTGACCACATTGGAGACCCAACTCCTCCGCCCTCCTCCCTGGAGGGATCTCCAGCTTGGGGTTGTCGCGTTGCATTCCTCTGGGGTTCGGTTTGTTTCTGTTGTGGTTTTTTGGTTTTGGTTTTTTATTTTTTTTGTGTTTTTGTTTGTTTGTTTGTTTAGGGTTATTTTTCCTTTTTTTTTTCTCTCCGTCCTGCACTTGCCAGCCTGACACCCAGGGTGAGTGTGGTGTGTGGTGCTGGCAGCGTGGGGCGCCTTCCCCCGCAGCCGCACCTCTCGCTGGTCTTTTTGCTGCACTAGTTTCGGATGCTGGGGCTCCCTTCTCTGCCCCTCTTAGTTTGTCCCCCTGACCCCGCTGAGGAGCGGGGGCTCTGATTTTTGAGTGCTGGGATCCTCTCCCCTGGGCCTGGCCTTTCTTTGGTTGCTCCCCATCCGCAGTGTGACGTGGGAACTGAGGGCTGGGGAGGAGGCAGGAGAAGGCGGAAAGCGTCGCGTTGGGACCGGGAGGGACATCTCTGTTCTCCTAGACATGTTTGCTATGCTCTCTGTTGGGAGTGGGTCCAGGGCAGCTCCAGAACTCTCAGAAACAAGTCAGCGTCTCTGCTCTTGCCCAACTCTACCGTCTGCCAGGAAGAGACCGCAAAGTGCAGAGACCTGGGTGACACGGCAGCTCCGGGACGGCCGGGGAGGGACGAGGCGCTGGCGGTGAGCCGGTGCGGAGGCGAGCTGGGCCAGGCGTGATGCCACGGGAGCATGAGGGACAGCTCAGACCCGGGGAGGAGGAGAAGGTGGCAGTTTTTTCTCTCTCGAATCATTTAAACTTCATTGTCATGATTGTTTTTATTTAAAAAGGAAAAAAAAAAAAAAAAGAAACAAAACCGAAAAACTTTTGTAATGTGGATTTGTTTTCCTTCGTCTGTATTTCAGTCTGCTGGGGTGTTTCCGTAGATGGTGGATACTTGCTTTCATTTTTTTTAATGATAGAAGTCTTCTGTTTTAAGTTGTTTTTTATCACCAGCTCATTCTATCCTCTGTGGTTACTCAGTAATTTCATTTCAATATTTATTTTTGTGCTGCTTTTTTATTATTAAATAAATTATTGATATACCAAGCAATGTGGATTCCTGTTTGTAAGGCGAATAGCCCTGTGTATGTGTCCATTACTTCTCTTGACAGCCACAACGTAATTTATTGCTGTAAATTTAGCTGCAGTGACTGGTTTTTTTGTACCTTTCCAATAAAGCATTTTCTGGTTTCAGACTTGCCCTGGTCTATGGTCAGCGTTTTGGAGCCTGATTTGATCTCCAGTGGAGTGTTTTCCTTGTTTTATTTTGCTGCCTGTCCCCAGTGCAGCACACAGCTGGTTGCTGGCTGTGGCACTGCGGTGAGCGATGTGTTTTTTGGAGGCAGGCTGGGCTAAGGCAAGTGGGATGGCAGCTTGGGCTTTTGCAATTGTCTGACCCAGCTAGGTGGAGCCCATCTCAGCCTTGCTGCAGTGCTTTCTTGGGCTGTTTGGAATGTGCTCAAGGGATAGCTCTTGTCCGAGCTGTTTGTCGGGTCGATCCCATGCTCAGACCACGTGCACCTGTTCCTAACCCAGGCTGTGCCTTTGTGCACAATCAGTGGGTGTCTGTGTTAGCACAAACAGGACTGACAGCTCAGCAGGCACCTGCTTGCAGTCAAGATTCTAAGCAAGGCCACCTGTGGCTTGGAGACACTGTGACCTATCTCACAGTTCTGGAGAGAGACTTTCTTTCTTTGGGTTGTGAAATATCCCTTTGCTGTTTTCCTGTGCAACTGCTTGTGAATAAACCCTTACATCAACACTTTATCTTTTTGCTTGTCCCTGCTGGGGCCTTAAAGGGGTGATACCTTGTGCCAGTGAGCTACCAGAGCGTGTGTTGGCTTTAATCCCCTATTCCAAGTGGTTCTTTTTCTTCAGGGGGCAGCAGAAGAGGGAAAACACTTGGCCATATTGGTACAGTAGGCTGGAGGCAGACGGGTGTGTTGGCTGAAGCTGGAATTAGAAGTAGGGTGAAATGGAGAGGAGCAGGGCTGAAGGCTTTGTGTGTCAGCAGGTAATGGATGGTCATTAGGTGGGGCCAAGCAGGCTTGGCTGAGCAGCCACGTGGGTGAAGCCTGGGGGTGATTGTGGTCTTCATGCTGAGCAAGAAAAGCTTCACCTCCTGCCTGGAGAGATGGCAGCAAGGAGCCAGTGATGGAGGACAGGAGAGGGAAGGGGGCCAGTTGTGATTGTTGGAAGGATGGAAAAGCATTAATTCAGGAGGCAAAGGGCATCAGAAATGGTCCGGGTGAAGGTTCAGTAGTGAAAGGAAACTCAACTTTCACCATGCTTAGGGGAGAAGTCCTAGAGAACAGTCTCTGTGAACTGGGTGGCAAAAGTACAATCCTGCCCTCTGGTACACATCTGGCAGCCTGTTGCCTGTCAGCAGCTGGGTCCCAGGACTCACTGGTAGGTGTTAGCACCCACAGCCAGAATTGTCTCTGCCTCCGGTTGGGTGCTGCATGGTGAGCAGCTGCACGTGAGAGCTGGCTCTGCTGTGGTGCCAGTGGCCACCTTCCTTCCCCTCTGCTTGAGGGTGGCCAGCCCTGGCTCCTGCAGGTGCAGTGACAGGATGTATCCTGTGAAGATCATCCCTGATACAAGTGATGTGTAAACCTGCCTGACCCGAGCCCAAAAAGCACCAGGAGATCCAATAGCTGCAGCTCAGCCTTGTCCTTGGGGAAAGCCTGAGGACAAGTGACAACTGGAAAACAAATCTGCCGACCACCAGAGCCTGCTGCTGGCAGTGAGAGATGCCTGTTCCTCCTGAGCTGCCTGCTGGCGTGGCTCCAGGCACAGCAGGCTCCTGTGTAGGTCACCCGGGTGCTCGCCGCCAGCTTTCCCCTTGTCCTTGTTGAGGAGGTGGAGGAGACGCATTAGCAGAGGAGCACGGGACCGCGTCCAGCCTCCACCACTGCTGGCATTTCTGTTCCCTCTGGATGCATTTTGACAGCATAAGGGTTTGAGGGCCATGACAGTGCCCAGCCTGAGCCGTCAGCTCTTGCCTTTCTCCCCTCTCCAAGAAAAAGGACGATCAGGAGGCCCAGCTCGTGTTGGCTGGAGCAGGGAGGGTGCCTGCTGCTGTCGCGGCAGCCAGCTGGTGTCCAGCCCAGCACGGCTCCTTCAGGCTGGTATCTCACTGCTGACTTGCATGAGTCACAGCTGACTTTTTTTTCCTTCCCCCCTTGTTTGGCTTGCAAGAAAGATCTGTTTTACATATAATACAGTAATCAGGGCTTGACATAAATAGGCAAATGTTATTGTCTGCACTGGGAATTGCACCTGCTGGCAGAGCAGTGGAAGCAGCCCATTATGCACCGGAGTCGATCATTTGTGCAGTGAAGTACAACCACTGTTCTTGCTGTGTTCTTGTGCAAGTCTTTATCTCAGCGGCTGCGAGTGCATCGACAGATGTGCCATCATCACCTTTGCAGTCTGTCCTCGCCCCGGGAGCCAGGGCAGCCTCTGTTCCTGCAGCTGTGGCTGTCCTCTCCCAGAGGGGTGAAGACCAAGATGTTCTGCTGAGACATCCCTATTTCAGTGCTGGCTGTGCTACAAAGCCAAGCAGCTTCATCCCTGAGCACGGAAGCTGCACTTTGAGCAGGACAGTCCTGCTCCCAGGATGCCAGGATTCTGGATGAACGCCTGGATGCGCAGAGCATATGGCTCTTGTTTGTGGACCTCACTGCAGGATAAGTGACAGTGGTCTCACCTGCTGAGCAGGTATGAGCAGCTTCGCACCACAGGGACTCATGAGACTGGCTGAGCTATAGGATGGTCATGTGGAGTCTGGGCTTCAGCATGGTAAGATTTCTCCAAAAATAATCAATAGAGATTGTCTTGTTGGTGCTGGAGTCTAGGCTCAGCTGAGCTAAACCAAATCCAGCACCTCTGAACTGCTGCATCCACAGCTTAGGCAAGGGTTGGAAGAGGTGCTGCACAAGGAGAGGAAGCAGGGGACACAGACATTCTTTGCAGAGTGAAAAAGATGAGCACAAATCCCGTAGGAATGCCAAAATGTGCAGGATGCTGCGTGTGCAGGTATTTCTGCTGGGCCAGCATTGAGGGGCAGGGAGGACGTTAAGCTTAAGAGCATCAGCATTATAGCAGGAACAAGCAGATCGTGGGCTTTGCTTGCTGAGCTCAGTGAAAATGCTTGCTCCGTGCTAGAAATTGCTGTTTATTAGAAAAAAAATAAATAATTTCATGTTGTGATTTACATTTTGCAGCTTAAGAGCAGGGGAAAAAAAGACCCAAATGCTTGGAGTTACATGTAACAGGGCTCTAAGACTTACCCATCAGTTTGTGTGCCACATGACTGCAAATCTGAGGCTGTAGATTTGCCCTTGCTCTTCCACTACCCAGCACCCACCCCAGAAAACAGCCCAACTAGTGCCTGGGTTAGTTCACAGAGATCATCTGATTACAAGGGAATAAAAATCAGACTAAAAATTGTGAAGAAAAAAACAGAGGAAGTTTAGCAAAAGGATGTGCATTCTCCATCACTGATACAAGGAGAATCCCTCCATGCAGGATCTTCCCCTGCCAGTGTTCCTGCCCTGAGTGGTGACATCCCCCATCACCTTTCTATCCCCACCATGGTCACCCAACTGGGCTAAGCTCCCACCTGCCTTCCCAGAGGTCAGGCAAAGCCCAGGGATGGGGAATGGTGAAGGATTAGGAGGAACAGACAGTTCCCAGTAAGTGAATTCCTACCACCACTAGTTACAGTCCGGTTCCCTAATAAAGACTCTGATAAGGAAGCTGGAATCCCTTTTAACTTCTGATCCATTCAGAGATATGCTGGTTCAGACATAAACAAGCTCTTCTGTCACCGGCAGCTCTCAGAAATGCAGCTGCAGACCTCTGGTTTGCCCCAGTGAGGTCCTGCCACGCTCCCGGGGGAGTTACTCAGACAGCTGCATCCTCATCTGGAGGCAGGAGAGCATGACTTGCTCTTCCTCCATGGTAAAGGTCTTTTGCACAAGTCTGTAGGCTTTTCTGGGAGAAGGAGAGGGGAAAAGATGTAAAAATAAGGAATGACGTCTTTCAACCATTACCGGGTTTTGAGGTGAAGCGAAGTCACCTTCCTGGGCTGGTTTTCTCCACGGGGCCCTCGGAGATGATTTTTTACTCAAATTGGGAGAAACTAGAGCAGAACTGTGCTGAGAAAAGCATTTCTCTCAGGCCTCAGCACTGCTTAGAGGTAAGAGGAGAGTGAGGGCAGCTGGTCTGTCCTGCACCCTGGCTCCCCTCTCTGCCTGGCATCTTCCAGTGTTGGCACAGGGCAGAGAGACACCAGCAGTGGGGCAGCAAAGTCCAGGCTGCAACACAGGGTCAAACAAAGCCTCATCTGTAACAGCAGCAGAGATGGGACAGGAGAAGCTGGCACTATTTGATTTAACCTTTTCCTGGGTTATTGCATCTTCCCCTCGAGAGACTGGCTTTTTGGGTAGAGTTGGTAGAGTTCCTGGCTTCCCAGTACTCTAGTTAGACCAGGTTGCCTCAGCCTTGAGACACCTCCTGTTTGCATGGATTTAAATCTCTCCAGTGTCACTGTCCCATTTGATATCCTACAGCTCCTCATCTGACAGGATTAGCACTCTTTTCTCAATGTTTTTGCTCTTCCTGCTGCTCTGTCCAGGCATCTTGGAGGCCACATGCCCGTTTTGCCCCGGTGCCTTGTGTTCTGCTTCCTGCATCGACTGCTGGGTGTACTGCTGGTACGTGGGTGAGAAGTTGTGGATGGCATCCTGTACAATGTCCTGGGGGCTGATGGTCTCCTTCAGTCCGCTTGAGATGCTCTGCATTGGGGCGAGGTTTGCTGCAAAAGAGGGAGAGCGGGACGGTGATGGGACATCAGACAGTCAATGGGCCCAAGCATTTCACCACTAGAATGACACTTTTCCTTAAAATTAAAGATCAGGGGCTCATTGTGGGCCACGTCAGCTTGCAGTGGCAAGTTCCAAGGAGGAGGAAGGCAACTCCACCTCCACGTTTCAAAGAGGATGAGTCCTCTCCTACAGCATGTGGGTATCACATATCCCCTACTTCTGCCCATCCACACCAAGGTCTCTCTCCTATCCACTCTTATCCTATGGTATTGTGACAGAAGAGGGAGAAGGAACTCATGGAGCACAGGATAAAGAAACTCCTCTTGTAGATTTTAGCATCCCACTGGTAATGGGATACTAATAAAATAAGGACGGGTTTCCTCTTATTCATTGATGAAGTAAGGAAGAAGTGAGAAGGATTACCTGTTGAGTTTTCTTTCTTCTCCCTGTACACCTGACATGTGAAAGCGTAGCGCAGGGCAATGGAAGCAAAGAGCATCTCAATGCAGATGATGAAGTTCTGGTAGCCAGCAGCCACTGTCCCAGCTCCCACCTCCTTCCCATCGATGATCTGAACTTCAGGGATCACCCCACATTTTTCCAGGATGGCCAGCAGTGTCCCTGTGCAGGGGAAGGGAGAGACATTAGCTCTGCTCCTGTGTCCCTGAGCCAGGTGGGGAGGAGAAGCACTGAGCATCCATGGTGGGACCCACCTTGCCAGAAGGAGAGAAAGATGACTGCCTTGATGGTGATGAACTTGAGTACTGGCTCAAAGGGGCGCAGCAGGTCCATGGTGGCAAAGTAGAAGAGGAAGAGTGCATAAAGCGCCAGGCTGACAGAGAAGTTGTAGATGATGGTGATGTAGAGGTATCCACTATGGACACTGCAGGGAGAGAGAGAGCTGCTGCCCAGGGCTGCAGGGAGCAAAGCAAGCTGGGGGCAAAGAGGGAACAAATAGGGAGGGGGCAAGGGCACGGCTTTGTTGTGGGAGGGGCAGAAGGGGAAGGAGGGGCAGAGGATGCAGGGATGCAGCTTTTCCTCTGTTGGTGGGACCTTGTTTATTATGGTTCACAGGGGGTTTGTCCCTTTTTTGTCCAGGGGAGGTGATTCTCCATTCCCTTGCATGTTGGGCTCCACTGCTCTCACTACCCACAGAGCAACTGCCTGGGGAGACTGGAAGGACACACTTGTGATGGAGCAGGGATCCATCCTCTGCCATTCACCCTCCCCAGCCCAACCCAGCATCCTCACTTGAAGTCTCCATCATGGTACTTCCCGAACGCCTGCAGGATGATGGTGACGATTGCCATGAGGGGTTTCACAATACAGAACTGCAGCGTGGCCTGCACAGGGGAGAGACATGGTGTACCCCAAGCAGCAGGGCCATCCCACACCCCACCCCTGGCCCCTCCACATGAGCCAGCCCCTCTGCTCCTGGGACACAGACACAGAGGAGAGAGCACTTCTCATCACAGAAGTGACTGAAGGGTGAAATATAAGATCTGCAAGATCTGCAGCCAGGAGAGAGCAGGGCTTCCAGAAGGCATCTCCTAAAAGGCAGCAGAGCCACTGGGTTGGGGGACCGGGTGGCTTGAGGACAGATGGGTAGCAGGATTCAGCCCACAGCACAGCACTGGAGAGTTACAGTGTCCAGGCTAACCTGGGACTGGACAGAGATGGCAATCTGAGCTCTGCAGTGGGAGGAGACCCTGACTCAGCAGTGAGTCAGAGGCAAGGACAGTGAGTGTGCAGCCCTGCTGCTGGCCAGGTGCCGGTGAGCTGGGTGAGCTGCCTCCCTCAGAGGAAAAAAAAACCCAAACCAGCATCTTGAGAGAATGATGAAGCAGAGCCCCCTTGACAGGGCAGTGGGGAAGGGACCTGCCACCCCGAGAGCCCTCATCTGAAGGGAGAGGGGCTGATGCCCTCCATCGGGTACCCACCTGCTTGCAGAAGCGCAGGAACCCGATGGAGTAGGACATACCCTGAAGGCAGCAGGTCCCATAAAAGCAGCTGGACCTGGAAGCAGAAGCCAAAAAGATGCCACTGGGGCTGCTGGATGGGGAAAGTGGGTGAAGGGCCGAGGAACTCATGGGATGCTGAAACTTACGCAATAGGCTTCCCTCGGATCTCTGTCATGATATTGCTCTCCCCTCCAAGGTACTCAAAGCATAGGCTCAGGAAGCTGTAAATCACAAAAGCTGCCAAGGCAAGGGCAGACACAATCAGCAGGAGTCATGGAAATCCAGGAGGGGGTTGTTTCATCTCCCATTCCTTCCTGCTCAGGTGCTTTCTCATCTAACCTGGTACCAGACCAGGATTTGGGATGCTGACAGGTGGGAGCCCAACAAGGAGCAGCAGTTCAAATTCATCGGACTTCCCAGTGGAGTCAGACACACCACACTATGTGCACAGAGTTCATTGCAATGCAGCAGCTCCTCTGGGCAAAAATAGTCCATCCAGGCACCCTCTGCCTAGAAGGACTTCAAAATTGCTAAGGGACAGCACAAATGGCTGGTGGGCAGCAAGGGGTAGGTCCTGAACACTTTTTCTGGACATCCCTATCACTTATTTTTACCATGGTCCAAACCTGAAGTAATACAAATGCCCACACCACTTAGTTACCCAGGAGTAGACAAGATAGAAAAGCAACCTTAATCCTGCACATCAAAACACCCCAACTCCCCAATTTCTTCTGCTTTAGCAAAGCTTCATTTCTACCCCACAGGCATCCAGAAAACCTCTTTCTCCAGGAGGTGGGAGTCCCTCTGAGCCTGCAGGCAGGTGTTTGAAAAGCACCAGCTCATTGTCTGTGGGGCATCCCCTCCCTGCTGGAAGGAGAAAACCTCTATGGAGAAGAGAGTGGGAAGTGAAAGTCATGGATACTTGCCACTTTGTGCCATCAGGACACTCCAGAGTTTGGTCAGCAGGATGAGCGCCCTGCTTTGCCTTCAGCTTCCCTGCTGAGGAGAGGCTGCACTCACCTTCATAGCAGTCACGCACGGAGTCAAAGTAGACGTAGTACTGGTGGCTGCCGAGGAGGAGGAGGCTGAGCCAGGAGTCGAAGGCATAGATGGGCACAATGAAGAGGATGCGGATGATGTAGCGCTGCTCCTTGGGGATGGTGTAATTCCTCAGGTGTGTGTAGATCTGCAAAGTGCCCAGAATGCAGTTGCAGCTACCAAAGGTCAAGATGGGAACCACAAACACCCCCAGCCCACAGGGGTGCCTGGTCAGCCCTCCTGCCACTCCTCCAGGGGTGAGAGCTCTGCCAGCTTCCCACCACAGACCCATTGCAGTGAACAGACATGAGATAGGCAGCTTGGAGGCTCCAGCTTGCCCAAGGCTGCCTTCAGCAGCATGGATCTGCACAGTACCCTCAACCATGCCCGCTGGCAGGATGGCTCAGGGCAGCTGGTTCTGTGCACCTCAAACACCCCACTGGGTGTTGCCTCCAATGCCCTGCAGCCTCTCCTGGCTCTGGTAACCACTTGGGGAGAGCGTGGGCAAAGTCCATCCTTCCAAGCTGCCAGCGGAGATATCCCCTCTGGGCAGCAACAGGAAGAAACACTTATCCAGAGCTGAATGATTTGCAGTGAACTTAGGGGCAATCAATAGTTTTGCCCTCGTGTCAACCCCAGTGCTGAGGCCTGTGCCCGTTCCAGCCCGTACCTGGTGGAAGGTGACGATGAGTGATGACCACACGAAGATGCCAGAAATGGCCTGTGCTGCTGTCGTGGTCAGGAAAAGCTGCTGGCCATCCTGGGAGTCATTGTGGGCAGCCATAAGCAGGGCAAAGGCTGGGAATGGGGTGGCTGAGGCCAACCTGGCCACTGTGCCAGGCCCCAGGGTGCCAGGTGCCATGGGAGAGGGCACAGCACGTGTGGCATTACTCATCTGCAGAGAGGGAGAGGGAAAGGGAGTGGTGAAGGCAGGAGCAAGGTAAGCTGGTGATAGGGAAGGCCTCTGCAGATTTCCCAGCCCACACAATGTGTACAAACCTCCTGTGAGGTATATCTCCTCCCCAGGGTTTTTTCAGGGTGTCCCTCAACCAAACCAGCCCATTTGCCATGGTTGAATCTGCTTCTCAGCTTCTCTCAGCAGGAAAGTGCAAATGTCATTCAAGTGCAGACTCTTTTTTCCTGGCTTCTTAATCCAGCTATTTCAGGATTGTGGGGGTGTCAGTGTACCAAGCACTGCCGACCCCAAGACCTATAGGGCAGCCAGTGGTCCCTCCTGCACCCAAATTAAGCACGAGGAAGCAAGGCTGCCATGCCACAGGCAAAGCTGCTGCCCTTTGGGGATGCTGGAGCACTGCAGCATCTCTCTGGTCAGCCTGTGCTTCTCAGAGTTGGTTGCCCTGAGGCACTGAGCATTCCTGGTGCAGAGGGTGGCTGGGACATATGAGCACCATGTACCATGCAGCTCCAGACAGAAGGACCAACTTAATAATAAGCAATTATTTATAGGGCAGCTTCATACCTATAGGCCAACCAATGCGTGAACTGCCATGTTTGGGTTCTCCTTCTGCTAATCTGTGGAAAGCTGCTTTTCCCCAAGTATAACAAGAGCGGTTTTTAAAAAACAACAATCTGTAAGCAGAGATCTAACAATATAGAGGCTTCTCTGTGAATTGTTAATAAACAAATATTCTAGCTGCTGGGTAACTATCACCTGGGGTAAAACTGTAAGCATGAACTGCAGAGAAGCATGAAAATATCTGCCACAGATAAGAGCAGCAGGGAATTACCTCGGTCCAATTAAACACTGAAAACAACCCAAAGCAAGAGCTTGCCCTGTGGTTTCCTCTCCTGCCCTCTCCCCAAACCCCAACCTCACAGGAGAGGAAACTCAGCTGGTGTCAGATCAACAGCCCTAAAAATACCTTTCCCCCTTCCTCCTCCTGGCAGGAGTTGCCTGTAAGCGGAGATGCCAGGGTGGCAGAGTGCTGCCGAGGCCCCAGGAGCTGCCCCCAGCCTACCTGTGCCCAAAAGCGGGGAAGTGGAGCTGGGGAGGCCGCAGGGAGAGCTGGGCTGATAGTGCTACGGAGACAGCAGGGAGGCAGGCTTTTCCTCCCCACAACCGTCCTGGGGCTCTGCCCTGGCCAGCAGGAAGAAGGATCCTGGGAAAGCTGGGGAGGGATCTGGTCTTTGGACAGACCACAAAGACACTAGGCCTGCCTTGTAAACATTAACAGGAGGACGGAGATAGCTTGTGACACAGGCAGGGAGACAAGAGCCTGGTTGTGGCCCATTCCCCAATCAATCCTCACTCTTTTTGGGGGTTGCCCTACTGCTGGCTGGGGCTAGATGGCTGGATTTGGCCACTCTTTCCCTCTGCCAGAGCATCATGATAGGGCTGCATGAAAGCTCATTCTTTCTAGCTGTGTTTTTCTAGTCACTTTTCTAGTGATCCTGCCCACTCCCCAAGACATGGCAGAGAGCTGTGCTCATCACTAGACCCACTTACTCTGTTTTCAACCCAGTGCTGTGCCACAGATTCTTGGCCCAAGACATCCCAACTTCTATTAGCTTTCTCAGCCACCTCAGTATGAGCACAGTGGCACCAGCAGCCAGCCCTGGCAGCCTCCCCGACATTGTCACACTCGGAACGTGGCAGAGCAAGTCATTAAAAGCAAAAGCCTCGGTGCGGCTTGGAGACAGGGCTCCCAGCTCTAGAGGTAATTAGATCCTGGCCGTGCAAGGTAGTCAGGCAATTCAATGCAGTTAGAGAGCCATTTACTTCCAAAACAAAGGCAGCAAGGAGACACAGGAAATAATATCAGCTACAAAACTCAGCTCCTGGACAGGACTGCGGCAATGCCACATCCAATCTGTCTGTTTTCAGACACCATGCAGCATATACCTATTACACTGGGATATTAGAGATGCCAGGTGAGCACTGAGACGATAAACTGAGCAGTGAAACCCGTGTTCAGGCAGGCCACCTGAAAACCAGGCTTTTCACCTTGTCAGGGATTCCCCTCTGTCTGCAGGCTGCCAGAGCCCAGACTCCCAGCTCACATCCCTCCCTGCGTCCTGAAGGACCTGGCACAAATCCCCATCTCGGCGGCAGCCCCTGTGGGGTGGAGCAGTCACAAAGGAAAGATGAGCCCTCACAGCCCCCCACCAGTGCCACTGCGTCCCTGACCCACATCCTGGGGAGGGGAGCATCCAGGCTTATCCCACCACCACAGGAGATGTGTCTTTCATCCTGGTTCCTTTCAGATAAACCCAAGACATCCGGAGTATTTACCCTACCAGCCTCTCCACACCACTCCCAGGCCACCCAGGAGGAAGGACCTACAGCACACAGCTATGAAGCGAGGCAGGGCAGCATCAACCCCTCCTTAAAGCCTGTCTGCAGGACGGGATGACGCAGGCATGGAGCTCTTACAGCAGCCTCTGGCCCTCCCAGCAGCTCTCACAGGTGCTCAGGACTAATGGCTGGGTCAACCTCTGGTCTGTAGGGGGGTGCCCCGGGCTGCTGTGCACCCCCAAGGCCCCACTCACCCTGCAGGGCTCCTCCGGGAGCGGGTCTGACTGCCGTGCATCCCCTGTGCCCTCCTCCACCTGTACCTGCAGGAGACTCCTCCTCCGGACACCGTCCCAGCCCTGCCCGCCTGCTGGCAGCTGGCCCTGCCAGTGCCCCAGTTACCCTCGCTGCTTTCATGGTCCTGCCAGCATCCCACTCACCCCACCACCACCCTACTCTTCGTGCCGGCACCTCAACTGCCCTCGATGTGCCCAGGCCCCGCCAGCACCCCACTTACCTTACCAACACCCCAGTTACCTTACCATCACACCCCTCACTGTGCCCTGCTCACCCTGCCAGTGCCCCACTCACCCTCACTGAGCCCCAGGGCCCCCGGGAACTGGAGCAGCAGGTCGGGCTTTGTCTCCTGTGGAAAAGCCACCCAACCTACCTTTCCAGTCTGCCGCACTCGGCACCCACGCCCGGAAAGCAAACACGGATGGAAAGCCACTGTGCAGCCCAGCGCCGCTGTCCCCCGCCCCACACACGTCCTGCGGCCGTGGGCGAGAGCTCTGCCTGGCTGGCAGAGGCAGCTCTCCTTGAAATTGGAATTAATCCCTGCCTGGAGGAGGGCAACAACCAAAAGGCAGGCAGCTGGTGGCACCTTGTGCCTGTTGCTTGGGGCAAGCCTTCCCCCTGGTTTACTGCTGAGCAGAGAAGAGCAAAGTCGAAGGACCAATTGCTTGTGCTTTAATTTATCATCTGTGGAAAAGCACCAAGGTAAGTCTGTATGGGCTCCAAGCACCACATTGGAGAGATTACCATGTCCTTTCCTCACCCACCACTCTGTGCAGCCCTGGTGGCACACACAAGGCAGGAAATGAAGGTGGTTAACTTGTGCTTGGCTTTTAAGTAGTAACACTCAGGTCTCTGGGGCACAGTGGTGTTACACCACTATATCACCACAGTGAAAGATGCAATTTCCATCCAATTTGCTAATTACTGTATGCTTTCTAAAAGTTGCAGGAGCTATGGACAGACTAAGAGCACCAGGATTTGGGACAGACATTTAATTTTGTGTTGGAAAAGAATCCCTACTAGCAAACCAGGATTGACAATAACAAATTCCACATGCCTCTCTCAGCCTTCCTAGACAAAAAAAAAAGAGAAGTGTAGAAAGTGGGGGAATTTATAGTTATGACAGATGCAAATCTTTGATTCTTGGAAGCACAGTTTGGAAAATTATTTTTAGATGAAGCTTCTTGTCAAGGGCAGCCGGAAGCATGCAGTGTTTGAATGTATTTTTAAAAAAAGAGTTTCATTTCTCATAATCCCTTAAATATTGTAAATAACCCTTACTTCAGATAAGAGTCCTTTCGAAATCCATTTTCTCCTTTTCTACTTCTAGGGGATTTTTTAGCAACAGAAATGACCCAGCAGCTGGATTGACATGAGGCAGGCACAGGCTCTGTGCTAATTCTCTTGTACCAACAGGTTTTAGCACAGCTCCTCCCTCCCCACAATCCAAGAGCTGGCCTCCGTCTGTGCTGTCAAGTTCATAAGTGACAATAGTGTAACAGTTCACTTAAAAATTCACTACTTCTTGTTGTTTGTTACAAGAGGAGGTAAAAACAAAGGTTCTTTTCATGCAAATGGCAAAAGTTTGGCTACTAAGCTTTGCATTGACTCATACAACTTCATCTGACACTTTTGTCAATGACTCAGCAGAAACACCTGTGTGTAACCTCCCCACACCCTCTGTCCCCATGTCTCCTATGACAGGTGCTCATTGCAGGTGATCCAACAGATGGTTGTTCAGCCTCTCTGATGCGCTGGTACCATGTAATCCATTGGCACAGGTTATTTTGTCTTTTTCTCACCACTATTTTGGGTTCTTGTCTTCCACTCTGACATCAGCTTTCATGAAATTTGCAGACCATAATTATCTGCCTCTCTTTAAAATCAGAGTGAAAGTGGAAAATGGATTCAGACTACATCAGGAACTGGCATGAGGACAAAAGCAGTCAAATAGGCCTCATTTCCTTAAAAACAGGAAAGAAAATCTTTACCATTACACAACTGTTGATTTTTTACCACAGCTTGTGTTTCAATTGAAGTGATTTTCACAGAGCAAAAAAGAAAACAGGTAAAATTAGATTTGTCAGTGTTTCTTTTATTCCCTCTGCACTGGGTGTTCCCCCTTTGTGGTACAGTGTAGCTACAGAGTTTGGCTCCTCAGGACACAAACGCAGAGCCGAGCCCTTTCCCAAATACACAACCCACCCAACATGATAAAAACAACACTTCTCTTTTATGTTGAGACAATTGTTCTCATCTCATCACTGACTGTATGGACTGCAAACTTGTCCCTGTAACAAAATCCACAAATGTTCTACACAGTAGAGAAAAATTCATCAAATTCCTCAGTACGTCCAAAACCACCATGACATTCCATCGTTTTCATTTCTTGTCCTTTTAAATAGGTGGTGATGAGTCATGGACTCAAGATCATTTCCTTCAATCCAAATGGCACAACTTCACCACACTTGGCAACTTCGGATCACTTCCCGTAGAGCCTGTATTCCTTCCACAGTCTTGTCCTTTAAAGCCATGGCGAGAAGAACGGGTTTGTTCCCAGCCTCCTGAGACACGAACGCCACCAGGTTTTTGGCACAAACATGAACAAGGGGCTGAAAAGCAAAGGGGATACATACATACACTCCTACAGATGAGAGCCCTCCCACATGAATTAGGAGAGAAGCAGTCCTGGAATGACATCAAGAACCTGTTGATCCTGGACTTGGACTGAGCAAAGCATTTACTGGGTGGTTCCAACACAGTCAGCAAGGCCAAGCCATAGGACAGAAAACTTTAGAAAGAACTTCCTTAATCAACTTAAAAGGGAAGGGTTCAGACCCATGAGTGACAGCCACCCAAACCACCCTGAGGCAACTAACTAGAACTGCACTGGAATTGAGTTTAGCACTGTCAGGAAAACTTGGAAACTCAGTATGGAGAATTGCTCCTTCCACTAATCCTCACATTCAAACTATGACACCAATATTAAATTACATGAAATGCTGTGAATCCATATGTCTTTATTTCCATCATAGCCAGACTTCAAAAGAAGTCCGCAACTACAATTTTAAAAACTTTTTCTGAAGAGGGGATGTTCCACTAACAAGCTCTGGAAAAAAACCCTGTTATTTTGGCAATTCCTGGAGATCCCAAAATGGAGTTATATACATAGCTTTTGCACACCTGGTGTAACAGGCATGTTTCTTATTTTAAAAGAACAATGGAAGCCAGAAATAAGTAGTGAGGCTGAAGGAGGGAAGAAAAGGAATATAACCAGCCTCAAAAGGTTTCCTTAACAAGAATAGACTAGAACAGCATTGATTCCAGTCGGAAGGAACCTAGAAAGACATTTAGTCCAACTGCCTGACCAACTCAAAGCTGACCAAATTAAAACATTATCCAGAATATTGTCCAAATGGCTCTAAAACACTGAAAGGCTCAGAGCACCGACCACCTCATGCCTGTTCCAGTGTCTGATCACCCTCTCAGCAAAGAAATGCTTCCTCATGTCCAGTCTGAACCTCACCAAGCACAGCTTTGAACCACTCAGTCTAGATTTTGTTGACACCTACAGTTTTGTCTGTCAGAAGGACCTGTTTGCTTGATTTTAGCTACCAGTCTTGTTTGGAAGTGTGCACCATCCCAAAAAGGGATGTTAACAGTGGCAAGCAGGAAAGGAGCAAACTAGTGAATGCCTTTTCTTAAAGTTTAGATTGGTTAAGTTGGTTAAAATTATTTAAAAATAGCATGTAACAAAGTAAACATAGCACTTCCCATTTCCAAATAAAACACAGAAACAGTTTGGGGGTGGAGGTGGTCAGAATTAGCAAATACCGTACCAGGGAAAGCAAAACATCTCCCATCCAGAAAGGGAAGGCTCTTACTGAAGAGAAAGAACTCCACAAGGGGAAGTCGTGGATACAATCAGGAACTTGTGTTGCTACAGTTTTTCTAGTTAAGGCAGCAAGTAATATTTAATAGCTTCAACCCTGATGGAAAGCCTCATAATCTTGCAGCTCTGTAACTTTCTGTTTTAATGCTTGACCAGTTGACACTTTGCGAAATGCATTTTCTTCTGCTTTCTCTCCAGCTCCGTGAAATGGTTGATTAAAACTCCCTTTGTTAAAGCAAAACAAATTAAACTTTATCAAGGGAAGGTGCTGGCAGGCACACTTGGGAAAGGGCAACTAAAGTCCACTAAGCGGTTGGCATAGACTGGAGGGGGATGGGGGTGACAAAACAGAACTGAAAAGAAAAACAAATTCACTGGAACAGAAACCCAAGAAGGTTATCAGTGGCTGCATATATGATCTTGCAACCCTTAAATCAACAGAGCTTTATCAAACCTTCCATAAACACAGAGAAGCAATCCATATCCCATAGGGCATAAAACAACAGATTCCCAAACCACTCATGGTTAGTTAAAGTTTTATGTCAAACAGCAGGCGAGCGCACATACTTTTCTGATGAGCCCCGTTTCCCTCAAAAGATATTTTTAAATTAATCTTATCACTGTTCAAACACCGCTTAACTGCTGTGATTCATCAACTCTCTGGCAACCCGCAGAGTCCCACCTACCACACTCCCCCCGTATCCTCTCACCTCATCTTTGCCCAGCAGCACCTTGGTGGTGAGCGAGGGCCGGCCCACGTTGTCGCCGATGGTGTTGGGGTCCAGGTAGACGATGGTGCCCATCTTGCCGTACTGTGTGACCACCACGAGGACGGAGTTGGAGAAGGCGGTGCACACCACCTGGGTCGGCACGCCGTGCACCACCTGCTCCCGCTGCTTGGACGGCACGATGGGGCCCGCCTCCATCGCTGCCCAAGCACAATGCTAGATTAAAAACACGCTCTCTACGCGCTATAAAAAGCCCAAATGCTTCCCCTCATTTGAAAACCCCTTGGCTGAGTTGATGTCGGAGCACAGAAGCACAGGGTGCCTGTGCGGAGCAGCGGCGCACCCCCCACAACCCTGCTCGGCGGGGATGATATTTATCACCCTCGCAGCCACGGCATCGCTGCCCCGGCATGGCCGAGCTGCCTCTGACACACTGCTAAGGATGGTGGCGACACCCCGAGCCCCGCAGCACCAAGGCTATCCCTGAGGGAGACAGGCACACACCCACCACCACTGCCCTCCCGCCGGGCCCTACCGCCCCTACCCGCGCCGGCCCCGCCGCTCTCCGCCCAGGCCCGCCCCGCCGCGGCGGAAGCTGCGCCTTTCCCTTCCCTTCCTTCCCTCTTTTCGTCCCTCCCTCCCTCTGTTCGTCCCTCTCTCCCTCAGCCGGCGCGGGCGGTGGCGCTGCCCCTCACGGCCCGTCCCTCCCCTCAACGCCGCCGCCGCCGCCATTACCCGCGGGCGGGGGATGGCGCCATCTCCCGCCTCCCGCTCCCCTCACGGCCCCGGGACGAGCCCTTTTCCCCGGAGATGGCCCCTTCGCCTCCTCCTCCGCCGGTTTCTCCCCGTTCCACACCGGTTTCCAGTGCCGGGCCCCGGGACCGGATGGCGTGGTCGCGGCCGGGGCCCCGCTGAGGGCACGGGCGGCCCCCGAAGGCCGCAGCGGAGCTGCGAGTGTTTGTGTCTTACCCCCTCCGCCCACCCCATGGGGTGAGGCTGCACCCGCTTCAGCGGGTGCTGTTGGGCCGCACTTTAAGCCCCCGAGTGTGCTTTTCTATCTCCGTAAAATATAAGTGGCTTGTGAACCGGGATGATAAAAGAGGGAGAGCAACTTGTTCTACACGGTCAGACACTGCTAGAACAAGGGGAAATCTTTATAAAGTAGGGAGGCGTTTAGATTAGGTAGTAGGAGGAGCTTCCCTGGGAGGGTGGGCAGGCCCTGGCAGGGGGTGCCCAGGGGGGCTGTGGGTGCTCCATCCCCGGAGTGTCCAAGGCCAGGGTGGACACGGCTTGGAGCTACCTGGGGTAGTGGGAGATTGTTGGAAGGAGATGATCTCTAAGATCCCTTCCAACCCAAATTATTCTGTGATCCTATGAAAATAAGACAGGTTTGGGGACATGGGAGTGGCTTTGCCCTCAGTGAGCGATGGCAGCTGCCCGATGGAGCTGTTCTGGGGACAAAATAAGGACATCTGTGAGAGGAGAGCAAAAATAAATGTGTCTGTCCCAAGTGCAAACATTATCTTCTTTTAATTCCACACAATCCAGTGCTATTTTTTTTTTCTTTGAAATACTGGTACTCATGAGTAATAATTTTGTCTTCTGATTTATACAAAGCCCTGAGCTTTGTGATTTCTCAAAGGTTTGCGGCCTTCCAGACTGCAATTGCTGCATCTAAAGTGTGCTTGACACCTTCATCGTTATGTTTTATCTCCTTTACTGGTGTTCCCACCACACACCAAACATCCCAGCTGTGACTGCAGAAATAGCTGCCTGAGTTGTGGGTTATCTGTTCAGGTAACTTCTCTTATGGACCTAATGAATATTTCTCTTGTTTTGCATTGAAAGTTTTACCAAAACTTGATTACAGAAAGAGCACATAGACTTTGTGCTGAGAATCCTGGAAGGCACCGTTAGAGAGCAGCAGAGGTCTATGGAAAAGTTTTTAATTCAGCAGGTTATTTTTGTGGTTAGTTCAAGCAGAGGCTCCGTACCTTTTCAGTACTCTTTGCAGTCTGGCAAATGGTCTTTTTTCCAGCACTGTGAATAAACAGCATTCCTCTTTCTTGCTTACCACAATCACTCGAGGCTTTGCCTGTTTGGCAGAGATAATAGCAGCTATTGTCAGTAAAACCTCCTGACTCATAAAGAAGTTTATTCCTGCTCTGTCTTCTCCAGAGAGTAACTTTACTTCAGGAAACACAAAGGACCAGATTCTTCCTGCCATCCTCACCAGACTCCATTTTATTTTTTACATGACAGGAGGACAAAGAGAGTCCACTGTAGTTCAGATTTACAGGGATTCACCATTCTTTGCTGTTTTGCATTGGTTTGGGACAAAAAAAGGTTGTCTTTAACAGTTTCAGTCACTTGGATGTCTCATTTTGTCATGTAGCTGAGGTGGTATATAGCAAACTGAGGTAACAGGGCACTGAATCTTCATTACTGAAAGGAAATACATGAAAAAAATGAACTAAGGAGAAGACTCCTATTGTCTGTGTGACTGAGGCAGGGGATGGGGATTTGAAAATACATACAGTGGCAGGTAATGGGACCTTTCCCAAGGGATCTGTTTGCCTGCCCTCTGCTTCCGAGCATTTTCTGGCTGAGGAGGACTCATATCCATACTTACACTCCTGGTTTCTATAGCACTTTCCCTCCAAAGATCCCTAATCACATTGCAAACATTACTACATTTAGCTTCATAGACTATCTTTTGACATGACAGTTTATTATTATACCCCATTTTACGGTTCGAGGAAAACAAAGAATTGAGACAGACAGCAGTTCAGAGCCATCAAATCCTCAGCTGGAGATTCTGCAGAATTCAGGGTCCTTTCTTCCATTTCCATGCGCTCACTGTTGAAGAAACATAAGTTGTGCGTGTCACTATCTCAATTATGAGACAAGATCAATGACTGTGCAGCCCCATACATTGACAGGAAAAACTATTCATAATGTTGCTGCTTTATATCTTTATTATTTATTTAAGCATCGTTGTACTACTCTTCTTTTTACCCTGCTTCAGTGCCTCTGTGTGTAGTGTGGAAGGAGGCTGCTTTTATATTAGTTTTTGCATTTATCTGAACTGATTTTATAAGACCAAATGTGTAAGATACACAGACCATCAGAAATGTTTCCCACTTCTCTCAAAAACTAGACACAGTGTTTCAGGACATCCATTAATATTCCCTGCTCTGGGGAGCACCTCACTATCAAAGTGCTGGGTTGGTTTATTAGTTTACAGGTTATTAGTTCTCTAGTTTAGATTTCTCTCTTGTATCTTTTATGATGCAGAATATAAACCGTGAGCTGGAACCTTGGGTGCAGCTGGGCCCTGGGCTGCGCAGCCAAGGAGAGAGGAAAGGAATTAGTTTGCTCCCTGATGCAGGAGCTGCTTGGGAATTATTCTGACCCTTGTTATAAATCAGGTACGTGAAGCAGAGCTGCCTGTGAGTACATTCTACAGGTCAGACAATAGCAGAGTGTTCCTGTAGTGTTGTCACAGGGGTGTGGGATTGTGTGAGCACTCTCTCCATGGAGCTGTTGTGTCAAAGGAGTAGGAGGGACAGCAGAAATCCACATCCTGGATTTCTCTTTTCAAGCTGTCCTCACTGTGTTTGAATAGAGTCTGGCAGAGATGGTGTTCAGAAAATACTACTGAATCAAGGCCCTGGGGGAGGTGGGGAGAGGAGCACACCTGGGGCTGCTCTCAGGGCCTCCCTGGCTGGCTCTCTGCAGTCAGTGGAGAGAGGCTTTGGCACTGCTTGGTGCACGGTGTAGACATGTCTGTGAACCTGCCTCGCTGCAGTCAGGAGAGTCCTGCTGTGGCTGAGGTTGACTGTTCATCTCCTGCTTTCTGCAGCTCAGACTGACATAGGTATGGGCCTGCCAAACATCACCTCAGCCCAGCTGCCTCTGCAGATGAGCAGAAATGGGCCATCAGGTGTGCAGGGAAGGCTGAGGTTAGAGTGTGAGCAGCCGGGGAGTTCGTATGTGTCCAGGATTAGTGATACCTGAACAGCATTCTCAGGGTTAAAGCTCTGAAGCTCTCAGTTTATGTGCACATATTTTGAAGGAAGGTGGGGGGGTTTGGTTCTTTTGTGCATTGATACCTTTTCTGTGCTCCCTGGGGTAATGAGAGTATCAGTTCTTATTCTGAGAGACAAGTCTAAGGCTTTGCTTTTTTCCAAAGCTGTCCACAGGGCTCTTATTGTATGGGACATCTCTTATTTAATGTGTAAGAGGAAAGCTCAGCCAATCCATTAGGCATTGCTGAACCACTCCAAGCTATTTTGTTTTCTCTTAAACCTTTTTTTTTTTGTCCACAGTTGTAGAATTCAGCTAGCAAAACAACAATCTTGTAATAAAAAAACAAACATAACACTTAAACCCCGTATTTTTCCCTTTTTGTGTGAGCTGCCCTCAGCTGTCCATCTCAAATAGAAGTGCTGGATATCTTTACATGCCTGAGACTGTCAGGTCATGCTGTTGTTTTGGTTTCTTGCAGTTGCAGCTTAATAAGGAAATAATATGAGAATGTTCAGTAATATTTGTGTCAATAGTAACTGCCCACATAGAAGCACCAGCAGATTTTCCTGAGAAAGCTCAGCGTAGAGGGTAGGATTTAAAAACATGGCAGTAAGCCAGCATGCTCTGGCTGGGCCTGGAAACATCTAGGTAGCAATGTGACTGGAGCTCTGGGGAAGTTTTTTTTTAGTCAGATTTAGCGACCTATAAATAGAGGAGTACTCCAGCCCTTGTAGGACTTTGTTATGCTGTGTCATTGGTGTTTTCTGAGCTGCGGTGCAGGCTGGAGAAGGAGGATTACAGATCCATGGAGCTGGGAGGAGAAAGGAGCAACCTTGGTGCTGGGGGAGAGTTTCAGGAGGGGGCTACTGCTGAGATTGCAGAGCCTGGCAAGATGAGGCAAGTCACACCTGCAGAAGGGCATTGCCGAAAGCAGTTTCTTGGATGCTTGATCTCGATCAGCAATAGTTTTCATATATTCAGTACCTTTAAAACCAGCACATTCTACATATCTTTGCAAAAATTATCTGGAAATTGTTTTCAATAACCACTGAAATTAAAATGACATTCTGGAAATGTGTGAAATGTATCTCCAGAATCTCTCCAGACTACCTAAGAGAGCTAAAAGAGCTCCAGCTACCTAAAAGAGTCAGGATTACATCATACCATCAACCTGGTGCTGTCTGGTGATAATTTTATCTCCAGTATTTATCATGAGATAACAGCTGGCTGTGCTGGGCACTGTAGGCAGGGGGTATGGAACAGACAGAGTCATCATGAGGCAAGATTGAGTTTGAGTACTGTTTACATAATTTTCATTTGTCAAATAACAGCCCTACATAGATCATGACCATGACAGCGTCTGTGGATGGGTATCATCCATCAGCAGATCTACCCTGCAAACATCAGAAGCTTTGTATTGCTGCAGTGGCTGAAGGAATTATCTCCATGCATCAGTAAAGACAGCAGTAATTACCATAAAACTCACTATAGTTTATGTAGGAGTTTTTCAGGTGCTCATGGGGGTCTCTCAGATAAAAGACAACATGTAGATGGAATGGACTGTAAAAATAATTGTGGTGTAGACTCTAAGAACAAAACTCATACCCCTCTGTTCCCGAAAGGTGAGAAAGGACAGAAAATAACACCATGGCTCTTGCAGGAGCAACAAGAGAATGTCAGAGTATTAATATGATATTAATAGTATAGTCAGTTCTATAAATCACTTAATTGTGACAGCAAATTAAATAGTAGTGTTGTCTAGAATTCACCCATAGTTAGAATGATATATCTTGATAAGACAAATGCCTTCTGCGTTGCCAGTAATAAATTAGCTCCTCTTTCAAGTGAGAAAACAATTAAAAACTTGGTTGAAAAGGGCATATTTTCTCTGTGGCCACTGATCCTTCAAACTCTGGAAATAATAAAGTGGTTCTAATAGTTGTTCATTGTTACACAGTTGAAAGAGAAAAAATCCATTGCCTCATTATGTTCAAGACAGTTATGAAATTGCATTGGGAATATTTGAAAATGTAAGAGGCATCTAACCAAATGGTTTCAACTTTGACAACGTGTCATCATTTGCAGTTCATAATGCTGCTGTTAACTTGGGGAGATATCAGTCAGTGCACACAGTGGAAAATGAGAATAAATATTTACCTTGCATTTATGTACGGCATAAATAATAGCAAAGTACACAGTAGACAGGTCATGATTCCATTTCGAGGGTTGTGTAACAAAAGTTTCAGAATTACAGGAGGTATTTATTTTGCAAAACTTAAATATGTGGAAACAACTCAGACATTTCCCAACAAAATGGGCAACTCTGTGCCTTGCCAGTGAAACAATACCAAAATTATTCCTGGGTGTTATGAATTACTCTTGAATATTAGGTGAAGATTGGCTCTATCTGATTTTTACATTCTTTATAGATAGTGAAAATGGAGATGGTCAAATGCCTGGTGTCTGAATGCTTCCTCTTTCACGGTACATTACATTTGTTTGCCATCTAGTCAAAATTAACATCCTCTCTGGTGCTGAAGTTTAGCACATAAAACTTCAGTTGTGCTGTATATCACAATGAAGAATCCAAGTCAGACCCGCATAAAGACATTCCATGACAAGGCAAAAGAATACAGGCAGGTTCACTTCAGTGGGCTGTAGAGACTCAGATTTCTATCTTCATCTGCATATTCTAACCAGACTGGCTGAAAAAGAGTGACATTTTAGGAAACTGGGAGTTGTATTGGAGGACTTAACTATGTCAGAAGATTGGAAATACATATATGAGGAATAATGTGATTTGAAAGATTTTGTGAGGCATGTGCCTATACTGCAGGAATTTATATTCAGAAGAGTTTCAAATCCTGATTATCTCCATTTCAAAAAACTTGCAGCATTTACTACATCCCTTCCTGTGTCTAGTGAGTAATCGAATAAATATTTTCTCTTGGAAGCACATTCAGCGTTTCAAAATCCTGAAAAATGTTGAGTCTGTTGAAGTTTAAAGTTAATTTTAACTGACCACATAAATTCTCTAGTGAATCAACATAAAAACAAACAAGTACTGAAATTCTTTGTTAGTGCCATTCTAAGTAATGAACTGAAGTTTGTGATAATTGAATTGTGGGTTTGATGGACAGTGCAAATATACTCTTAGGAGAAAAATACAATTATATACTGGAGAAAATGACATTAAAATGAGGTATTGTCCCTTATTTCATAGGTTGTTATCTCATGTTTCTGCACAAGAAACATGAAAATAAAGAAAAGCAGATGTGCTATCAACTTTTTATGTTTCACCCTGGAAATGAGGTTGGCATATTCCATAAGGAAATCAATGTCATTTTCCTACTCTCTTCTGTCTTTGTCAGAAATGCTGTGCCTCAGTCCTTCTCTGCTCTGCACTTGCATTTTCTCTTCTGTTTCTTTAGATGACTCCAGGCTGAGCTCATGTTTTTGCTCACAACTTCATGTGAGCTTCCTTTTCTAACCCTTCCAAGAGCATTTTGGAACCAGTTTGCCCTGAAACCCTGAAATCGGAGAACACTGAGGGATTTGGTTTAAACTTGTTAAACTGAATTAACACTCCTGCCACATGATTCTGGCCTGTGCCAGTCCTTTTAATCTTGTTCAGAGTTTAGGATAATTTGTTTAGTAGGGCTGATCAGCTGGAGGTTAATTCAATTGGACTTTGGTTATTTATTCATGCCCGGATTTGCTAAGTGTCACAGCAGATACACGAGGTCTCTGTTACAGTTATGAGATGGCTTCATTAGTGTGACGGAGAGTCCATCTGGATGACTTCCTTTCCTCAGTGCAGTAACTGGCTGTCAAGGCTCTCTCCAGTGGAAAAAACTCCTTATATAACATCTCCCTTTCATTTGTATCACAAGTGTATTGATTACAACTTAAAATTAACTTCTCTGTTCCGATTGCTGGGATTGCCAATAAACTTTCTCAGAGATCTCAGTAGTATTCCAGCTACACATTTTCAATTGATACCAGAATTTAAAGGAAAAGTAGAAATGTGTTGTTAAAGTAATTTATTATTAATAATGTGCTTTTATGCAGCATTTTGCTCCTTCTCATTTCAAGGTCCGCTTCATGAGTGAGGTTCTGCCAGCACTGGGTTGGAACGTGGTTAGTCTTTTGCACTCTCCAGAATTAACTACCCAGAAATGGAAGACAAAAAGAAAGAAGAAAATTACATCGTACTGAAACCTCTGGAGGAATTTAGGTTGGCAGAACGTTGGCAGAGCTGGAATGTGGCCAGGATACCAGGATTAATGTTAGCACAAAATGCCATTTGATTGCAAGTGTTCAGATAACCTTGGATGAAAGTCTTATCTGAAAAGAGGCTCTTCTAACAGAAAAGGGCTCCCTGATGTTGGCTGGGACTTTGGTTCAGAGTTGACTCAGAGAATTTTTGCTCTTTGCTTCAGCAGTTTTTGAATGGGACAGCTCTTGAATGGTAACAGATCTCCCCTTCACAGCCTGCAGCACAGCAGATAATTTCTCAGAGAGAATTCCATGTCATAGACTGATGTCTCTTTTTAGAGATGTTTCCTGATATATCATGCAAACATTACCAATATGAGCCTGAAGGGAAGCTTGCTGGGGAAAGGTCCTAAAGATTAGAAGGAAGGAAAAACGTTCAATGTCAAGAAGGCACTGGGACAAGCTGAGCTTCTGCATCTGTATAAACGTGAAATAGCTATTTATGTCATAGAGTTACTTTTGAACAAATGAGACCATCATTTGCCTCATTCTTGTTTTATTCCCCTCTCTGGATGTTCCTACTGTAGTCCCGTAACACATGTTATGGCTTGTGCTGGGAAAACCAGATGGTGCCCAGCTGAAGCTTTGGTGATTAATCAAAATTTCTTCTGTTTCTCTCTCTCCCTCTTTTTTTTACTTTTTTTTTTTTTCTTTTTCAATCAGATTGTGACTCTGTGTTGAGGAACAACCATTAGCTTCCAGGGAGTGAGAAATGTTCCCACATGTTTGGCCTTCTTCAGAAAATCCTGTCACAGTTACACACTGTGAAATATGGTTTCCAACAGAACCATGTTCCCCAAACCAGGTTGGACTGGCATTACAACTCAGCATTCTTTGCAGAAGTTTAGTAACTGTTGACTTGGAAGCCATGTTAGAGCTTTGGAGGTGAGTTTTTACTTATCTTCACAACAATTCAAGATGAGTCCCCCATCATCAGCTCCCACAGAGAAGCTGGAGACAGGACTAGAGAAAAATGTGTCAATACTCATTCTTGCCATCAGACAAGTGAGTTGTTGTGGGATTTGACTTTGTTTGCACTGGTCCTGGGTCCCACATGCGTGCATGGGGAAGAGGAAAGCATCCAGGCAGGGTGTTGAGGCAGCCTGTGAATTATGAAGGAGGTTGTATCTGCCAGAACCCAGTGTGTGTTCCCGAGAGACTGGATACCTGTCTGGAGGAAAAAGAGCAGCCTGCAGCTCCATCTCTGTGGATGCTCTCCTGATATTACAGTTGCTTATATGCAATAAGGCAGGAGCTCCATGCAACGGGACAACCCTGGCAGGCCTGTATGTTAGCAGCAGGTGTGGCTCAGCTGTATGTGACCATGGGACTTGCTTTGATATTTGTTTTGGAGGCCAAAACCCATCACTTGTTATGTGGCGTGAATGTGACCTAAACTGATTTGTAAGCAGGGCTATTTTCCATTCTGTGGAAGCTGAAGGTTTTCCCTTCCTTTCCATGAGAAGACACCAATTGTCTCCTTTCCTCCAGCCCACTCTTCCCATTCCTTTCCTGCAGCAGCTTAGACTTGCATATGAGCCACGATATGATTCCCTTAAGCATTTACTTCATTTAATACTCCTTTTTCTTGTCTTCCTTATTTTTCATTTATAGGTTTACCAGAACCTGAGATGCTCAGTGCTTTCCCTAACTTTGCTTTGATCAGTTAAAGTTTTAAATTAAATACTTTTATTCTCCCCTCCTGCTTTGAGGGTTACTATATAATTCTGTAAAAAAACCCCAAATAACAGCAAATGGAGAAGTAATCACAGATGCATTTTGCTGAGGAGATAGATGACCTGACATAAAGGATTGAACATACTATTCCACAGATATATCTGCATCTGACAAAATAGGCCAAACTCATTCTTTATGTGGCTCCACGAGGGATGAACAAGACCCAGGGGCTGTAAGGAAGACCACGTGCTGACTTTTTGTTTCATTGAGTCCCTGGAACACTGAATATGCTCTTGATATGCAAGAGTAGGCTGAAATCTGCAATCAGCTCCACGAGTGTAATTGAATCTGAGTCAGGAGAAGTGACACCTGCACGATGAAGAGGGGCATTCATTATCCTCTGTTCAGGTCTGTACCAGCCTCGTCGTGTGGACAGAGTTCAGTATGTACTATCTTGAGCTGAGGGATCACACAATCATGCTCCAACTATTGCTTCCTATATATATTTCTACTACATGCCAGACATCTCAATGCTGTGCTGACAGGTGCATAAGCACACACCATCCTACCCAGGTACCTGCTCTGTCTGTGCACAACCACAAACAGATGCATGTTGAACTTATGAATACGAACGGGGTGAAACGTGTCACATGACCTTCACGTCGGGCTCACTTTCCTTCTGCTAAATCACTGCTGTATTGGGGACATCTGTGTCAGTTCCAACCAATCCCCTGTTACTGCAGGTACATGCTGTGAAAAGCCTGTGCTGCTGTGCATCTCACACATGCTCCCCATGGCCAACATTAATAACAAGATTTTGTTACAAAAGGCTAAAAGTCTCAAAGAGAGTACATGAAGAGAGAAGAAGAGATTGATGCACATTGCCACTGCCTTACAAGGAAGTGTAAGAGGAGAAAATTCCTGGATGATCTCCTCATGCTATCACCAGGAATTGTCCTTTTGGGAATGATGCAATGAAGAGCTTTTGAGAAAAATGTTGTTAAAGCAATTTTTGTTGGAAATGTTATTTTGACATATCAGGCCATGTTATTTTGATCATTCCCTTTTCAAAAGTAACTTTTAGGTTACAGTTTTCTGCTTTGATGATTTTTCAAACGAAGTTGCAGTCATTTCACTGTGTGTCAAGTTTTCATCCACATTTTATGTTACATAGGAAAAGTGAGCAAAAGAAAACATTTGATTGACCCAAACTACCCGTGGGATGTTCTGTTTTTGTGAAAAACCTTCAAAATACTGCTTCATTTTTCCCCATTTGGGTGGAAATCTTAGGACATATCTTTTGGAGAAAGGAGAATGTGCTCTAATGAGGGCATCTGGTACAGAGGCCAAAGTCAAGGTGCTGAACCAGGACCAGTACTGAATCATTCTGTTGTACATCTGAATGCAGATGAGTTTCATCCTTAGCTGCATAGTGGTCCCACATTTTGGTCATGCCACTGTGTGAGCAGCGTTCCTAGGGGAAGCTGAGCAGGCAGATTTTTGGAACCATGTGCTGAAACAACTCAAGGTTCCGTGGCAGGGATCACTGGCAGGATTAGCCCTCAAGGAGGGCACTTGGGTGCCCTTTAAAAGTGTGTTAAGTGGAGAAAGTAGCACATCTTGGTGGGGAGCCAGAAGAAGAAGCAGCCTTGGCAGGTGGCCTTTGTGCAGGGCAAGGGTATGGCAGTTGTCCTTTAGAGGAGGGAAGCGTGAGGTGGTAACAGAGGGTCAGACCCACTCCAGTCCCTTTGGACTTACAGTCAAGGTTGGAGTTAGATGTTCCCTCCCTGTGTCAAGTGGGAAACACCCACTGCTTCTCCATACTTTGAGGAATTCTTACCCAAATCCCCTAGGTATACATACATGTATAAAATTGGTTACTGAAAACATGAGACCAAAAATACTGTGAAAGGCAGCTGGATACTCCAGAGAAAGGGATGCAAAATATGTATCCAATAAAACTTTTCTGATGATATCCATAAATATGGAACTGAAGTGCTGGCCCTGCTGTCCTCTCCAGTACCATTCCACCAGAAATGTGTAGCTCACATCCTGAGTCATCCCCAAGGAAAGCAATAGATGTTATACACTGGAAATAGTTTAATTTCTAACTGGCCCAAGCACAGTTCATCCCTCTTTCATCGGGCGAGAGGAAGATGAAGAATTTTAATATCTACTGGTGAGACCATGGGACCTCCGAATCCCTAGGCTTATTCAACGCAGTTGCTGCATTTTGCCAGTTCCATGCAAGAAACTGCAGGTGTGGGAGCAGTTGGGTTCCCAGGTTGTACTGCAAGGGCAGGAGAGTGATGATGCTTGCATAAGAAATTGAGCCTTTCTGTTTGCTCTGTCCAAGTGTGGGACCCTGAAATGTGCAGGAGGCACTTTTTAAGGCTCATTAGTTTATAGCAAGGTACTCCAAAGACTTTATTTCCAGAGGCAAGGATGATGAATTCCCACTTGGAGAAACAGGTCTCTAGGCAGATGCATTTGGTGGGATCTGCCACTTCATTTGTCCTGGAAGACTGTAGCTTGCTACATCCATTCCTTCCTTAGTGCCGACCTCTAAGTTGAGGCAGAAAGCTCACAGGCTCTACTGTCCCCTCCAAAACAGTTGTCCCAGCATACATTGGCATAGGTTTCCCTGGGGAAAAATGACTGATGGCTGTGATTACAGGGAAAGATCTTTGGAACAGAT
Organism: Formicarius rufipectus; assembly: GCA_013399695.1. NCBI lineage: Eukaryota > Metazoa > Chordata > Aves > Passeriformes > Formicariidae > Formicarius > Formicarius rufipectus. Next base: position 686,954 of record VXAU01005769.1, on the reverse strand, counting down.
CCAACCTCCTCTATAGTAGAGTTGAAGGGCAATAAAAATCTTTCAGACATCCTATGACTGTGAGGTGGCTTTGCTTTGAACGTAAACAAGAAATATGTTTTCAGAGAGCTTGAAATCCACAAGCAAAAAGGAAAAAAAAAAGAGGAAATCAGATGGCTGAATTACTAACTCATCAGAGGCCAGTAGGGAATGCAGTAATACAAGCCATATTATATTGTCAATTTGTGTTGTAGATTGGGAACAACAACAATTGCATTATTTTGAAATTAGGAATAACCTGGAGGGGGAAAATAAACTAACAATATTACATAGTTGAGAGGGAGAGAGAATTTGGACTTGGCAATAATCAATACTCGTGTATGTCTTCTAATTGAGTCAGCCCCATCTTCCTCCAGGATGTGACAGTGACAACTGAACTCTTTTTCCCACTTGATGGATTTGGTTGTGCTGCAGCTGTAAATAGAGAGTGCACCAAAAATGGCTTTGGTTTGTCCTCAGTGCCTGAACACCAGTCCTGCTGGGTCCCAAATACCAATCAGCCAGGCAGGATGGGGGCACTGGTGCTGTCTTGCCTGGGTCAGTTGGAGGTTACAACCAAGGACCTATCACCTGTCTCCTCATGTCCCCAGCATTCAGCTCCCTTACAAACAGGTAGAACTAACATCTTCTAAAGAATCAAATGGCCAGTCCTTATGACTTTTATAACAATTTGATCCTTGTTCTGTCCCCTAAAATAGTTTAAAAATAATTCTCTGCCAGAGGCACCAGTGGGTTGTTTGATTAGCATGACCCAGTGCTTGAGGGTCCACAGCTGAAGTGTATATTGTTCCTTTCCAGTCTGAGGTCCTTGTTCATGTGTGCAAGTTTGCAATGGTTATTGAATTCACAATGGAAATAATTGTGTGGACCTGGGGCTATCATCTGCATGTGGCCAAGGCAGACCACAGGCACCCTCAGCTTACATCTCCACGTCTTGGCAATTCCTAACTTGTATTACTTCCTCTGTCCCTCTCCTATGGCTGGAGGCACATTTGACACCGAATGAAAAGGCTTTCCTTTTCCCTCTTCAAATTGCTACTTGTGTTGCAAACTCAAGTTCTTCACTTGGTTTGTACTGGGGGATGAGTCAAAGCCCTGGCCTATTCATATTTCACACCATGTGCATGTTAATTGGTGCTTTACATCCCAGGAACTTCCTAAGGAGGCACCGATTTGGTCTCTTAACAATTTTACTACAAACACATTTCGCCCCCATCCTTTTCCCTCTTTGTCAGAGATAAGATTCATTTTTTCTGGACATGAATCCATTGCCTGAGGTTCCTCAAATCTCTGCTCTGGGACACTGAATTCTTATCTCTGAGGCAGAGTGGGAAAGGAAAAGTAGTACATGAGGGGAACTGTGACTCATGCAGAAATTGAAATGATGAAGCAGATGCTGCTATTATAAAGACCCAGAGGTGTTCAAAGACCTACTGGTGGAAAGGCAAAAGCCTGGGCTTTTCAGCCTTGAAAGCTCCTGCATACTGAGGCTTTGAGCACGGGATGAGGGTTGCAGACTGATGAGCTCTCTGCTTGCCTGCTAAGTCCTTTCCATGTCAGCAGCAGTGCAGCGGAGCCGAGAGCTCCACTGCAGGCAGTACACAGCCCATTTAAGCCTCATAAATAGAAGATCTGTTAAAACTTGAAATGGTGCTGCCTCCCTCTCTGCAACTGAAACTTTAAGTTTTATTTTTTTTCCTCCAGAGGGGCTGAATCTGAATGAGAGGAAATAGGGAGAAACGTGCCTGTTTTTTTTTTTATTATTATTTCAGTGAATGAGCTGAAGGAGGCACCTATGTGTCTGTCATCCTAAAAAGCTCCTTGTTTTGGTGGAGCCTTAATGGATTTTTCAAAAGATGCTTTGAGTGCCTCACCCAGCTCTATTGTTCAAAACAGTTCTGTTTTGAAACTGGCACCTTGCCATGTCTATTTATGTTCAATATTGCCTTCTAAAATAGCATTGCTTGTATCTTTCCCCAATATGCAAGGCAGTGTTAGTTCATAGGACAATGAACTGGCCTTGCTTCTGCTGTGCTAGGAAAAATGCCTCATGGGAACCCAGACCAGCTCCTCTCCTTGAGGATGGATAAAATTCCCAAATTCCTCATGCCACACAGACAGCATTTTTAGGCACCACAGAAGGGAGAAAAGACCCGTACACTATCAGGAGATATGTTTAAAGCTCTTGATATAGAGACTCCCCAGCATCCCAAAGTTACCTGTTCCAGACCCTGTAAGCAGTCCTCTGTGTCTAACCTGATTTGCTCTCACTGCAATTTAAACCTGTGTCATCTGGTCCTGTCTGCTGCAGCCATGGAGGACAGACCATTCCCTCCCTCATGAAGGTTACCTTTTAAAGGCTTTCAGGACTGAGTAGTTAAGATGAGGGAGAAGTGAGACTAACACCCCCAACTTTTTAGGCTCTACAAGGAGAAGGACTATTTCTTATTTGGAACAGAGCTGCAGGACAGACCTTTGCCCTGTTACTGATGTAATCCCAGCTCCTTTCTGGAAGAGTGGCCATACCTTCATTCATTCCCACCCTAGATACGAGGAGTCTGTGCCTCCTGCTGAAATGTAGTGCTTTGCTATTGTCCCCAGTTTGCATTTCATCTCAGTATTTGGGGCCATTTAATCCAACTTGTCTAAATCATTTTGAATTCTAACCTTGTCCCCAAAATGTCCTTGCCATCCCTCCCTGATCACTCTTGTCTGCATGCATAATAACCCTGCTCCTTTCTCCCTCATTGTGTTTTCAATGCAAACAGAAGATGGAATAAACACAGAAGAACTTGCAGCCCAGCTGCCCAGACAGTCTGGGAACCACTGGATGCAGCAGATCCACAGGGATCTGCCATCCCATTGTGTGCATGCCTGGGGCTATGGACCTTTCACTGCATGCTCTGTGGTTCCAGGAGCACTGAAACAAAGGGCCGGAGTCTTCTCACCCCAAAATTACAGTTATGATGCAGCACCATTACAGCATATGGCTGTGGAAGTGACAAGGTGAGTGGAGGGCCCTTTCAGGAAGACCTCCCCTCCTCTGTGGGCTGCTGGCTGTAGGATGAGTAGGGTGCCCAGTCATGTCCTGACTCCTGAGAAATCCATTATCAAAAGCCTTTTTTCCCTTTGAAGTATCCTGAACTCGGGGAGCACACAGCCTTACCTTATCTCTCCCTGTGCCAAATTCTGCTTAATGAGGTTTATCCAGCTTTTCCAGCATGGCTTAACATTGTCCATCCAGTCCAGCCAGAAAGGATCCTTTATTTTGCTAACATAATTAAAAGCAATAAACGGCCCATGGTGTGCGGCGATAATGGTATTGATGCTGTAATGCCCCGCAGACAGAGCTTGGGATTTAGAGAAAGTTTCATTCTGTTGCAGCGTTAGCAATTTCCCCAGCTCCCTTCCTGAACAATTTCTCTTTCTATTTCACATCCTATGCTGGAATTTTGCCTCACGCTGTTTACATTAAAAATGCATTATACATGTGTTGGAAACATTGAGTTCTATGTTGCTGGCAAGGAAGGAAGCTGCTACATTTAAGAAGCACTCTTTTATATTATTATCACTTTTGTTTAATTTAGTAGGATTATTTTCTCTAATTCCAAAGCTGAGAAAAGACTCCTGTAAATATTCTACACACTAGCCAATTTCTGTATCATCCAAACCCACATAAGCTGACTTGCTTATGAACTGCCACATCACCAAGTTGAAGTGCTGATTTCCCTCTGTTAGCTTTCCCCTGTGCTTTGGATCAAAAATATACAAGGAAAAGGTAATGTCATTTAAAAGAGCTCTAAAAGGTTTGCTGTAGCACAGGGGACCTGGAATTTATGCTAGCAACACAGCAATGCCAGGCTGGGGAGATACTGAGGTTTTTAAACTTCACAGAAGAGTCACATGGACTAGGAAAATATGGGATTGAGCAACTCTGCACCTGTAGGGACTAGATGTTCAAATGCACTGTACCATCCTCCGTAAATAAGCCTCAGAGGGATTTTCTGTGGGTCTCACAGCTGTCATATCTAAGCACCCTACTGTACAAACAGAGTGTGGCAGGGCTGGGAGTTAAACCCATATCTCTCAGCCCCAGAGCATTAAGTACAGGACATTTCTATTCTTTTTAATATAACTCAATCCTGGTAAATTAGAGGCCTAAAATGAAATGCGGAGGGTTGGGGG
>VXAU01005769.1:324865-674197 GCA_013399695.1 Formicarius rufipectus | reverse complement strand
TTCCCCTTTTCTTTGCCTGAGACATGTATTTGGATTCTCTGTGCTCCCCAAGCTATTCCCTGGGCTGTCTCCAGCAATCAAACAGAGTGACAGCTCTGAAACTCTCCAAGTTAACAAGTTCAAGTGCTGATGATTAACTAGATTCACAAAGTTGATTGGAAAAAAATAGGGATATAAATAAATATTCCTGGAGATATTCCACCCCCTGTAGTCATGAACTTTGAATAATTGGAGGGAATTATGCTGAGTACTAATCAAAAGGTTGTGGTGGTTTTTTTTTTTTTAATTTGCTAATTACTGCTGGGTTTCATCAGTGTCAGACTCTAATCATCTCAAGACATGTTAATTGACCCTTGGGAGTTGTTTATCTGATGCAGAAAGTTTTAGATGGGGTCATACAAAGAAATGCAATCACTAAGGTTACTTCTTTCCTGCTACTCAGGAGAGAAGAGTTAAAAAGACTTTGGGCCATGAGATGTGTGTGCTGCCCTTCCCATCAGTTGAGCTTCAGAATGGCTCCTCACGGACTCTGTGGCTTCCTCCATCACTGGGTCCCTTCTCTTTCTTGTCCCTTGCACATCACTTTCCTCCCTGCCAGTCTCCTTTTTGTTACACACACAGATAACAACTCTGGTGATCCACATGCAGTGAGTGCTAACAGTGACATCCCTCTGGGATGTGGCAATGCTTTAAGGCTGTTTCTTTCCATGGTAAAATCTGCTGGGATGGGTTTGTGGTGCTCCACCAGTGGGCTGAGGGCCCTGCTGTGAGGCTCAGGCATTGCTGTGGAAGGATGTGTGCAAAGAGGAAGGCTTGGGAAGTTTCCTAATCAAATTCAGATTCAGACCTTTAAATCCAGGCTTCACTTCTACCTGGAGGGAAGGCAGGGACCAGCAGGAGGTGGAAACTGAGAGTAGTCACACTGTGTCAGGCTGTCACTGGGACCAGAGATGGCCTCAGTCTGTCCCTGAGAGGGTCTGTGTGGGCTCCTCCTCCCACAGAGATGAGGCTGCTGAGATGCACAACTTCAGGACTGTGTCACCTTTGCAAGCTGTGTGTGTGCAGAGCAGTCTCTTCCCTAAGCTGTGTCATATTTTCTATTATTGCCCCAAATTTCTCTTCCTGGGCAGTTTCACAGTCTGGATGTTTCACCTATCTGATGTCCTATTAATTAAACCAGAGGAGGTGGGAATTAGTGGAATAAAAGGTTGGGCAGGGGGGAGCAGGGAAGCACTGAGCAAAGGGCTGACAGTTCACCCAGTTTCTCAAGGGCAGGTTTCAGGAATGCCAATGTTTTCATCATATAATGTTTTAATTAATGACCTTGGTATAAAAATTAGTCTTATGCTAATTAAATGCTCTGGAGATGCAATGATGTGAAATATCCTCAATAAGAGGCACGTAATGTCATGCCAGAAGACCTGGGTGATCTCAACACGCGTAGAAGTGATTAAATCTAAGAGTGCAAGCAGTGCAAGGTCACAAACATAAGGGCAAATGAGGAGAACTTCTGCTACCAACTGGGAACTGAGCAGCAGCTCGGGAAAAATGCCTGAGTCACATAGTTAATGGTGGGTGACCACACTGCAGAGATGCAAGCCAGCCCAGGATGGGTCTGTCTGGTCCATCTCAGTGTCACAGCAAGGAGTGGATGTAAGTCAAATATGGGAGGAGTATTTCCAGGTGCTGTGTTACCCTCATGGCACTTAGGGGCACCGCCAAGAGCTGTACTGGGCTCTGCACATCTGCTGGACACACATGACAGTGATGGAAGGACTTGTGTTTCCATTGCTGACTGATAATATTTCACCACCTCTTTTGTACCCATTTTCATTTTGATTCCAGGATAATTTGTATCGTTTTATGAAATGAGGCCTTTCCTTCATTGCACAAAAACACAAACGCAACTGCAACATCTAGGTTTTACTGACTTAAGGCATATATAGGTGTGTGTTTTTATTTGATCACCTTCATTTTTCTAATTTTCCCCTTTCCTTCTTCTTTTTCTTCTTTATTACATTGCTGGCTGTTAGAGGCCCATGAACAGAAATAAACATTCTAGGTAATATTTCTTAATAAACCCCATCATTTATTACTGTTATTTCCTACCAGTAAATGACCAGCTCCTTCTATCATTTTTTATAAGTCTAGATTAACATTTTTTCTGGCAAGGTTTGGATGGATATCTGAATATGACAGCGCTTGTGCCCCCATCCTGGCTGTGTCCAGCTGTAGGTGTGCTAACAGAGGTCAGGTCTCAGCCACCAACAGCATGCCATGTGCTGCTACAGCAGGACACTAAGGATGGAAGAGATTTTTTCCAGGCTCCTGCATTTACCCTGTGGTGGTGAGAGGTAAGAGGTTAGAGGCTCCTGAGAGAGGCACCTGATTCTGCACCCCTTGTTATCCTCAAGTCAAACTGCTACTTTTTTAATCTCAGCTCAGATCTTTCCCCTCCCATTTACTTCAACAGTTCACCTGAAAATAGAGGTAGAGGTGTCTCTGGAAGACACCTGAGCCATTGCTTACTGTATTGCCACTTCAAAGAAAAGCCTTCTGTGTAAAAGACACAAAAATAACTAATGACATTAAATATAAACATCTACTTTAACTACTGTTTAAGGCTGTCACTGGGTTCAAATAATCCCTGGTGCTGCATCCCAAGTGCACAGTGATTATGTGGCGAATCTCTTTATTACAGGATGTCAGTCAAGTGATGATGTAGCTGTGAGTGAAATCACTTTGTGCCTCCACTGCTATTCCCAGCACAGAGCTACAGGCTCCACTATGCTTGTGGAGGTCTGCATGCCTGTGCCCAGTATGTCTGATTAAAAAGTGGCCATAGGAGGGACAATTTGGAACAGCAATTTCACTTGGCTGTTGGGGAAGGAAACAGCTCTGCAAAGTATCTGCTTATCTTCCTGTATCAAAGGAAAACACACAGAAATACATGTCCTTGTTATGTGCATCGCCACGTGATGCTCACAGGCCACTGGATGTCTCCAACACTGGATGTCCAGGTGCTTCAGGCAGAAGCTGGTCCTGCTTTTGCTAGTCCTGGCAAGGACTGAGCTGCACATGCAGCCTTTGTCACCACAGCTCTGGGCAAAGCCGTGGCAGTGCTCTCAGGAGGGGGTGCCTGCACCAGTGGCTGTGGTGTGCTGCCTCCCCCGTGCATGCACAGGGTGTTCTGGGACCACCTCTTGCCATTCCTTGTGCTGCAACAAATGTGTGGCGGCAGGAGCTGTCTGTCCTCACAGGCACAGGGGACAGTGGCAGAGTGCTGGAGGGCTGACAGTGCAGTCAGCCAGTGGCTTCTGGCATCCTCAAACAAGGGCCAGGAGCAGGTCAGGGCAGCCAGGTTAATTCTGCAGCTGGGACCTCTGGACCTCAGTGGGTGGAGTGGATTATTTGGGTTTTGGCCTGGGGGCTGCAGAGTTTGGACTCTTCAAAGAGTCACTTTGGGAAAAAGCTGCTCAGTTTTGTGTCTGAACACAGTAGTGAGGTTCTGCTTTCCACTGGAGTTTGTAACTTCATTGATCCTCCCTTTTCCAGGTTGGGAGTTGAAGAACAGGTGCCAAACCCTGAGCCTCTTGGAGTCAATGGGAGGGTGAGAAATGCAGTCATTTCCCCACCTGGCAAAGGGGTTTTGCTCCATTTTCTGCTGCTGCCACTGCTATCAGCTGCTGAGATCTCATCTGTAACTTCTGCAGGGAGAGAAATCCTCAGGGAGAAACACAGCATGCATCCTCTGGGACTGCACAGCAGCAGGGATTGTGTGATGGCAACAAATCTCTGCTTTTCCCACCCTTCTTGGCTCTTGCTCACTGAGGGTAAATCTTCCCTTTACTTTTCCTCTCCTAATTTCACTCCTCTCCTCTTGCTGCCCTGCTTGTCCACCTTTCATTTCATTTTCCCTGTTACACCACCTTCCCATGTCCATGCTCTGATCCTGGTGGGTCAGGCAGAGGTTAGAGAAATTACCCCAGGTTTTGCTGTGTGACTGTCTTTCCACGAGGATGGCTGGAGAAATGCATTTCCACGTGTTCTTGAGTGAGGGCCAGGGATAGTGGATCAGGCCTGACAGCTGGGGTGAGCACAGGGTGTGTTCTCCAAGGGGAATGTGGGTCTAGTGCAGAGCAGCAAGGGATGGGTTGGCTTGAGGCTGGAACTACTGCTTTTCCCAGGATCCTCTGGTTCCAACCTGGCCAAGGTCAGAATTTGCTCGGTCATCCCACCTGTCTATCATCAGATAGACAGAGTGGCTTTTTCTGTATACAGATCTTGTGGCTAAGACCAAAAATCCCATATCCTTGCTGGTTTGTGAGGGTCTAAGGAACCAAGGATGTGGTTTTCTTAGTCCAAATTCCTTCTTCCTCTTCCCTGTAAGTGGAGTGGTGGCTACTCTGCTGCTGCTTCCCACCAGGGCCGGTGTTTCAGCAGCTCTCAGAAGACTTGATAGCAAATCACTTTGGGAACTGTTTATGATAAAAAGTGCAATACAAACAGATAATATCATCATACTCCACTATTAACAGGCTTAAATCCCAAGGATAGGGAAAAGCTCCTGTGGAGAGCAGAGTTATCTCTCAAACACTTCTTCTGCAATTTAAAACCACTCCCCAGCCTGACAAGGCTGATTTCACATCTTTTTTCCCCAGGGAGTATATCTGGGTTTCTCCCTGCTTGAGGCCAGAGCCCTCCATGCTGATTAGATGCAGTCAGGGGGTTTGGTTATTGCTCTTCTTGAGTCCCAATGGAACATGATGGAGGTGCCCAGCTGGGCTGCATCCCGCAGCCAACCTGCTGGTGCATCCCCTTGGCAAGAACAGACCCTGGGGTGGTAATTTGTTTTCTTTCATCAGATCCTGGTCACCTCAAGGCACAAGGTACCTTTTCAGGCACATCCCCCTGCCCAGGAGAAAAATGCCCTGGTCTCCCAGGATTAATCCTTGGCTGTGACTAAGTGTCACTTTACAAGAAGAACAAGTTGGATGGTTGCAATAATCCCAATGTGGCCATATCAGCTGTGAGCTGGGCAGGACATGCTTGCTGAGTGGTGTTCCCCTGAATGTGCCACCTCTGGGGAGTTTGGTTGCTATTTGTTTCATCCATCCTCCTGCTCCAGTGCCCCTGGCCCTCTCTTCCTCGTGGGATTTTCGCCTGATCCATCAGGATACAAACTTGAATTAACATTGCTCTTTGGTTTGTGCCTTGCTGACCTGCCTCCCATCACCCCTCCCATCCTTTTGTGGGTCTCTTCATCTTCTGGTGGGGTGATTTAAGATTCCTCCTGTGATGTGATGAGTGAGACCACCTGTAATGCCTGCAGTGGCACAGGGGAGGGATAACTCATGGGAACACTGGGCTTCATTGACCAAGGTAGGCACTGAGGACAGCTGGGACATCATTGCCCCTTTGTATTTATTGCTCCCACTGTGGTCCTTCACTGGTCTGTGTGGGAGAGTCTCATAGATGATGCAGCAGAGTCAGTAAAAATAAAATAGAAAGGGAGGAAAGCACGAAAGGCAAAAATCCTTTTCCTGATTAAGTCAGATACCCCACCCTTTCAGTTTGCATTGAGGGGTGGAAATGGCTTTCTCCAAGTATTTCTCTGGCTGGAAAGATATTTATACCCAAATGTTGCAGGTATAGTTGGTGTCTTGACTGGGCTTTTTAATTTCAGTGGCCCTTCTGGAAGAGTCGTGCTTTCAAGCATTAGGTTTGGTTTGTGCTTTGAACACTGACTCACTGAGCCTTAACCTGGGTCCTCTCCGGTGATGCATGAGAAGTCAGTGGGGATGCCAAGGACAAAGAGTGGGTGAAAAAGGCATGTTCTCAGCAGGAGGAATAGGGATAGTAAGGATTTAGGAGTTGTGCTACAGCTACAGCCCCATATGCCTCTGAGAGAGCATCTTCAGTTCTCACTGCTTGCTCTCCTGCCAACACCAGCTCAGTGCACAACTGGGCCTCCTTTCAGACACCTCTTCGTTCTGACCAGTTTTAAATCACTGTTTCCCTTCTTCATTCCTTTTGCAGTGGGGGCTTTACCCCACTCAGCATCATTTCCCTGCTCATCTCCGGCTCAGACAAGGCAGGAAACGTATTTTCAATGTATTAATTAAAATGTCTTTGCAGCAGAACATCTGCATGGAGAGCGATAGATCACCGAAGTGTGCGCGTGTGCGTGTGCGTGCGCTTTGCAGGCTCCCAGATAACGCATTGCTTTGCATAATTTATTCCAGCCAGCACAGCAATAATTTTCATAGCCTGTGATCATCAAGTATGTGATTATCAATCTGCGACCTGGCTCCGTGTGACCCTAACTTTAGATTATTCCCAGATAAAGGAGAAGCAGGATGTTTGGCTCTCCATCACTGCTGGCCAAATGGGTTGTATGGGATAAGATCAAATACTGTTTTGTTAGATCCCACCATGCCCAAGCAATGGGTCTTCTCAGGTATTCATCACTGTCAGCTATTTTGGGAGAGGATTGTCTTTGCCAATGATGCTATTCAATTTCCTGATTGTTCCGCTTGTATCAGTTTAGCTGGAAAGATAATAAGATAGAAACCAGAGACTTCCCAGTCAATGAAAGGAAACCTCAAGAGGCTTTTTTGGTCTTGCATCTGTCATATTCTGTTGATATTTTAGCTGCTGAACATTTGACAGCTGGTTGTAAAACTCTTATTTCCTCCTTTGAGAGAATGAAATGAAGAACATTTAATTTATTCCATGGAGGTTTCCCCAAGTGACCCATGGAGCAGGTCACTTTCTGGCAGCTGGACCAAAACTGGAGGGATTTGGAGATTTCTCCACCCAAGAGAGAAAGAAAAGAAAAGAAAAAAAGTTATTACCTCTTCCCTTCCTCTTTTTCATCATCAAACCAATTCTGTGTTTTTCAGCATTGGTCCTACCTCTCATGAGCACCACAAACCATCGCTGGCATCTGGTCAACCCGGCCCTACCAACTGTAACCAGCATCTCCTGGGTGGAGATCTTGATGCAGGATTGCACTGGATTCCATCCATCCCCAGGCACTGGTGCAACTGGTGGAACAGCAGCTGGGAACATTTCTCCTGCAACATGGTGCTCCCCCCCCAGCATGGGCAGACACGGGGATGGGTGGCCAGCTCCATCACTGGAGACATTCCAACCTGTTTAGCAGGTCGGGACATCAAGGGGCTAATGGTTAATGTCATTAACCAATATCAGAAGAAGGCTCCCTTAACTGTGCCAAGGGCAGGCAGCTGCTCAAAGCAGCACAATAATTATGTATAGACCAAGTAATTATTTTTGTCACATCTTCCTGGCAGGAGAAGACCATTTGTGGGATGGGTTTAGCTACCTTCTGCAACACGCCTGTGTCTTATTTATCCAGAACAATACTCTCAGTGTGATTCTTCTGTCGTCTTTTTCCTTTTAACGTCGTTTCCAGCCCACACTGCTTTTAATTTGGTGAGGTAAATTGAGACTGGGAGGGGAAGCTGCAGAAATGCTCTGAACTCCCATTCTCTGAGCAAAACATTCCCCTGGGATCTGATGGCATTTCTGAATAGCTGGTCCTTCCCTTCCCAAGGGGCTTGTGAGTCTCAGGGGAGACACATGTTATTTTGGATGGCTGTAGTCACTGCACGGCCGGGTCTTGTCACAGGATCTGCTTGCAGCTTTGGAGCCTCCCTGGTGGCTCCTTCCTTACCTGGGGACCTGTGAGTCAGCAGCCCCAGTGCTGCACTATTCTAAATGTTGTATCAATGAAAGGGACATTACCAGAGTGCTGCCTTCAGAATTCTGGTGCTGAGATGGTGTGGATGGAGGAGAGCTGGTCCCTATGCTCTTATTTCAAGGATACACTCAGCCTCCCTGGAGCCAGTCAAAGAAAATGGAGGATTTGGAGGTCTCTGCTCCTGGGATCCTGGGGGAAAGGAGATGCATTGTGTGATTCATTCTGAACCCACTTCCATTCTCTTCCTGAATGCACTTGTGTACTCCTAGATCTCTGGCCAGTAAAAGAAGAAGCTGAGATGATGCCATTAATTCCAGAGTTGGTGGATTGAATAGCTGGACTCCCATCTAAATTTCCAAATTGTTTGCTGCTTTCACTCATCTCAGTTTGGTTTTTTTTTCTGCTTTTCAGAGCCAAAAAATTTAAGTGTCCACAACAGAGACACAACCAGTCCTGTCTTGCAGTTTCATCTACACATCTTGGCTGTTCTCTCCTTTCTCCCCATCTCCCTTAGGCCCAAAACACAAATGACCCTTAAATAGCCTGATGGCCACACACAGGAACCAACCTCCACAGTGGCAGTCAGACACAGTACTGCCATTTCTCCTTGTCGTGGACATCTTGAAAATGCAGCTTGAAGGTCTGGATAAGGCTCTCCTGTCTGGATTTCACACCCCTCATCTGTGAAGTTATGCAGCCTTGAAAGGCACACTGCTTTGCATGGGGACAACCTCCAAATCGGCTTAATACATGAGTGCTCACTCAGAAGTGTCCTTTCATTTACTGCTTTCACCATCAGCAATCTATAAAAGTTTAGGGTGCCTTAGGGAATCACTTGCTGTAACTTCTTTGCCTTGGTAACAGTGCAGCTGATCCTGGTGCAAGTAAGCATCTCCCGTCCCCCTCCCTGCCATGTTGGAGCATCACCCATCCTCTCTGTCTTGGCTTTCTCTCTCCTCCTTCCTCTTCCTCTGGGTCTACTTGTAAAGTGTTTACCATAACTATTGAGATGGATATAGTGGCAATTTGGGGAGAAGATCCTGTTTAAAGCTCTTTAATTTAAAGAATGCAAATTCACTCTATCCCTAGGCGAGTTATCCAGCTTTGTGGAAGCCTCCTTTTCTCTGGATGTCAATTAGGAGGATGATTTTCCTCAGTCCATATTTAGAGACTTTACTGAGTCCATATGCCACAGGACATCACACAAGGTAGCTCACAGGAGGCAGAAACACTCTGGGACACTGTCCCCATAGAGCTGGAATGCTGCCATGGATATTGCAGCCCTGGCCAGGATCTGCCTTGGCCCAGCCCCTTTGCCTGAAAACTGCCTTGTCTCTCCTGCTTGAGACTATAGAACAGTGGGAACCTGAGGCAGGCTGTGTTCAGTATGAAGGCAGTTGCTGGGAATAACAATAAGAAACTTGGCTACAGAACTCCATCCCAGGTCAGGTGCTCTGAGCGCTGTAGCTAACCCGTGTGAAAAATCGGCTGAGACCGCCCTGCAAAGCAGGTGCTGCCTCCAACACAACTGGATAAATAACTTCAAGCTGGTGGGGCAGCTCCAGAGAGAAGCCACAGGGTAATTCCCTGTGTTTAAAAGACTCCTGCAGTCACCATCCCAAATGATTCCTGTTCTGTGTCCATGTGTGCTCCATTATCTCTCAGGCCGATCCAGGTATCCCAGTGCAACTGCTCTGCAATCTCCCTCCGTGTGATATTGCAGGATATTCCACCACATTAGCAAGTTGAACATGTTTTTACTGCCCGATGTCTCTCCATGCAATATTTCACTGTCTTGCTGGCTATTATCCTGGCGGCACAAAGTCCCATTGAAATTCATGGTGCAAGTCACCCATTTGTTTCCTTTGAGCTTTGCAGGGTTGTTCTATGCAGCTTTATGCATATCACTTTTTTGCTATGCAAAGTGAGGGTAATGACTTTACCTGCTCTCTTTCAAAGCACTGAACAAAGCCTGTCCCCATGCCATAGACTGATTTTGGAATATTTGTTCTAGGGTTTGAGAGGGATGAATCAGAGCTCTTAGGGAATGTGCAATCTGATGCTCTGTAAATAAAAGTAAGTCATGCTGCATCTACATGTCTCCAAGGCAGGCATGTGCTCCCTGTCAACCCTTTTTGCTGGGATCAGTTTCAGGGATGGCTTTGGCATAGCAGAATAGCTTTATTTTAATGACAGCCCTGGAATAGCATCACTTGTTTTGGCCAGTGCCACTGATAAGCCTTGAACCAGCTCTGCCTTTTGAGGAACAGAATGCTGTCCCTCATGAGTGACAAGGTGAGACTCCCCAAGCAAATGATCACTGGAGATATCCTCTTGGACATCAGGAGTGTAGGAGGCACAGCAACAAAGGAAAGGTTTTGCTGTGAAGACCTTTAGATCCAGGCTGACTTGCCTCTATAGCCACCGCAAAGAAGGCTGAACCTTGGGTACCCACAGAATGGCTTTGATGTCTTAAATGATGTCTCAAATGAGGCCCTCAAATCAGTGACCACTTGTAAAAATAGGGGCCATACCTGTCTGCTTGGATCTGTGCAGTGCCAAGGAGGGCAGAGACAAGACCTTCCTCTCCATCCGCTGGTGTTTGGATGTGGCTAAGCAAGCAGGGTGGATTTTGCCCTGGATGCATGGTTTGAAATGTATGTTTTGCTGGGTCATGACCCAAATTGCAACTTGAAGATTTGGTGGCAGACTCCTTGGTTTGAAAGCACCCACAAGCCAAGAGTTATCCCCCAAAGAGACCTGTGAACAACACTGAAAAACTGCACTGGGGAGTTTCTCATTTTCTGCATGGGCAATGTGCTTATGAAAGGGAAAAAAAGAAAGACAAAAATCTTTAAATAAATTATTCACTCTGTTTACTTTCCTGGAGATCCCAAAAGGAAGGTGCTATGTAATCTGCACTACAATAGCATGTCAGTGTATCCAGGGGGGCCAAAATAAACCATCAACACTGGGATGAGGCCCCAGGGGCCTTGGAAAAGGACATCCAGCCTGTGCTGCACTGAATCCAAAGTCATAGATGTAGGATCCCTTACACTCCACAGGGATGCAAGCATGGTAAGGAGAGAGTGATCAGCATCAACAAGGATGAATAGAACCAAATGAAGCCCATTTTAAGACTTCAGTGGTCAATACAAACAGCACACAGTGTAGGGAAGTGTCTGCTTTTAGAGGTGGGTAAGCAATTGAATGTCTACATTGACAACTCCACAATCCTCACAGATATCCCCTTATCTGCCAGGCCCAGTGAGTACAGGTAGAACTACAGACCAAACCAGAGCTGGATGTCTCCATCAGCTCCAGGTGGTGAGCAGAGCAATTCATGATGCACAACAATTACACACGTGGGCTGGCATGAGTCCCCCGTCCCCACTGCTGTCACTGTTCGCTGACTTTCATTGACTTCTTCAAAGTCAAAAATTAAAAAGAAGCTCAGATCAAATGGGAACCTATAAAAAAGCATCCATGCTGCCAAGTCTACAGCAGATATGATTTGTAATGGATGAGGTATTAACACCCAGAAAAATTGGGGTAATGATGTGCAGTAATATTTGTCATCACCAAGGCTGAGTATGTAAAACAAAAATGTTCCAAAATGAAGCTTCTGCCTGGTAAGTTTCCCAGATGTAAATATCGCTGTTGTTTTCCAAACATTCTTTAAATACCATAAGGCCTTAGTCCACTTACAGCACTAACAGCCCGTAAAATGTCATTTTTTGTTTTCTAATTAGTCTGATGATTTTTAGATTGGATTTGACAACAGCAGTGAAGAAGCATCTCAGGCTGAAAAAAATTATCCCTTGGATGGCAAGTCATCCACAGCCATTCTGATACATCCCCTTCTCCTCCTGGATGGGAACTCATGGTGGGGCATATCTACTGCCCCTCCAAGCCAGGGGACACCAGCCAGTCTCATAAGGATGTGAAGGGGGAGATCATGCTTTTCCCACAAGGATCATCCTTCCTTTCTGCTGGTGAGAGCTCTCTTTCATGGTGCCTTTTGCACATGTCCACAGCAGAGAAAGGAGCTGGAGGCAGAGCCCTTGTGAGAACCACGAGTGGAGCGAGGCTGGTTGGACTTTCACCCTCTGTGTATGGTTGTTGTTGCTGTTATGGGTCTCACTGTGGGGGGCTCAGTGCTTGGGATTTTTAAGACACTTGAAGCCATTGCTTTTGGGGGCAGAGGAATAGCATAATTAAGTAAAGGACACCAGACCTCCATCCCTTACCCACATGGAGTCCCATGATTGCAGGGTGGGGACCTCTGACTCTCCCCTGGGCTCTGCACAGAGGCAGTCACATGGCTGTCACATTGCTACCTTTCCCTCTAAACTCCTCTACTGTAGTGAGCATTTTCCTGTCTCAGAGGACACCAGGTTATCCCAATCAATGCAAGATAAGGAGAATCCAGAGTCGAGCCATGCTGCTGTGGGCACCACACAGGAACAACTCAGTCCCTTCCCTGAGCAAGGACAGAAGAGACATCACTCACCCAAGGTCACACTGCATTTCCTTATCTAATTCAACGCCTCCCCGTTCTGCATGGGCAAATGGACCAGTGCCCAGCCAACACTCTGTCCCTTGGCCAGCATTTCACTTGCAGGTGATGCTCCAAAAGGCAGCAGAAGATTTCTCATTCCCATAACCCCTCCACATCACTGGGGAAAGCAGCCAATGTTTTATTAACCAACTCTTCCTCCTGCACCACTTGTTAAACTGGGTTAGGACTGCTTGAACCTGCTGTGTCAGACTTCTTCTTCTGCTGGTGGAGGGGAAGGGCCCACAGAGGCTCTCCTGACCCGAGACACCTTTCTCACAGCACTCCTCCTTCCATCTCGCATAAATAGATCAGTCATCCCAGCATGGCTACGTCTTCTTTTACTCCTTCCTGTCTTTAATAATATTATCAATGTCTGGTTTAGATTTTTACTAAATATAGGGGCCAGAGCCTGGACTGGCATCACTTCCTCCCAGAACTGGAACAGCTTGCTCAGAAGTACTTACTCCTTTTATTAATTTATCTTGGTTTGCAAAGTTGTTTGATAGCACCGAGACTTCCCTCTCCCTGCCCCCCCAACACTGACCTGTCAGCTGGTAGGAATTTTGCTGCTTAAAGCCTGTCATTGAACCATGGGTGAGGCTTGACATATCTGGGGGCCTGCCTCTCCCAAAGCAGCCCTGAGGAGCTGGGCACTATGGGCCAGTGGGCAGCAAATTTGCTAAGAACCTTTGGCACATCTTCTTTCCCTTCACTGCTGATCTCCATGGATAAAGACCTGCAATGGAGTGTCAGTGGTATTCATGTCCTCTCTGGGTGATTCTTCTTCCAGCTGCCAAGGGCCGGATTCAGCTCCAGGGCTGGCATGAACCCCCAGTATTTCTGCTTGCCCTGGGGTCTGTATGTCACCAATGAGGGGGCTGAACCCTTGGACACCCTGCTTTGGGCACCAGGAGGGACCCGGCAGTGTCTTTTCCCTGCCCAGGGAAGCCAGTCTGTTCCTTCTCTAGCAAAGGCAGAGGAGGGCTGGGGCCCCTTAACTCCAGCCTCCTCAGGAAGACATTTGACCCCAGAGCCACTCTCTTGGTGGCCCTCGCTCTTTATCAGTCCAAAGCAGCTTCAGCAGGAACTCCTTGACTTCAGGAAAACCCATGAGACAGGGCAGAATGGAATATCCCTACTCCAGAGAGGAAGGGGTCTTCCATGCTTCAAGGGCATGAGCACAGGTGGGGATGGGGAAAGGAAGTGGAAGAATCCCAGAGCAACCAGCTAGCACAGAGACCAAGACCCACAACCTCCCCAGCATGCTGGGGGCCAAATCATGCTCACCCTCTCCATCATGCAGAGGTATCTCCTTCCTTTCCATGGGTGCTTTTCCTGGGCTGTGTGTCTAACACAGCCGAGTGCAGTGCCACGCTGCCAGCTGCCGTTTGGAGAGGGGCCATGGCTTGCCTGTTCCCAGACTGTCTCCCAGCTCTATTACTCCACGCTTCAGGTTTTTTGGCTGTGGTGGTGTTGCTGTTGTTGCTATTAAACTGAAAGGAGTAAAATTTTTTTCCTGCACCCACCTTTCTCTGCCTGCCCCTCCACCTTCTTGCATGGCTGCAAAAGGAAATTGCAGGCTCGGAGGTGGTTTTGGAGATGACTTGAGACACCTCAAGCCATCACAAGAAATGCACGGGCCAGTCCTTACCTCAAATGACATGCCTGGGGAGAGAGAAGAGCACTTCTGTTCCAAGGGTTGGCTCAGTGCCAGCCACACTTTAATCATCCTGATTAAAGGTACGTTGTGTTGCTAAAACAGTATAAAAAACCTGTCCAAAAAGGGGAGGCAGGATGGCAGTCTCTGGTACAGGCGAGGGGTGATCTGAGGCAGGAGGATGCCTGGGAAGGGCTGAGTACAGGGGTTTGGGACCTCTGGTTTCTGTGGGTGGTGGTCCTGGTCCATCCCCGTTGCTGTCACAGCTCTCCCAACCAGCTTGCCCCAGCGCCATGCTCCCAGTGTTCCCTGGCACTGCCCAGCTGGGACCAGTTTGGCCCTAGGAGATTCAGATGGTGTGAAGGGTGGGGTGGTTGTCACACAGGCATGGGGACACACAGAGATGTTCACACGGGCTCACAGGGACAGACTCATGTGTGTAAATACAGACATACAGACACACCCTGGCTCCTGCACTCCCCCCACCTCCTGTCACACACACACACACACTCTTAGATACACTCCAACATACACTCACACCAACACTCTCATCCCTGCACCCCCTCAGGGTGTCACCACACACACGCACAAGCACGGTCACACCCACACAGGGAGGCTGATGTCGCTGACATGCACACTCACACCTTCACAAACCCTGCACACTCCCAACCCCATTCTCACAAGGTGTCACACACACTGTGCTGCACACAGTGTCACTCGGTGTCAAACACACACGTAAGTGTCACCAATAGTGTCAATGTTGTGCACACAGGGTGCGGCACAGTGTCATGCAGTGCCACACACCCTGTGTCACACACGCTCACAGTGTCACACACACTCACAGCCCCCCCGCCGCCCCTCCGGTGCCAGTCCGACTCTCCCGGCCAAGCCGCTTATCCCTCCGGGCCGTGACAGCGCCGGTCGAACCCAGCCGATCCCGCTCCTACGAGCCGGGTTGTGCCGTACCGAACTGAACCGAGTCGCAACCGAGCCGAACCGGTCATGCTGAGCCGTACCGAGTCGCACTAGACCGTGCTAGGCCGAGCCGAGCCGTGCCCCTCCGCGCCCCTCCGCCCGGCCCGCACCGAGCCGAACCGCGCCGTGCCCATCCCATCCCACCCAAACCGCTTCGAGCCGAGCCGTGCCGAGCGGTGCCGGCGGAGCCCCCCGGGCCTGGCAGCGCTGCCCGGCGCCGCCTGCACGGGCAGGGCTCTCCGCCTGACGCAGTGAGGAGCTGCAGCCCTTCTCTTTCTCGGAGGCCGGGCTCCAGCGCTGGGATTTGCTCGGCTCCGGCTGCGTTTCCCTGCCCGCCTCCTGCCCCCGGCCCGCCCGCCTGGAAGGGCGCGGGGATCCGCAGCCGCGGGTGCGTCCGCCGCCCATCACCGCGCTTCGGGGCTGGGCGCGCCGCCGAGCGCCGGGAGCGGCCGCCGGANCGGCCCCGCGCCCGCTGTCGCCCCGCCGCGGCGCTCCGCGCTGGCCGAGAGCCCCGAGTGCCCGGCGAGCCACGGGTGCCCGGCGAGCCCCGCGCAGCCCCCGGTGACCGCTCCGTGTCGCCAAACTTTTGGCGGCTGCAGCCCAGGTAGGGGCTCCGGCAGGAGGGGTCCGCGGGGCCGGCGGCGAGGGTAGCGGATCGCCCTCCCATCCGCGGGCGGAGGGTCCCCAGGCTCCGCTGGGACTGCTCCCGCTGCCCTTCTCTCCCGGGCGAGCGAGAGATCGGACGCGGAGCAGCTCCCCATGGCCGGGCCGGAGACGCAGAGCCGGGAACCCCGCTGGCCGCCCGGTCGGTGTCCCTTCCCCTGCCCATGGGGGATCCCCACTTCGGGGTCTTCCCCCCCGCCTGCGGGGTGCGCCCGAGCCGGAGCATCCCCGGCGAGCCCCTGCGACCGGCGCTGCAACTGTTGCCTGCGGGAAGCGCCGGTGCTCTGGAGGAAGAGCCGGTGCCGCGGGCAGCAGCGTCCCCCCGGGGGCGGGGGTCTTTCGCCCCAGCGCCGCATGGAGCGCTCGGGGCGGAGCGGGGGCTCTCACCCACCACCCCAAATAACCCTAGAGGCTCAGAGTTTTGGGGTGGGAGCTGTGGTACAGCCGCTCCCTGGCTCTGCTCCCTCCGCCCCCCCAATCCCTTCTGCATTCCCACGCCGGCAGTTGGGACCTGCTTCCCCCCACACGCGCTCCTTCAGCGGCTATTTCTGTCCTCGCCAAACGCGCCGCACACAGAGCTTTAATTAAAGAAAATTAGTGGAGGAGGGTGGGGGGTGTCCGTGCTCCGGGGCGGTGGGACCTTGCCGGGTGCGGCTGTCGTCGCGGTGACGGCTCCGAGGAGCCAGGGGCAGGTGCCCGCCTGCGAGTTTGAGCCGCTTTCGCCTGGTCTTGTTTTAAAGAAAAGTCGGGGAGAGGGATGGTGGGGAGAACGGACACGCGGAGACGGGGGAACATGTTCCTGCCCGAAGGATGTGTTGCAGATTTAATTACAATGACAGATGTTGCTGTAAAGTTGCCGAATGCAAGGCAGAGCGCGGAGTACCGGGACACTCGCCCGTCGGACTGGGGTATTCGCCCATGGGCGCTGCCGGTGTTAAACAGCCTCTGGAGTTGCCAAAGAATTTTCTTGGTTGCATTTTGACGCGGTCTCGGCCGGGGCTGGGTGTCCTCGGAGCGGCGGAGGGGGGCGGGCGTTATACCTGAGGATGCCAGGGCAGTGGAGGGCATCCCCTCTCCTCCCTGGGCAGAACCCCTCCCACCAGCCCAAATCCCCGGCAGTCCCCAGCCTCCGTCCCGCTCATGTGGAGTGGAGATGCTCTTCCCATGCCTGGCGGGACCCGACGGGCAGCCGCGACCCGGTGCTGCGGAGATGCTGGCCCGTCGGGGTGCCACCCCTCACACCCCCTTTCCTCCTTCAGCTCTCCCTGGACAGAAACCTCCCCAGCCCTGCTCATCCCTGCCTTCTCTGGGCGGGCATCCCGGTGGCCCTGCGGTGCTGCCCACGTCCAGGATGTGATTTACAGCCCCGGGAAAGCCCCGCGGAGGGAGGGGAAGGAGGGGACCGGCATTACCAGGCTCCCCCGGGGCAGAGCTGCCGTTCCCGCCTCCCGGGCCGGGGACTCGCCTCCTCCCGTCAGCTCCGCGCGTTCCGCCGCCGATTCGCGCTGGATTAAATATTTAGAAGTTTGCAGCGGTGAATAAAGCGAACGTTAATAGAAATTGATGGCACCGATGCGAAGGGGGTGGGAACGGCGTGGCTCAGAGGGAGCAGGCGGGGCGCTCCGGGGAGGGTTTTTAAGGGGTTTCACCCCAACTTTGTTGCTCCAAAGGCTCTGGCAGCGCCCAAACTCGGGAGCTGCTCTTCGCATTTCCGACGGTGTCTTGAAAGGAAAAAAGGGGATTTTTCTGCCCTATGTGTCTGGAAAGAATAATCCCGTGCTTATGCAGAGACGAGGCAATCCGCACGAGTTTAGTCCCTAAAATATCCCCATGTGCTGCCTGCCACCTTGCAGGGCTCACACCCCGCCAGACCTCCTGTGTTTGCCGCTGCAGCGGGGCGCAGTGGGTAGCGGAGTGTTGTCGGTGGGGGTCGGAAGCGTGTCTCCAGCCCCCCAAAATGCAGTGTTGGGCAGCGAGACCCCCCGTCCTGGGGAAGGCTGGAGCAGGGATGAAGTTTGCCCAGTGACCTGGAGAAGCGAGTGCCCCTCATGATGGGGGCTCCCTCCCCGGGGGGGGGATGGAGGGGGAACACGGGACTGGTCGCGGGGACGGTGCCAGGTGGCTGGGGAGCCTTCGTCCCCCAGATAGGGCTCCGCTGTCCTGCTCCGAGCTTGAGTCAGCGCTTCTGTCAGCGGCGTGGATGGGGCAGCGCTCGGCAGAGCGGGATGCGGTTCTAGCGCCGGTGCGGAGGCAGAGAAAATGAGGGAGGAAAGATGGGCTGGGATGGGATAGATTGGGCGAGCAGAGAGACAAAGAAGGGGAGAGGGTTGCTCGGGGACCGGCGCGGGGTGCGGGCGCATCCTCGCCCTCTCCGCAGCGCCGTGTTGGACAGCGCCTTGGCGTGGGGATGAAGAGAGCGGGGAAAAGAAAGGAAAGCCTTGGAGGCGACCTGACGCCCCGATGATGGGCGCCGGAGACGATCTCTACCCCCTAGGGCGGGTCGGTGCCGTGCCCACGCCCGCCCACTCCCCTCACCCTGCACTAGGGGACGCTTCCCCGGCCCGGCGCTGCCCACGCGTGTCCCAGCCCGGCCGCCCCTCCGGGTTGGGGCAGCGCCGCTCTGTGACAGCAGAAAGTGGCTGGAAAGGGGCGAGGCGTCACACGCTCTGCCTCCGGGAGGCAGGGAAAGGCTGAGGGACCGATGGGAAGGCATGAATGAATGAATCTCCATAAAGAGCCCCAAGCAGCAGGGAGAGTGAGAGAGGAGGAGGAGGAAGGAGGAGAGGAGGAGGAGGAGGAAGAGGAAGAGCCGGAGCAGGGCAGGCAGCAGCAAACGTGACGCCGGCAGGTAAGGGGGTGCCGGTGCCGCACGGCCCCGCGGTACCCGGGATGGCAGGTTGGGGGGCACAGCCCAAGGGGGACAGGAGCTACCGGGACCCCGCGCAGGTTGGTCTTTTTTTTTTTTTTAGGGAACATGTTTCTCTCCTGCGTCCTTGCAAAATATGGGATTCCCCAAACTTCCCAGGACTCCGTTCATCCCCCGGTACCCCTCGTCCCTCTGGCTCCGGGGCGGGGGGGCTCCGAACAGAGCCCGGCGACACTCCCGCTGGGAACTGGCACCGGCAGCGGGACTTGCCCCGCACCGGGACAGCCCCGAACCAGGCCAGCCCGCCCGGTGGCAACGCAGTCCGGCCTGGCATGTAGAGTCACCCTGCCGGGGAGTATTCAGCTTCTGCTGGGTTCAGTGGGGAGCTCCTTTCCGCCTGTTCTCTGTCCCCCTTCGCTGCTCCGTTCCTGCCGCGGTTATGTAAGGAGAGGAGCCCGTAGCGAGCGCTGACGCGGGCCGGATCATCGGGATCGCACTCAAGAATGCCCAGAGCTGAGCCCAGCCCTGTCTGGCTGCTCCCCATCCTCTGCTGCCCCTGACCCTCTGCCCAGGCTGAGCCACCCACTGCCTGCCCCTTCCTAGTGCGAGGACTATGCTGGGGTCACATAGGTACACTCGTGCACACATTCCCCCCAGCTCTGCTGCCTGTCCTTGGCTCTCCCTCAGAGCTGCCCCGCACTAATGCCGTAGCCCTTGGCACACACCCCCCCGTCCGGTGGAGCAGCCTGGCTCCCGCGGACGGGCCCACGCCAAAGCGATGCACGCTGGAAGTGTTTGCACACTAACAGCGCTGTGGGCAGCACACGGGTCACGCTCTCTCACACATGGGCTGGTGCACACCAGGGGCCAGTGCATGCTCACCAGTGCTGGCACGGGGGTGGTGGGTGCTCTCCTCGTGCCGGACGGGGCTGGCTCCCAGCCCAGGTGGGCGCTGGGAACGCTGCAGGCCTGGCAGGGCAGCCCTGGCTGGCTGCGGTGGGCAGCTCTGCGGCTGCCCGCAGCTTTCCCCTCCCTCACTGAGGTGCTCCGAGCAGGGATCAATAATGCCTTTCTGATTGGCTTCAATTCCCCATTCAAAGTAGTCACTGCATTAGGACTTGATTTTTCTCCCCTTTGACTCCCGGCCAGATTAGATTGTGAATCTGGCTGATTTCAAGCAACTGGGGGAGGGAAGAGTCATACAGCGAGCGAGCGAGAACTGAAATATCCTACAGGATCCCCTGGAGGGGAGAGAAATCAGGTCTAGATAAGAGCTTGTTCTCTCTGTCTGGCTAATGCTTTCCTGTTTGATGATCAGAAAACACAAGATCTAACCTCTCACCAGGCTGCCTTACTATGAAAGGTCAGGCTTTTGGCTTGTTCTAGGTGCAGGGTTTGTTATTGTGATCAGTGGATTATTTATTTTGGTTCTCCCATCATATTCTAAATATGGGAGTGCACAATGCATGCAAACAGAAGGATGTGGTCAGTGTTTCAGAGGTTTACGAAACACTCTGAACGTAATTCTGAGGTTGGATAAACTGCAACAGGGACAAGACATGGACAGGGTCCATACCCTGGAGAGCCCAGAGCTATCCTGTCTGTCAAGTCTCAGCCCAATCCTTGGGCAATTTTTCCCAACACTTCTTTTCCCTCATGTGTGCTGGGGACAAGTGAGGGTTTTATCAGTGAATCCCTGTGTTCCAGAGGGACACAGAAAGCAACAGCCAGGCACATCTCAGCCAAGCTGGTCCAGGTGGAGTTTCCCTGCCGGCTGCTCCAGGACTGGGATTTCATGCTGGGAAAAGCCACAGCAGTGCAGCGTTGCCCGCAGCATCCCAGCTGCCGGCACTTGGCTGTGAATTGCTGTTAGCTCCAGGTGTAGCAAAAGCCTGAGATTACATAGTTTCTCACCAAAGGGCACCGGGAAGCCGCGTGGAGAAGAAGGACTTGAGAAGGAGCTCCTGCAGGGCAGTGAGAAGCCTCAGGAGAAGAGGATGTGTGGTTGAGGGCTTGCTGCAGGTAGGCTGTGCTGTTCTGAGCTGTGCTGGGGCTGTGGGGAGGCAGCTGGTGGAATCACCAGCAGAGCTGTGAGGTGAAGGGTGCAGGAGAGGGGAAGCTACTAAAGCAGTTGTACACAGCCTTGGGCAGTGTTTGGCATGATATGATACAGTGGCTGGAGTTTCTTGGTGTTACAAACTCAGGGCTTGGGGAGGGTTTGAGTGAGCCTGACGGCAGGACAGCACCAGGGTTGAGTGTCTGGGTGTGGGGAGATGGGTGTGTGATGATGAGCAGCAAGCTGGGTCCAGGGGAGGCTGATGGGCAGAAACTGTGGGGCTTGGTGGGACAACTATAGAGCCAGGCATGGCCCGAAATGTGAGTGAGAAAGGAGGCAGAGCTGTGAAAGCAGCAGGACTGTGAGGACCTTGGGATGAAAGGGCTGGAGTGAAAACCCTGAGCTTTGTCCCATGTCTTCTAAACCCAGCAGAGCAGTGACAGGGGCTCAGTGTGGAGAATGAGGATGACAAGTGTGGTGTAATTTGGCTGTTGGAGTAATGAGTGTGTGCACAAGGGTCGTCCAGATCCATGAGACATTCCTATAATAGAAGCAAATAATAAATATCCAGGAACGGAGTGAGAGTTAGCTCCAGGTGAGGGGGACATGGAGTCTCCATAAACCTTCATGAGGAGCTGGGACAAGAGGGTCTGGGAGTGGTGGTATTGAGGGCGCAAGGGGCGTATTAGCCTGGATAAGGAAGCTGGAGGAACGCAGTGGGAGGCTGGAGAGGTGGAGGTGGGATTTGGTGTGATTATGACAGCAGCCTCAGAGAAAGCTGTGTGCATTTTAAAAAACACCTCAACAAACAAAAAGACCCCTGCTATCAATTGGGGAAGGCTTAAATCTGGTATTTTGGCTTAGCCTCTGTACCACCTGGCATGAACCCCTGTGCAATATGAGGTTCAAGGTACAATTCAAGATGATCCAATGGCTGGAGAATCACTGCTCATGAGGAAATGCAAATGGAATTGTAGTCAGCTGCCTCATAGGGCAGAGCATCCCACATCACTGCCCTGGGAGCCTGAGCTCGTTGTCTTCTCTGGGGAGTGGTGAGGGAGAAATGGTTCCTGCTGGCTGGGGAGTCCCACCTGGGGACCAAACCATTGGGTGTTTGTTCAAACACACACATTGTTTATGTTCAGGGCTCCCAGAAAACCCAAATGACCATAACTCTGCTGGCTTCTCCCCTTTGGGCTTAGAGGGAACCAGTGGGAAAATCTCCAACATCTGGGGTTTTTTTTCCCTTTCATGTTTCAGCATTTCTTTATGAGCTGGACAAGGGCAATCTCTGAAGCTCATTTGTATTTTTAAATCTGCAGAATAAGTGTATGGAAATGTATGTGTTTTACTATATCGCTGCTATCAGCTTTTAGCTTTATTACAGTAAGTGCAGAGTTTCTTGTGGGCCAAACTCATTCATTGGATTTAATGGAGTTAAACTGCAGGCAGATTTGGCTACTTGTTTGTGTATATCTTTGTAAAATGGACAGGCAGAGATAATAAAATTTTATACTCTTTATGGCATCTTTTAGGGAAAAGTCTTGCAATATGTTTTATAAACAGCATGCAGATTTTGCTACAGTGTATGCTCATATCTAAGTACAAGGCACTTTAGTGCTGCTTCTTTTTTCCCTTTCCTAGAGCTATATGTATGCATGTGAACTTGGATTTGCCTGTGTTATTTTCTCATGCTGCTCTCCTTACAAGTGTATTCCGTGGTTTTAAACAATTTAGCTGAATTTCTTTCTTTTTGGTGTATTTGTATCTCTTTCTAGAAGTGGTAGTAAGAACCCTAACCCTCGCTATGAAGGGCTCAGGAGTAAAGAATAATATATGTAAAGCCTCTTGCAATATATCCAAAGCACTCCTAAACTGTCCCAGCTGCAAATGCACTATCTCAGGACCTTTCACAGGTTCAAACATCTGCTGTGATACCTTTGAGGGGCTGACTTTTTTCACTCTTTTTCCTTTATTTTCACAATGTGATGATAGCAGTTCCTTAACCTATTCTGGGCCAGGCTTAGATGCTGCTTGTGCAGGGCATTTCCCAGTGTAATGTGGTACAAACCAACACTTGAAACTGAAGAAAAAATGTATTTCTAGGAGATGCATTTATTTTCTAATGACATATTTGATGTTCTTCCAGGTTCTGAACAAATTAGACCCAGATATGTGGCTATGGGGCATTGGGAGGGGAAGCGGTTGATGAGCTGAGCTAATTTATTTTATTTGTTTATGACTTATCAAATGGCCGTCGCTGCCCCGTATGGAGCACTTGGGTGTGTGAAATTGAGGGGACAGGACATCAATATACAGGATAAATGCAAAGCAGTGGTTAGTGACAAGGACGTAAATAAATCTGGAGATTCTGGTGACATTAAAATAGACTGCGGGTAGTGAGGTATGAGAGAGATGCGATATTGAAGGAACTCTATAATGTATTTATAGCCCCACTCAGGATTTGCTGGGGTTTCTAAATAATGCATTAATTCAATTACACATTCTTAATTAGTGTTTGCTCAAATTGGAGCAACATCATTAATTCACTGCCTCATACTTTTATTCTGCTGGTGTGGTGGGTTTCATTTTCTGACTTTCTCCCCTCTCTGCTTTGAGAGACTTGTAACACTCATCTGTGATACTCTTACTACAACCTGCAGCTTCTTTGGGAATGCCGGCTTTCCATATGAGGGTTTTTCTTTGTTTTTGTATACTGACAGGCCTCCCAGCCCCGACCTGACCCTGTAATTGGAGGAAGAGGGAGAAAAAGAGCCCAGATGTGAAGCAGCTCCTCTCAGATGCTGCGCAGCATCCACTCTCAGTAGAGCAGGGTGATCGGCAGCACGCTGGGGCAGAATTAAGCCTTTTGGACTCCCCCAAACAGGGGGATATTTGTGTGTGTTTGATTTTTTTTTTTCTTTTTTAATTTTTCCTCTGTGGAAACTCATGATACTTAGAGAGTGGGTGCTCCCTGTCCCTCTGGAATGACGGCAACAACACAGGGCTGCTCCTCCCTGTTGCTGGCACTGGGAGCTTCATAGGTATGGGGAGGAACAGAGTGTTGTGTGTCATCCCACAGGAAACGCTGAGGGATAACACCTTTGGTGCTCTGCCCTTTATTGCTTTGTCTAGAGGGACGATGGGCTCCTGAAAGCTGCACTCAGGTGTTTGTTCTTTGGCTCCTTCTGGAAAGCAGAGCTGGGTCAGGGGCACGTGTGCAAGGGTGGATGCTGGTGCCCAGGGCTCTGGTCCTTGGCACAAGTCAGGTTTGTGGTTAGCACTTACTTGTAACAAATGTTTTAGCTGGTTTATTCAAGTTATCAGATGATAACAGATCAGGGAGACTAATGCAAAGCCAAGGCTGCTCCCTCCAAGCTGTGCCTTCCAGGAGCGGATCAACACTTGTCCCGACTTTGTAGAGAGCAACTCAGGCTTTTCTACCCACCGCCCCGTTTCTTCCTTTTAATTTTTGTTTCTGGCTTTGCTTCTCTTCCCCACCCTCTGCCCACGCTCTGCTCTTGCTCAGAGGCGAGCGGTGCAGCCTCGAAAGCCCCATTCATCACCGCCTGCTCGCGAGGCACCAGCAGCCGCCGCCGCTCCATTGATTGACTGCAGCGGGGAGTGAATTTAAAATCATTACGCTCCTGAGACAGCTTTTAAATATGAGGAAAATCAAGTTCTGTAAGAAGCCCTGTGAAAAGGGTGTCTCCAGCTAGGGAATCCCGCGTGGCACCGGGTGCTGTTTAGGTCTGGAGGCGACCCTACTGCTCTGGACCTTGACGGTGTCCCTGTCTGAGCTGGTGAGATGGGAGTGGGCAGGCAGGTGCTGGCAGAGAATTAAGTAGAAATATTTCACTGTAGAAAATGCTATTGTGTAAAGCCATCCATCTGCTGCCTGTCTAATGCTTTGCATGAATTAATGAGCTGATTGATTAGGAGAACCTTGCAGCAGCTGGGTGAGGGAAATGATTCTTGTCCTCGTGTTACAGGTGGGGGGGGGAACTCAGAGGCACAGAGGTTAAGATTAAGGTTTCCAAGTTGAGTTGTTGTTCTTGCTTTTAGTGAAGGCTATGGTTAAGACATTTGTCTGTGTCTTGTTTTACTGATTGATCAATCTGATTTTTGGATGTGTTTTGACTTCAAGAGCAGTTGTGAGAGCTCGATACAGCTGCAACTCAGCCCTGGAGGTCTCCGATCAAGATCTGATCTTCCATGGTGTTTGTATCAAAACAGCACAGTCTGCTGTAGCTCTTGCCTGTGCTCTTTGTAACCAACAGTCTTTTCTCTTTCCATTGTAAAAGACAAACTCTGGCCATTCTTAAAATGTTGGCTGTTTAACACACCTTCCTGCTGCCCCACAGCCTTTTTACCTGTCAAGGCTTTCCATAAGCATTTCCCTATTCATCACAGTATCTCTTCTGGCCACCTGCAGCTGGCAGAGTCAGGTTCCTGATGGCTGGATGCATGGAACATCTCTCTCCTCCACGCTACGATGAGTGCAGCTTTTCAGGAATGGTGCAATGAGCAAATGTCACTCCACAGCCCCAAAATCTATCAAAGGAAATGACAGCAGCTGTAAGCATTAATCATCCTGTATCATCAAAATAAAGTTGTTGCAATAGAGTATTGTCAGAGGATAAATGTCCTGACTTCAGCAGAGTGATGATTCCACTAATGCTACTGGTTCACCAAGGTGTTCCAGGAGGAGATGGTAATTGTGTGGCCCAAGGGCCTATCTTGTGACATTAATTAACCCTTCATCTTCAGGCTGAGCTGCTGGTCAGTCTTATTACAAGGAAAAAGCCTGGGGCGCTTGAGGAGTTGAAGTAGTTTCATTTCATCACTGTGCTGAGAGGTTTGTCCTGGCCCTGCTTGAGTAAAAGCAGGGACATGTGGAGCAGCCCTAAAGGGGCATTTCCTACTGACCCTTCTGACCTCTCATTGAAGAAAAAAAAAGGAGGAAATTTGTAAAGCAATGCTAAAAAAGGCAATTGATTAAGAAAAGGTATTGAACATCTGATTTGCAGTATAAAAATACCTGCTTCTGCTTTACTCCTGCTAAAGGACATGGCTTGAAAGCAAACCCCATAACCCTCATGCCAGTTCTGCCTCTCCTCAGGGCACAGCAGTTACAAAGGCTGTGGGCAAACAACATCAACAGTGTGACAGACAGGGCATCCATCAAGGTCGGCAGGACAAAGTGTGGGACTGCTGGTGACACCAAGCTCACCAAGCTGATTGACTCATGGGGTTAGAGGGAGGCACTGCAGTAATGTCACTTCCAGCTGCCTTCTCCTGGGGAAGGTGGTGCTGAGTAGTGAATTGCAAGGTCTGGCGTGTGGCCCAAGGGGATGAAGAGCTGCTGGAAAATGCTTTGTGTTTAAAATCTGGGAGTTCAAGTCTGTCTCTTGTGTTTTATGGCACCATTGAACTTCTCTGCTGTCTGGGTTTGAGCCTTTGTCCGTAGGGGCTGCGAGGAACAGGCTGTGCTCTGCAAACTGTGCAGCGGGGCAGGACACCAGGGTGGGAATGGGATGGAGCTGTAGCTGAGTCCTCCTCCACTAAACAGGCAGGTGGGGCTGGAACTGCAGAGCGCACCTAGTCTGGGTGGGGATGGACATTGGTGTTACCTGTCTGGTGTTGCCCTCCTGGCCTGGCTCCTTTTTACCTTGTCCAGGGCAGTGCTGAAACCTGGGCCCAGGGGTAATGCAACTGCTTTTGGAGAACATCCACAGCAGAGGACTGAGAGAAAACTTTGATAAATCAACATGGTTCAGCAGATGCCCAAATTCACAGAGGAGCAGAAATCAGGCTGTGGAGTTCATGTAACTGCTTCATGTGTAAATTAAAAAGGGCAAATAAGTCTGTGGGATGTGATTCTTAAAGCTCCATAAGAAACCATGTAGTCATTTAGGTTGGAAAAGACTCTTAGGGACATAAAGTCCAGCCATAATGCTTTACAAGCAAAGTGAACATCACAACCTTGTCAAAGTTCAGAGAAGTTTGTCTCGCTGTTTACTGTGTGGGTCTGTTTGTTAATCCTGAGCTTCACAAATGCATTTGATAATCTTGGAGGTATTTTCTAATCTAAGTGATTCTATGATGCTGTAACAGATTTGCAGAAAACTCCTCATCTGTATTAAAGTCCTTTCCAGTTTTGAACTAGATTTTAAGTTCTCTAATTCTACACTGGCTTAAAGAAAAAGCCTCAAACTTTCTGCATGGCTTTTCTTCCTCTCTCTCAATGAAGAATTACTAATTCATGTTACAATTTTTTTGTACATTCCAGTCCATATCTTAAGATAACAGCCATAAAATAGCATCACGTTGTAGAGCCAACATTCTCTTTTGCCCTGGAACTCTTACTTGTGGTGGTGAACAGAGTAATAAATTTCATTTTAATGAGGCTGGCTTGGGAATTGCGTGTCACTTATTGATCTTGCTTTTCTCCCCATTTATTTTGAAATGCTGTTGTCTTTATTTTCAGCAGGTAAAATCTGAAGTGTTGTTGCAAATGCTGGCTTTCATCTGTGCTTTAGACTATAACCAGCTCCTCAGAGCCAGGGCTTGTGGGGTCCTTGGAGCTGCTGAGTTACAGGTAACCTATCCTTCTGTAAAGAGCGTGAAGAGACCCAGCCACAGGGACCACACGAGAAATAACCTTCAAAGCTTGTCAGGTTTTCCATGACCATCTGAGAGTCCTTATATCTGTTGGTGGGACCACGCCTGGAGAGCTGGCACATGCATTCAGTGGGTAAACCTGGAGGTGAAGTGACATGCCCAGGGTTATCTGAGGTGCCAGTACCAGAGCCTTGCTGGGACCAGGCCCTTCAACACCTGCATCTGTACTAACCACAAGACTTATTTCCTTTCTTTGTCCTTAGTTTTGCAGCGCAAGGAAATTTTTGTTTAATTTTAAATGTTCTCCTAAATCTTGGTGACGGCAGATTGACGTAAGCGTGTGCTGGATCAGGGCCTGTTCTCTTATGCATATGGATGCGTACACAGCTGTAAGCGCTTTCTGTCTTAAGGCTTCTGCAGTCCAAGGGAGAGCTCTTCCCTCCCTGCTCGTGGATGTGTCCCCTCTCCCCTTGCACTGTAGGCAGCAGTGTTGGGTGTCCTGGTCTCCAGCATGAGAACACGGGGCTGAATTTGGGTAGAATCACTGCTTGTTTTGCTCAGTCATTGTCCATTGAGTTTCCTAGTGAAGCTGATGTGTGTGTGCAGTGTCCTGGGACACTTGGAAGCTGGGCATGGCAGTGGGGGGAAAGCCAGAGTGTTATGGTCGGATCTTCCCTGGACCACGTGAGCTGGGAAATTCCTCCAAGCCTGATGTTCTTGGAGGTTTTGGGTGGTGTCTCAGCACATTGGCAGAGAATTACATATTGGTCTTGTCTTGACTGCCAGAGCTTACCCAGGATCTTGCTTTTACCACTGTCACCAGCAGCCAAAATGTGGCAGCTGTGTTGGAGTGAGAGCAGGAGCTCCCAAAAGGGTGACACAAACGGGCTGGTTGAGTTCATCCCAGCAAATGCAGGTGGAAGTCCAGGCTCTTCATCCCTTTCCACATGTGGTATCCCCTCAGCCATGCTGTAGCCCACATGCTTGCTCAGGAAATCTAAAGGAGCAACATCTGAACTTTCCAAGGAGTCTCTATACATTTACCAGCATGGATTGTACCCATGGAGTTCTCAGATAGTGCTGGATGCAGCCTGATGAAATTACAAGGAAGAGTTCTAAAAAAAAAAAGTGAAGGAGAGAGCAAGTCAGCCCAAGTCTGTTTATGGTGATTCCATCTTATTTAAAAGGGATAACAAAGTATAAACCATTTAAATATTTAATCTGCAGAAGAACCCTGAGTGAGTTTGTACTACATGTGTGATAAATGAGCAGGGATGGCAGCAGGAGCACCAGCAAGCAGCAGCCTTACTTGGGCCCAGGTGCATATGGGCGGAAGTGGCTGTGCTGGCTAAAGTGTTTTATTTAAACAGGGAATTCATATTTTACCCTTTAATTGGGTAAAAATTGAAAATTATTGCTGTCTTAACAGGTTAGGTCTGACTACCTGGAGATGAGGGCCTCATCCTGCTCCATGCTTTCTGTCTGCTGGGTGCCTGGAGGATGCTCAAAATAGCCCCAAATCAGAGCTATGCCTGCCCAACCTTGTGGAGAGTCACGAGGTCACTGGTGTAACTGGGAGGAGAATTTGTCCTTCTAGCTTTAAAAATAGCTGTATTTTCTTTAATGGCATTTTCTTTGGGGCAGCCAGGAGCTTGCAGGAGTGTGCAGCCCAGCTGAGGTGCTGTTGAGCAGGAGGGGGTGCCAGGACAACCCAATTAATCCCTCTTCTAAACCACATTCGTCTCTAAAAATGAACAAAACCAAGCAAAACTGGGTTTCCTCTTCCTCCCAAAATTTTTAATTTTACTGTCTTCCTATAGTCAGATTGATGACGTTCCTTCTGTGGAAAGTGCTGTCTGGTACTGCTAAATAGGATTCTGTAGTCTCCAGCAGCTGAAGTGTTTAGTTAGGGTTCAAGAGTGTTTTTTTTATTATTCCCAATTCTGTCCATCCTTCCCAAAGCACAGGGTTTCTAGCGATGAGCGATTTGGGGCTTATCTCTGGGAAGTGCCGTGAATACCAGCCCCGTGCTAACACGAGGAGAGAAATGCATGAATTTTTCCACATCAGTTGGAGCTGAAGATTTTGCTATAGGTGTCTGCAGCTGCAAGGAGCGAGATACGGCTCTGCTGGAGAGCTCCGAAGAGGCAGAACTGAGTAGGAAATTTAAATGTGGATTTAATGCCTCGGAAAGCCGTCTGTGAGAGGAGGTGCAGGTGCTGGCCAGCTCTTGGCCATGCAACAGGTAACACGGGCTGGTCGGTAGCGAGGCTGCTGAGGTTTTAATCTGACTTGGGAAATGTTCATCAGGGAGCCCTGGGCTGGATGCTGCGGGGTTGTCTCGGGGCTGTGGCACGTCCCCTGAGGCCAGTACTGTCTCTGTGAGTGCCTCTCCCTGCACTGGTTGCACGGGGTCCTGCTGGGTCAGCTGCTTCTGTCTCCGCTTTTATATGTAAAAGCTGCATTAAAGGTTGTCAGGGCCTGGGGTGCGGATGGATGTGAGACAGACGGACTGCAGCCAGGGCAGGGACAGTCGGGACACAATTGCCTTCCTAATTAGAGCCTCTGTCAATACATACTGAAGAAGAAGGAAAGGCAATAAGTAAAATCGAGCCTCTGTTTGTTGTCCTTAAGATCTGCCTGGTAGCTAATGAGGCAGATGGCTGAATGTCTTATTACGTGATATACTTAGCACTTTTGTAGAGTTACAGGTAGTTACTTGGTTAAACCCCTGCTCTGTATTGACAAGGGGCTGAGAACAGCACCTCCTCCTGCTGATTTGATTCTGGCTATGCAGGGTATGCTGGCATCGAGGGCAGATCTGTGCCTTGGAAAGCTCTGCAGAGCAAACATGTTGGGAAGGAGCGTCACCCCTGCAAGCACAGGGCTGAGGACCATCTGTGCTCACCCAACCATGGGCAATGGTCATAGCCATGGTAAAAGTCTGCTGTGACCCCTCAGCACAGCAGTGCCCTGTTTGTGGGGTCCCCAGCAGCCCTCTGTGCCCCCAGCCTTGCCTGCTGTGGGTGCTCCCCATGAACTGCCCTCTGCCTTGCCCTCTCCTCACACCCCATGAAGCTGCCATGTGGTTTTGGTGCCCTGCACGTAGCTGATGTCAATTTGTAAGACAATACTTCGGAATTACTTAGTGAAAACACAGACAGCATTGTACAGGCTGGTAGCAACATTGATTGAAGTGATATTTAATCCAAGGAAAATACATGATACATAGTCTAGGATTCCTCATTTATCCATCATATAATGCAGTTCATGGGGATTAAATATCCCCCCTGTAAAGTTGGTTGAGATCAGTGTTGTTATTTGTTTTGCAAATGATCCTGACAGGGATGCTGAGAGCTATTGATTACCAATGGTTCTTTAAAAATTACTATTATACTGCAAATTACGAACCTTGGGGGTATCCAGTTATATGATAATGGAAGGCATTGGTGTGTAATGACACATGCATCATAACAAATTTGCTCTTCCTATATAATGGAGATTGAAAGGGACATGATTCATGACCAACAGAATTAGCTGCCTGCCATGATACATCCAAGGTAACATGACTGAATTATCTAGTTGTTCATTGTGGCAAGAAGTACTCATGATTAGGAGAGCAATTTAGAAAAAAAAAGAGGAAAAACAAAAAAGCCCTTATTCTGAGCAAAATCTCCTCTATCTTCTCACTTAAAATATGTAAACCACTCTTCTAATTCATAAATAGCTAAAATTCATCTATCACTCTCCCAGGAGCATCCACAAAGCACTGCAGAAGTGAAAACTAAAGCTATCAGTCCTAGTGGAACTCCTGGGTTTGCCTGGAAAGCCTTCAGAGCTGCTGGCCGTGGCTGTGATGGAAGTGCAAACAAGAGCCCTGAATCTGCTGGGAATTTCAATGTGTGTGTGCCCTTGAAGCCAGTGGAGGACACTCGTGTTGAGTTGTGTGCTCTTACTCCTGATGATGAATGCCTGATAACACAACTGCTTGTCTTCCAGGCTCTTCTGGTGTTTCCCAGCTCTGTAGCTGAGGACTGAATACTTGATGTGTTTGAGAGGAGCCAAAGGGCTGCTTCAGGCTATAGTGGTTTGAGCAGTGTCGTAGGAACCTTCCCCACCTTGGGGAGAGAGCTGGATGCTGTGACCTTGCCCTGCCATCCTGGGATGGCACAGAGGGCTGCTTGGAGGATTTTACACCTGGCCTGTCATGAGTAGTACATTCAGGAAGGTGTGTGGTGTGAAGGTTAACTCGCATGCTTTTTCCTGTGGTTGTCCTGTGCTCTGGACACGCTGCTGCAAACACTGAATGCCAGCAACCCAAACAAGCCTTTTCCTCATCATGCTGCTGATCCACAGTGGAGCCCACAGACAGTGGTGCCTGGGTTTGGCCTTTGATGTTAACATGCTTGTGCCCAGGAGCTGGGTGTGGAGAAATACATGTCCAGGAGCCAGTGCCAGCAGAAGCACGTGTAAAACAAAAAGAAGGGAAAGCCAGTTTCTCTTCATCCATCAACACCACCCCAGCATCTTGTGTTACAAACTTGTGTATTGCACTGAGAATCCCCAGGCTGCCAGTGTGGAGAAATACCCCCACTCTTCCTGAAGTGCTCATGGACAGGACACTTCCTTTGTAGATACAGATTTACTTTTGCCCTGGGCTTGTTTATTTTGTCATGCTGCAGCAGGAACACCTGGACAGTAATTTCTTTAAATAGGTTCAGCACTTGATAACATGGCCCTTCAGATGAGGGGAGAAGGAGGGTTAGGTATTATTCTGTATGGCATCTAAAGATCCGGCTCCAGCCTCCCATGAATCCCACTAGCTCACTTGGAAATAGGATGGAGGAAGGTTAATAGCAGAAGGGAGCTCTCAGCTCACATGTGCTCATGGTCAGTGGAGGCTGGGTGCATCCCTGAGCATGAGCAATACTGTGCTGTTACCCACCTCATCCAGAGGGATTATTCCCCCTGCCTGACGTGGAAGTAGTGCCCTGGGATGAGGCTGCCAGGCCTGGCTCCTTGATGGAGGTTAGGAATGACTGAATACCAATGAGGAGCAAGGGCTCCTTGAGACAGCACCATGGAAGCAATTTGCAATATAAACACCAGTGCAGAGTAAAATTCTCCTCCTTGTGGAAGTGCTGCCCCTTGACTCGCAATGAAGTAATTATTTATTGTGCTGTTTTCTCACCCCAAGCCCTCTGCAGGTCACCACGTGCTCTACCTTGTCTCACAACCTGTTCCTGCCTGTGCTATGATTCAGGGGTAATTGACAGCTACAGAGATGCTGTTTGTCATCAGGGAAGGGGCATGTGCAGAGAGGGCTTTGGTTTTCCAATAAAAATGAAATCCCAGGGTTTTGTTAATGCTTCACATATGAGATTCTCTGCTTGTGGAGACAGGGAGCTTTCCAGAGGAATTGCAGTTTCAAGATTGTGAAAGAGAGTGAGTGCAGGAGGGAAGATCACAAGGTGGGCTCAGAAATGCCGGCACAAGGGACCTCTGGGACTCTGCAGCCCAGTTTCTCCCTTGAGACAGGACTTTTGCCAGTGGTGAATCAAGTTGGTGTTACTTGGTCTAGGTGAGCCTTAGAGCACCTCCCAGCAGGGATGTAAATGGTGGGTTGTTAGCTCAGGTCCCTGCCTACCTCGTGGAGCAGAGGGACCTGGGGGTACAGGTCACAGGTTTAATCCTGTGACTATGCAGACCCAGCACGAGATCCCATGGCACTTCAGAAAGGCATGGGAGGACCTGCACTGGAGAAGTTGTAGGGGATGGAGGAAGAGGCGCTTCCTGGCTGTTTGTTCATCTTCTTGTGGTGCCCAGCTGAAGCTGGGTCAGTGTACAGAACTGGACAGGAGATGCCCTATCCGGAGCATGCTTGACCTCTGCAGAGATGTGCACAGATGTGAATGTGCTGGGGAATGAGGTTTCTCCCACCATTACCTTTGTAGGTGACCTAACATGACGTCTCTGATCCAGATCCTCCCAGGTGAGAGAGTTCTCTTGCAAGATCCTTTTGAATAGCAAACACTTCACAGTGACTCAGGGGAGGCTAGAGAGGGAGATAAAGAGCCCTTGTTCCTCTCAGCTGCACTGGGTTGGGTGGACCTAAAAGTAGCAGATATGAATGCTACTGTCACTGTCATTACCTTCATGCTTTGTGTCGCAGCTGGAGTGGGACATTGTCACATGTATGGATTTTGGGAGGTCTTTTGATACCGCACTGTATTGCTTTTTATGACAAAAATCAGTGTAAAATAGTTGCAACTGGAGCTGTGTCCTTCAGCCCAGTAACTGGCTGTGTAAGTAAGTCACCGAGTCAGTGTGCACAGCATCAAAATAATGCATAATTCAGGAGGGACCTCTGAGTGACACAGGGGACAGAGGGGCCACACAGCTGTCACTGCACTGACTGAATCAAGTTGGCTGGGTGAAGGTGGGGAGTCCTCTCTGTCCCCCTGAATGCTCTAGGCAGAACCTGACTGTCCTTAATGGGACCAGTGCCACTGGAATTGTGTTGCATGAAGGTGAGCCACAGACTGGGACAGGATTTGCTTCTCTATGGAAGAATTTATCTGGAAAACACAGATATGCAACCATTTCTAGGGTATCTCTCAGAGTACCCCATTCTGGACTGTTACCTGTCCTTACATGGACACCTAAGGATGTGTTAAGCAACCCCTTCCTTCTCTGATAGTACCTGCCTTGCTGGGGCAGAGTGAGATGGGCAAAGTGGGCCTCAGAGACAGTGGTTTAGAGAAGCTTGTAAAAGGTTCGATCCCAGCTAAGGAAAACTTTCTCCCTCTCCTGTGTGGTAGCGTTGATTTACAATTTACTTCTCTGCTATTGTAGTAAAAGTCCGAGTGCTGCACAACTGCAGAGATCCTGGCATTGGAGAGCAGCAGCCAGCATGCACTGTTTCACTGGAAAAAAGGGTCCATCCAAACGATTCTTTTATGTCATGCTCTAATTTTGCTGCTGTTGGTTTATTTTTGTTTTTGGCTTCTTTTATTCACGGTATTCTTAAAACTTCCCTTTCAGGGCTTAACAGCTTAACCATTTCAAAATCATGCCAAGCGGAAATGTAGCATACGATTTTCTCACTAAACATTGTGCTGATCGCTCAAATGTATTCTGAATTTGTAGAAAAGCTGCAAAAAACTGGGATGAAAGAGGGTGAGAATTAGCACTCAGATGAAGAGCCAGGTCTTTGCATGCTTAGGAGAGATCTGTGGAAGCAATGTTCCTTGTCACCTTCTTGCTCTGCAGTATCCCTTACTGGCATGACTTCCAGCAGGATATTGAGCAGCTGGGTGGTGAAGCACAGGTCTCAGTCCTCAGGCTGGAATAGTCTTTAAACATGGGTCTTGGTCCTGGTTGTCGTTCCCTGATATCTGTATTATGCTCCAGGCTCTGCTGCCAGATTCCTCTGTGGGTTTCAGCAGCTCCATCAGTCTCCTGGGCCTACCCCTTTCCCATAGGAAAGGGATTATAGTACCAAAAATAGCTTGTTTTCCAAGGTGGGCCTCTGTGACTCTGCTCTGTGAAATGCCTCTTTCTCCCTGTTCCTGCAAGTGAAATACAAAGGAAAAGTGATTCACCACCAGTGCTGATGTGCCAAGCCAGCAGGACAGCTGCTGGTGTGCAAGGGATGCTTTGTACCTGCACACGTGCCCTTTTGACACACTGATTCTCTGCTGGACCTGGTGGCTTCTCACTCTGCTTGTCCCTCTGAGGAGCTGGAGGGTTCAGGGCAGGAACAGCCCTGCTCCTGGTGCTGATGGAGCACCTCTGATGGGAGCAGATGCTGCTTTTGGGAGGTGAGCTGAGTGTTACCTGGTCACACGGACAGTTCTGTCCTGTGATAACTCATTTGGAATGGGTTCATTGTTACTTTTGTTCATCTTGTGCTCCTGTGAGACTGTAAGGAGCTATGTTTTCCCAAGGAGGAAGAAAGCAAGGAACACATTTGGAAATGCAGGCTTTGTTCTGGAGTTAAAATGGGTTATTACCATTTCCTGACTGCTGCAACACAGGTTGCTGTGCAAACCTGCACTTGGGGTGATGATAGGAGTGCAGACTGGAACAAGAGAAGGTATCTTGGTATTGCAGAGCTGGGAGATTGGCGAGAGTCCTTATTTTCAAATACAAGGGTAACAGAGAGTTATTTTTCTGCCATTTCTGGCTTTTTATGGTTGGTCACATTAGAAGACCTTTGAGGTTCCTCACTACTTGCAGAAAATGCCTGTGGGCCCTGAGCTGCAGAGCTGGGCTGTGGATTGTGGGAGCCTCAGTTAAAGATGCTCTGAGCTGGAATTTGCTCTTTCGTTACAGCTCTCAGGCTTGCAGGGTGAAGTGAGGGACAGCTGATGATTATTAGTAGCTTTAAAATTAATAACGCTCTTTAGAAAATTTCATCTGTCGTTAATAATGAATACAATATACGCTGGGTTGTGTCTAGACCAAGGAGCATCCAGGTTGCCGCGGCGCTACAGTTTGGGTGGTTGGGAGCTCCATGTGGATGTGAGCAAGGGATTCCCCAAAGTGGGCTGTTCAGCAGAGGGTGTGGGGAAGGGTTCAATTTGATTTCCTTAAGTCTCGCCTGTATAAGTCCCGGGCAGGGGACAGGCAGCATTCTATGTCCCTCCAGTGTCATGTGCCTTTGAAGCAGCTTGACATCCCTGCTTGTATCACACGGCAAGGGCTGAATGTGGCCCCTGATTTAATTATATTATTCCTGAGGGAAGGTGGGGCTTGTTGAGGTCTTTGAGCTGCAGGGAGATCTGAAGAGCTTGGCATAGGTAGAAGCCACAGAGTGATGGTTCAGATTGAGCTCATTCAGAAGGTTGAGTGAGCACATTTGCTGTTGGAAAAACCTTGGAATGCAGGAGAAGGGAGCAGAGGGGTTCCTCAGTTTTTCTCCACATCTCTTCCAAGTAAATCCTTTCTGACTGATGTGGTTGGCATATGCAGAGCACCTTGGCTTGATGCTTCAGTGGATGGTCTCCAGTGGGTGTGACAGATAGCTCAGAGCTGGGAGGTGAGGAGCAGTAGGGAAGCTGGGGGCAAAATGTCTTGCCATGATCTTTAAGGGACAGCAATGAAGAGCATTTTTCTCATATTGTTCATATTATAGGAAATTTTCACCCTCCCTTTTCAATTAAATACCACTGGGGGAGGAGACTTTCCTAGCTTGTAGGAGAACAAATCTGAAGAAATCAGTACCAGTCATGATGCTGGAGAGTGTCTGGCTCCACTTGAGTTGTTTTTCCACTGTTTGGATAAATAAGACAGTAAGAAGAACTGTTGAGATAGTTGGCAGAGAAATGACTCCCCCAGGAGATTGGGGCAGTGTTGTTTATTGGTGAGAGCTGCCTGTGCATGAGGGGTCAGTCCTGCAGTTCTGTAGAGAGAAGGGAAACAAATGGTCTCTGTTTTAGCACTGGATTCATTGCAAGGAGATATGTCAGAGATCATTAGTGCCACAGCCACCATGATCTTTTGCTCAGATTAGTTTTATTTTTTTAAGGAAAAATAAATTAAAAATAATGACTGGTTCCTGTTAGATCAGATGTAGACAAAATAATAGTGGTATCACAAAGATTGAGGTCTGCAAGTTTAAAATGTGAAAGGGAGGAGAAATGAGAGCTTTGGCCCTGCTTGCTGTTACAGCAGCCGTGCGGATAAATGACTGTATGCAGATAAGCAGGGCAAAAATGAAAGGGATGCTTAGGACGAGATGGCAAAAAAGGAGAACTAATCAGCAGATTCAACCACTGTAATAATGCAGTAAACATGGAAAATTACATTATATTAGCTCCTCTGCTTCCCATTGCATATATTAGCCACAAAGTCATCGATAGCCGATTTGCTGTGAAGATGCAGCTCTGCAGATATCGGAGCTCCCCCCTCCTGGGGGAAGGCGTTAGTGATGCTAAAGTGGAAAGTTGACTTTCAAACTCTGTAAGGAAGAAGTGGCTCAAATTGAGCTGCAGAAAAGCTCTCAGATCGCCAAGTTAAAAATCTGCTCTCAGGAAAAGGATGGCCAGTCTGTTTGTCCCCAGTGCTCAGGTAGGGCTTGTGCTGAGCCGCAGCTTAATTGCAGTCCTGGGATGTTCCCCTGGTGCAGGAGAAATTGGTCTGCTGAAGATATTATATATTTTTTTTATTTTTTTTTTTTAAACTAGTGAACTGATTTCTATTTTGTTCAATTTCTCACAAAGAATGACAACTAGTCACTGCAGCCTTTTCCTGGAGTTGAAGTAAAACCAGCATGTAACATTATTTGCAAATTAGTTTCCTCCCTCTGGCTCCCAGTTAAAGTAGGAACTGCTTGGTCCAGCGTTGCTCTCAAAATATCCATTTAAACCATGTAATGATTCTGACTCTCTCATGCATAGTAGATGAAAGACGATCCGTGATTTATTTTTAAAGCTTTGAACCCCAAACATGGTCAATCATAGAAAAAAAGATTAAAAAAGGAGGAAGTCATGATAACGCAAAGCTGGGAGAAAAGCAGCCCTACACTTCACAGTAAAATCCGTTTTCTTTGCACTTTTTTATTAACAGCTCCAACTATGATCAGTGCATAAATCTACCTGCAACACAGGATGTTGGAAAATTACCGAGAGACAGCAATGTCCTCCCCGCTGCTTGCTGAGAAAAGAAGGATGCACCTTCAGGTATGGGCTGGAATATTGTTTTATCCTCTGTTCCCTGTTTGTGTTGCACTAACCCTGCTTGTTGCATCGATTGGTGGGGGGCAAATAAGGTGTTTGCAAGAGTGAAACTTCAGAAGGGGTTCTCCGAACTTACCTGAAGTCACAGATAAGTCTTTGCGCCCAAGCAGCACAGGGCTCTGCAGGCTCTCTTGGCTCTGCCTGGCAGGGCAGAGGTGGTTGATGGTGTTGTTTTGCCCTCGTTTGCTGCTGGTCTCACCCTGCCCCTGTGGAAGGTGTTTATCCTGCCCCCCTCGAGGAGAACCGGGTCAGCGCAGCGCTGTGCGCTCCCGCAGCCTTGGGAAGGAGCAGCGTTGGGAAGCAGAGCACATGCTCTACCATCACCCACCCCCTGGGTCACGCTGCACAGCCCATACGAAATCGCCGCTTCCCCAGCACCGTGACGGCTTCGTAGGGATCACAGGAAGGGCTGAGCAGGATGAAGCTGCGTTGGCTGCTGCTGTCGAGCAGCCTCTTTAGTGCAGGAGCAGAGCTAGGCACTCCTCCTGGGCTTTCTTAATCCAGCCTCAATCCGTGCACTTCAAACAGGAGCCTTGTTTTAGGGCTGTGCTGAGCACTCGAGTCTCCCAACAAGCTGCTCTCGTGCCTGTAAGAGCCAGCCACAAGCCAAAAAGCTGATTTTGCTCTCCTTTGAAGAGGATGGCAATTGCTCCCTCTGAGCAGGGGAGGATGGAGGGGAGCCGTGTTTCCCAGGACAAGAAAAGGGAGGGTTGGTGACTTTCTGAATGTGGATTTTTCTGAAAGTTGTCTGATGCTTTGGACTCAACACAAGCAGGCCACTGTCCCTGAAATCCAGCATAGCAACTGGATTATAGCCATCACATCCATCTCCCTAGGGAGAAAAAGGAGTTTCCAGCCACAGAGGCCAATTTTAAACATGCCAGCATTTTCCTGCCCACTTTCCTAAATATGTGTTCTGGATCAAACAAGGACCTAAGGGCTACTTAATTCTTGGCAACTGGTCAGCACTGCCATGTTGCACTTTGGGGTTTTTCATTTATCTGGATGGGTTGGTTGCTTGTTTTGATATCTGTGCAAGTGGTTTGAGGAAATAAGGGGCATTAGCTTGTCTGTCATCGTGGTATTTGTAGATGCTTGTCACTGATTCCAGTAAAACCCTTTCTTTTCATGGTGTCTGTCACTCCCATCTGCATTTTCCCATTGCCTCACTTGCTCCATGCAGTAACCACTGAGAACTCCCAGTGGATAAGTTGCCATTGGGGCTGGTTTTCACTTGGGGCTACTTAGGAGGTGGCAGAGTGTGAGCATTGGAGTCCCCAGTTTGTAACATGGACTCCAGAGGAAGCCTGTGCTGGGACCTGATGTCCTGACATTTCTGTTGGAGTGTGGCTGTGCTGGTGGGTGTAAATGGGGTGGAGCAAGATATGCTCAAATCTACAGGAGCTGCAGATTTCATGACTTGAGTAGGTCTTTGTTTCATTGACTGTGTTTCATGGATGTGTTGGCC
This sequence comes from Formicarius rufipectus, assembly GCA_013399695.1. Taxonomy (NCBI): domain Eukaryota; kingdom Metazoa; phylum Chordata; class Aves; order Passeriformes; family Formicariidae; genus Formicarius; species Formicarius rufipectus. The sequence goes on along the minus strand of VXAU01005769.1, from coordinate 634,859 downwards.
AGTGCCAGGGTTTCCTCATCCGTGGGAAATAGTCTGTCCTAGACAGCTTAGACTGAGATGTGGCTGCTGAGGGTTCCTGGAATGGTGTTGTATCCTATCTGGATCTGGATTAGTTATACAGATACTTTTATGTGTACCAAAGGTGAGGAGGCAAAATGGGGGATAGATGTTAGAAGGGGGGTGGGCAACAGAGCTGCCCTCCTGGCACAGGGGCAATTATGCTGACCTTTCAGCTCGGTTTCCAGTTTTCTGCCACTTCTCCTTGGCTGTGGTGCTCCATCAGCACGTTTCACCACAATGAGCTCTCCCTAGAGACAGTTTTTTTCCTTTAGCCTCCCCTACATGCCACATACAATGCACGAGTGCCAACGCCTGGCACCATGTGCCAAGAGACACTGCAAAGGTGGGGTTTGCTCCCTCCAACCAACTGTTCGCACCCTGCATTTCTTGGGAGAGCTCTGGCATCCCGCCAGGCCACAGGGGAGATGATTTTCACCCCTTCCCACATCCACACATGCCTCTCTCACTCCAGCAAACCCCTTGCTAGCACAGGACAGCACTGGATGATGCTGCACGTTCAATATGAGGATGCTCCTCTAAAGCAGGATGAGGGTTGAGTATAACACCTTTTAATGTTCCTTCTCCTAATTATCCTCTTAATTGCTCAATGAAATGCCCAATAAAACAAATCACTATAATTTCTATTTTATTCTCTGCTTTTTGTGGGTTATTTAAGAGCACAGAATACATTATGGAGACACTTTTTCATAAGGGAATGCTTTCCAATAGATCATAGTTGCAAAATGGTTTTATGTTTCTATCCTGTGTATGTCATCCTCATTTTCCATGCCAGTTTGCTAATTACCAGAGGCACTGATGGCTGGGAAGCAGGGCCTCCCTTGCTGCCCATCCCTGCCTGGTGAAGTCACAGCTCTGAGTTTGTGACATCCCCATGGCAACAGCCTGTGATGTCACTAGCAGGGATTACAACTTTTCCAGGCATCCAGGCACAGGCAGCCGGGATGGAACTCTTGGGCTCTCACAAGTCTTTAAATAGCAAGGAGCTAAAACGCAGGGAAGTCTACAAGAAGGCTTTAGATTTCCCTTTTTTTCACCCCGAAGGGAAGGGAGGCTGTTGACTGTGGGGCAGCCACCAAGCAGTCCTGTCCTCTGGCCTGCAGCAAGCTCAGCTCCATCCTGCAAACTTGGGGTTTGTTTGGGCAGCTGAGCCCTGTGGTGACCCTGGTGTGGGATCTTGTAGCCGAAGTCTGGTGTGCTGGGCATCAGCCCAGAGTTCTTGGGGGATACAGGTGTCCCCAACCCCTGCAATTTCCTCAGGCTTTGTACTTCTTGGGATAGAGTGAACCTAAAGCAAACCTGGGGACCATATGTCCCTACAGCCCCCCCTTCACACTTCACCCCTAGTGTAAGCTGCTCCCTCCACTGTCCTTCTTCAGTGCTTTTTGTCTAATACTTTTAAGTATTTGCATAATAAGATGCTGTTCATGCACAGGCAGCGAGGGAGGAAGATTCATGTGCATACCTCTCTAGCAACAGGAAAATTGTGTAATAACAGCACTTTACTTTGCACCTGGGGAGGAAATTCAGCTCCCACGGCCGGTTCCACAAACTGTGCATGGTGTTTAAACGCACAGCCCCAAAACTTACACAGGGCAGCCATCTGACTGATATTTATGTACCTTATTTAACCAGCAGAAGCCAATCAAGCAGGCTGAAGAGTCAATCTCTTTATTTTAGTTTTTCCAAGGTAGGAATAAAGATGATATTTCAAAGGCCAACATGTCTCAGCCGAGCGGTGATGGGGAAAAGCTGGTGCTGCAGAACATACTGTCCTGTCTCTTGGTTTCTCAGATCATAACTTCTAAGCTGGATTCAATAGAAATAAATGTTCAGTAGTTCCAGTGGTGGCCTTTGGAAATGGAGCTAATGGAACAAGACAAAAAAATCGTTACAACATTTTGACAAGTGCTTAAATATTTAATGCGCGGCGCAGCCCGGTTGTGGGGAGGTGGTGGTGCACCTGCAGGGAGCCGTGCCCTGCCTTAGCACGAGACTGAGTCCTCCCACAGACAGGGGAAATTAGGCAAATGCTGTTTGAGCTGTGTGCCAGTAAACAGGCCAAGGGCAGCTGCAGCTTCAGCAGCCCTGCACTGTGCAGAAGGCAGAGGGCTTGGGGGCATGTCCTGTGCTGGGAATCCCTGGAGAAGGAGGAGGAGGAAGAGGAGTAGGGTGGCCAGTTCTTGGAGAAAGCCATTGGAGGAGAATGCGTAATATTACCCTCAGCTGAGACAGGGGAGGTGAAGAGGCTGCAGTGATTAAATAGGATCTACTGAAATCCTTCCAAAGCAGGCTTAGGAATTAAGAGCCATCAATGTCACATTGAGGGTCACTCGCTGCAGGACACCTCCCGCTGGTGCCCAGCCTCCCCCTGTGCCTCTGTTTAGCCCCATCCGAGCCTGAGGAAACTCATCCTTCCTTTCAGAGCTCCCCTGGCCATTCCTGTCTGCCACAGACCAGTGAATCTCAGCTAGGAGAACCTCGAAGAAGCAATTCTGTCTGGAGAGGAAGGATTGGATGGTGTATGGCAAGATTTGCTTTGGATTCAGCTGTCATTAGGGAGTTAGCAGTGGAGGAAGGTGGTGGGGAAAGAAGGCAGTGAACTGTCTGGGTTAACATCCCATTTGTGCAGAGATCTGATGCCAGCAACAGTGATGGAGACTAACCTGAGGAGGTGTCAGCTGGTGGCCCATGTGCCAGGGACAGTGTGGTTTGCTTGCTCAGACCCTTCTTACCACACTCCCAGGACTTGACTGAAGATGCTCCAGCAGCAGCACGGCTGTGTCCTGGCAGCCTGCACTCACTGGCATCATCCCAGTTTCAGATAATATCCCCCCAACACCCACATGGAAATATTGGTGGGACCAACCGGAGCCAGGATGGAGCCCACCATGAAACTGGCAGGCATTCCTTGCCTGGGATTTTGCTTCCAACGTGGCTCAGGTGCTTTGGTCATGCCAACTTGTGCTGGAGCAGGACTGTTTCATCTGCTGCCATTGGTGCCACTTTCACACAGTGCCATCAGTTCCTTGAAGCAGGCATTGAGCAGAGCCCCAGAGGGACCGTCCTGAGTGGCAAACCTCTGTCTGATCAGGGACTCCCACTGAAGGGTTTTTTTTACCCCCCCCTCCTCCGCCTTTCTCCTTATTTTCCACAACTGGAACGATGGGTCACAGCAGGGAAATTTTCACACATCATTAGAGCCAAGTGTCCAGCTCCACACAGCCGTCAACCCCAATCAGAGCGATTTAAAAGGCAGCGCTTCCTTTAATCATCTGGGGATGCTCAGATCTGTTAGTGTGAACTGAGTGCTCCCACACAAATGGGAGAAGCAGGGGGATGGAGCAAAGGGAAATGATGCTGAGATAAGACCCATGGTATTAAAAAGCAATGGCTCCTCACATGTGCATCAGCCCGGGGGCAGACCTGGAGGATGAGGTCCTTCCTCCCTCTCTGTCTCTTCTTGTTTTCCTCCGTGGATGACTGGAGGTGGCCATGGGTCTGTGTCTGCATGAGCAGGGCCTGCGGAAGGGCTGCTGTCTGCAGCTGAGACCTGAGCCAGGGGTGATGGATAAAAATGGTCACAAGCAGGAGAAAGCCTCGGCACCAGCATTTCTGACTCGTGAGGTGGAAACATCCTGCTGCTCCAGGTCCTGGGCATTGGAGGTGTCCTGGAGAGCTGTGGGCTCTGTGTCAAGCTGTGGCTCTACAAATTCCCACAGAACAAAGGAGTAACCTGAAATCTCGGAGCTGTGCTTCACCCCTTGCTGTCCCAGCCAGCAACCCTGACCCTGCACGGCTGTAAAAGTGTCCCAGGCTTCGCGAAGTGATGCAGCCCTGTGTCTGTACAAGCAGCAGGAGACACGCAGGCACAAAGTCCTTCCTTGCCACACAACACCCGCAGCCCTGCCTGCCTGCAAAGCTGTGTGTGTGCAGCCCTGCCATGGGCACTCTGTGTTTTTCCCTGTGTGCAACCACACGACCTTCTCTTGGCCTTCTCACAGTCCTGCCACAGCCCCCGTGAGACGTAGATTGCACGTGGATATGGGAAGGACAAACACATGAGAAACAACGCGGAATTACCAGCACACCTGACTGCAGGAAGATGAATGTCCTTCCCAAGCGCTCTGGCATGTGCAGAGGCACTTGCACAGTGTTCCTGTCTCAGAGCTTTCAGTGCTCATGTTTTGTCCAAGGGCAACTTTGCAAAATGTCAATGTTTCTATCAAAATTCCCTGTGACAGGCTTCAAGTTTTAATTAAAGGAACTTGGGGGGTTTTGTTTGTTTGTTTGTTTTCATCTTTTGTTCCAAGACAACAGATTTTTTTTTTCAAGGAAAAAAGTGCCTGTCCTTGTTTGGTTCTTTTTTTTTGCTACCCTGCCATGTCCTTTGTGCTAACTTGCTTTGTAAACCAAGCTGTGAACCACTCCACGAGGAAGCTCAGCAGCCTGGTGGCCCTGTCTCACAGGTTCCTCTGAGGGTGGCACTGCCACGACTGCCAGAGGCAACATGCACACACCACAGGGCCAGGATCCACACGTGCCAATGCTCCTACGACGCTGAACAGACAAACAACTGGTGCTATAGATAAAGTCAGTGACTTGCAGACATGGTTCTGCCTTAAAATCCCTTAGACCAGCGGCAACACAGGCAAAGGCTGTGAGAAATTTTGCCATTAACCTCTGGAAAACCAGAAAATCTGTGCTTGAGAAGCAGTCGAGTTGGTGTTCGTTCTGCTCTCTGCTGCTGCAAATTGCGGATTGATAGGACTGAAGGCAATGGTGTAAGAAAGAGTCACAGCATCGTCCTGGACTTTGATTTGATCTCTGCCTTTCAGGGTCTCCCCTTTTTACTTGCTCATTGCTTTTAAATGCAACTCTTTGATAGGAGGTGGCAAAATCTCACTTAAGCAGAGCTTTTTTTGGAAAGAAACATTTGACTTTTGCAGCTGCCCTCATCTGTTGGGTAAACATGAAATTATCATCTTCGACTGGAACTGATCCTCTGGAGCCATGTTATTCCACCGGGGAGAGGTATTTTCACCCATTTTCAATGTGGATTATTTTTGTAACTGACTGTAATAGTTTCTTTGGCGGCATTAGGGCTTATTATGTCAGGATTTATTTTGGCGTGAAGTGATTCGACATGCTGTAGTCCTGCAACTTTCCTTTTCATGCTGAAATCCAAGAGGCCATCTCCTGCTTCCTCCACAGACACAATGGGAACAACCTCTTTGCAGCTGGACTTGCCTCTCAAGGTGAGCTTTCCCCCAGCAGCATCATAAATGTTAAAGGAGCAAATTTCAGAGAAAAAATTCCCTGCAAAAGACAAGTTAAAACTCATCCAGGTGAAAAATCTGTATGGAAAAGACTCCTAGAAAGAGGAGAAGCACAAAGAAGAGATTGCAGCTTCAGAGGAGCAGTGCAAGCACTGGGAGCTCCCTGGCATTAGCGGAGGGGTTAGCAGCAGAAAACACAATTGAGGATTAAATGTGGATTATATTGCAGTGATCCTGAAACATCATCAGTGCTGAGGCAACTAACAAAGGGGTTTATTTCCCTAGGAGAAGAACTGCTGAACCCAAAGTAGTCCTAGGCATCACTCTTCAGGTGCTGCCCTTGATGAGGTGGAGAGGTAATGAGCTAAAGCATCCTGTTGTGGTATCTGGTACCTCTGGGAGACTTTGGTAATGCAAACTGGTGGATCTGCTCCTCAAAGGCCCATGTAATAAAGGATTTTGGCAACCACTTCCCTATTAAACACTGCCCATACTCTGCCAGATACCATAAGAAAAGCTCCACTTAAACCCCTTCAGTGCTGTTCAGTGCCAAGGAGAAATGAATTGGTAACACTGGCTGTTTTTCTCTCTCCATCAGCATAATTCAAAATCATCCAGGACCTTTGCTTTCTAGTGCACCTATCCTGCCGAGATTGAGAAAGGATTTTTGCTCTGTTCACAGCCAAAACAAGGACTTATGTGTAGGAGCTCATCTGGGTTCTGCAGTCAGCTGGGTTTGGGACTTTCTTGGGCTTATGGCCTCACCTGGACAACTCCACAGGGCAAACATCATCTCATATGAGACTTGGAGATGTAGAGATGGATGACAGGGATGGATTGACTATTTACACCTGTGGAGGTGGCACAGGCATGGGAATTGGAACTTTATATTCCCTCGAATCCTGCCATGCACAGCATACAGCATCAGGCAACACTGACCTCCTCCAGCTGGAGTCTGGATCACGCTCTGCTTAGGCAAAAAGAGGCATTTTCAGCCTGTTGACCAGACTTTTCCAGTTCCCTTTGCAAGCTGACCCTCAGCAGGGGTGTGTGCAGGAAGGGCATGAGCCCTCTGCTCCATAACACAGCAAGCCAGGCAGCCCTTGCACCTTGTCTGGGCATCCATAGGTCCCCTGGCACTAGCCTGGGGCTGGGAGGAGCAGGAGGCTGTCTGTCCATCTGTCCATCCTCTCCCACCACAGGAGCCTGAGTTAGCTCCAGCTACTTTTGGCAGCCTGATTCCCCTCTCCAGCAAGCGCTGGGCTGATGGGGAGGCGGCCGCGAGAGGAACACTCTGTTCGGCAGCTGCACATTCCATTAATTTAATGAGGATTTTTTTTTTTTTACAAGGCAGATGGTAAAATAGCTATTTTCTGTTGTCTAATAAATACCATCAGCAAGGCAGAAAATGTGCAATCTCGCCAAGTCCTTTCTGATTCCTCGCCCTCCTGTACTGATGCATTTCTCCGTTCTCTGCTGGCAGCTGGCAGAGCTGGGAGGTGGGATGGGAGGGAGAGATGGGACACCAAAGGCAGGTCCGAAATTGCTGGTGGGACCTGCAGCTTCCCCTGATTGGGCAGAGCCTCGGTGTCCTGCTGGGACAACTGTGCTCTGGCAGCCTTTGCCGATCCAGTTCTCACTTCATCTGATTGCAGAAATAACAACTCACACAAATTTCCTGCCTCAACCTGAAATCTTCCAGCTCTGCAATGCAAATAATATAATGTGTGATGAGGAGCCCAATGACGGGGATAATAATAATAATAGTGATGATGCCTTTATTCAATGAATGAGTGAATCAAGCAAGTAAAAATAAATGGTATTCAGAGCCTGAAAATCAATAGGAAAAGAAATCAGGAGGAAATGCAGGGGGACTTATATCTCTGGGGGAATGTTGTCCTTAGGAATAGCATAAAGGAGAGATGAGCAAAACCCTTGTGGGTTGGGCACTCCTGATCTGCCCGTGTGGCTCCGGGGCTTGCTCCTCTCCTGTGATTATATTGCCTCTGCTGAGCTCACTCTGCTCGGCGCCTGGTCCCAGCCTTCCTGTGATCTCCTTGGCCCCCTTGATTTACGGCTCCCCTGGGCTCTCTGCATGTGTCTAGGCATCTGGCAGGCTACAGACCTGACCTGGGGTTGGGTAATAACTTGTCTTTTGTCCCGTGCCCAGGAGGTTGGCCATAAAAAAAGCTCCAGACATCAATTTTCCTCTCCACCGGGGTGGAATTGCAAAATGATGAGTTGGTCTTTGCCCTCATTTATCTCTTTTTTCCTTTCTCCTCCTCCTTTTATCTTTCTCTGTTCTCCCAACACTACTGCTCATTGCTCTCTTCTTCACCCCCTTTCCACTATCTCTTCCATCATTTAACAGCCTCTCTCCCCTCCACCCATCAATGCTTCTCCTCTCTCCTCCTCTTGCCCTCTTCTGCCTCATTTTTTTCATGGGTTTCTTTCCCATCTCAAAACTTCTGTTATTTTTTCTTGCCGTGCATAGCAGTTTGATCTCTATACCTATAGTAGCCTGCTAATACAGTAATTATATGAGACCCTTTAAAAACTTAAGGCCTTGGCAGGTAGCAAAACTCTTTAACTTGGCTTCCTCTTTATCAGGGATTCATTTCAGACAGGATGTCCAGGGGCACAGCTCTGCCACTCTCTGTTAGTAAAAAAAAAAATAAAAAAAATTCCTGCAACAGGTGAATATGTTTCACAGCTCTGGTGAGCAGGGTTTATTCTCCACTTCCCCCAGATACATGGGGGATTTAATCATCTAACATGGTGCTTTTCTTCGCCAAGTGTGTGTTTAAAGGTTTGTGCTACACACCTGTATCTGTGCAGAGACCTCCTGGGGAATGCCCTCTTTCACCAGTGTGGCTTTCCCGTGCAACTTTTGCACTATCCAAGGTATTCTTCCACTTTCTGGAAAGATGCCATGTAGCAAGTTCTGAGCTGATGTCCTGCTCTCTGAGGAGATACAGGAATGTGTTGAGGTTACTAAATGCTCCATCCCAGCATCACCAGTGCCAATCCCTGCCCTGGACCTGCCTGTTGAAGTCTCCCATGGCTCCTGCCTGTGCCTTCAAGCAGTGCTTGCTCAGGTGAGGGTCTGGCACAGCTCCCACCTGCAATGCCCCTTCTCCAACCTCTCAGAGTGAAATCTTCCATAAGGCTAAAGGAGAAGGAGAAGCTTCTCCTGCCCTTTCTTCTCTAGCCTCTTTTGATGGTATCGGCAGCTTTGTATTGTATTTAAATCTATGCAAATATATTAGTGGATTAAATATGCAGGAGGCAACCCTGAGAAATTGAATCTGATGTGCAAATGTGCTGGGAAGAGGCACTTGGTAAACTGAAATCAGACTTTTCCTCCTTTTGCCCCAACACCTCCAGCAGGACCTGCCCTAGGGCATTAAGGAACTTGCAGTGTCTTAAAGTCCTCTCCATCTCCATTGTTATATGGGCTTGGGGAAAAAGAAGAAACCAGGATATTCTCCTGGTATTGTAAATGTTGCAGCAGGACTGACCTCTCTTGGGCTCCCCGTTGTCACCCAGTCTCCTTGCTGGTCTCTAAGTGTGGGTGGAATGGGCAGCATTGGATGTGGCATGTGGTTTCTCTGCAGTAGTAGCTGAGGTAGCAGTGTCTGGTGGGAACATTGAGAGTGATGGGAACAGCAGTGAACAGTCCTTAGAGCTGGCAGCAGGCAGTGAGAACTGCTTGCCAGTTCCTGCTTCAGGGTTGCCAACTCTCTCCCAGAGTGGAGAGCCCAAGTTGCATCATCTCTAGTGGGTTCCTGAGCAATGGGGCAGGAGATGGCACTGAGCAGGGAGACGTGACTTGCAAATCTTCCTGTCAGTCTGTTTTCTGGATAGCACAAATCAGGAATAATTCCCCTTGCCAGGCTGCCAGCTTTATACCCAGGAGATGAGGTGGTAGATAATACAGCAAGTCTTGTGCCAGGTACTCAAGAATTTCTAAGTACATTGCAAACAGGGAGGTACAGGGCAGCATAGATCTTTCCATTTCACACACAGGAATGCCCTTGAAAATGGTGACGTTTCCTGCCAAGTCACTCCAGGGACCATGATCTCTGGTTTATATTTACAAAACCTTTGGACAATGTCTCCCTGTGCTTTACTGGCAAAATAGTAGAAAGTATTCATCTTTTCTAAGAGAAAAGAGCGTGGTCTAACAGTGATTCTACTCTGGACTAGTCAAACCTCAAAACATGGGCTTTTTCAACAGCAAAAGCTGGCTAGTTCCTACTGAGATGGGATCTCCAGCAAGCAAGGTGGCCAGAGTTTGGAGGGAGAATCTGCAAGTAGAGAGATGCCGAAGACTGTTACCTTGCTAACCAGGTTGTGAGGTGTCCTTCTTGCATTACTGAGTATAGCAGTGGTTGCCATCTGGCCCACCTTCATCATCTTACTGACCCTTTCCAAAACAATTTTGAGAGGCCAAGGAGCCCTGTTGGAGGGGCAAATGCCTTGGTGGAAACTGGCCCAAAGAAGTCTCTGGCTTACTTCGTAATTTGATGTGATGCCAACATGCCTTCAGCAGCAGTGTCAGAGCAACATTTCAGGGCACCCAAAGACTCCACGTTTGCCAGCCAGGTTGGAAGGGCAGCATCAGGTAACTACAGTTGCTTGGACAGACTTGCAAAGGAGATAGAAGCAAACTCTTCCCAAGCAGGCAGCCTCACAGGGGAACAGTGGGCACACAAGCAGCTTGGGAGGTTGAGGCTGGGCATTTGGAAGGAGACGTACACTAAGAGTGTGGAACAGCTCCACAAGAGATGGCCAGAGAGACTGTGAGATCTCCATCCTTAGAGGTCTCCAGTACTCAGCCACACTAAGCCGTGGCTGGTCCAGTGTTGAAGACAGTCTTGGAGATAACTCAGGGGAGCTCACTGCTGCATCCAAAGGACAGTGGACTGTCACCCGTCCTTCTCCTCAATGACATGCCTGGAAGAGACTTGTCACCCCAAACGATTGTGTACTTATGTGTTGAGAGAACAGCCAGACTTGAAATGTCACCTCATTACAGCTGATAAGTGAGATTTGTTACAGAAAAGAAGGGCTATCAGTCTTCTTGTTCCTGAGGGGACCAGCTCTGCAGCTGGAATGACTGGGGGATTGTAATGGAGTTAACTGTGATTTCCACCGGGGAGCTAAGATGTTGGCATTTAGCTCAAGAGGAGAAAACATCTAGTCTTCCTTGGGGAGAAAATCCCTCAAAACTCAAGAAAACAGAATTTTCTCAGAGCAGAAGGAGGGAGCTGCTGCCACATTGGATTCCTTCCTGAATGGAAGCTTCATGCCTGAGACAGTGCGGGTGGTCAGCTGAGTCTACAGGAGATGGATTAACCCTTTCCTTCTGTGGAGGTTGGTCTGGATAATTTGTGAAGGAGATATTTGTGAGCATGTAGTGAAGCGGTGACTTTGTGCTGTGGGCCTGTTTGCAGAGAATGAATGTCTGAATCCATGGATTTTCAGGTCTGATGTGCAAAGCAGTGGTGACTGGTCTATGGTGGTGTCTCCAGAGAAAGAGCAACAGATGCACCTCCATAAATACATTCAGAGAGTCCCACTAACTCTTCTGTCAGAAACAACATCGCTGTTGGCTCCCTGCAGGGAGAGGGACACAGATGTTCTGGTTAGTTGGCTGCATCCCATTCTGTGAGCATGGAGACACCAGGCATCACTAGCACAGCAAACCCCAATTAGTTCTGGAAGCAGCACATGCAGGATTGAATTTGCTCCCCAAGGCAACAGTGGGGAAACCAGGCTTGCACATGGTTTGTCCCAGGAAAGCTTGAAACCAGGCTTTCCTGGGGCAGCACAGAGCGCACAGCCCGGCTCCTGGTGCCGGTGCTCCCAGAGCCCCATGGCCTCCTCAAGAGGAGCAGAGGTTCCAGTGAGCCCCAGGAGGGTGTTCTTTGCTGGTAGCTGGTTCAAGAGACCCAAGCTGACAGTGCTGGAGTGTAATATCTTCACACCAGTGCTGTAGATGCCAGCTGACTCCATCAACTAAAATTCCCAAACAGCTGTTAAAATCACCTCCACCAAGCTCCATCCCACTTTAGGTGCAGATCCAAAGTACCCACTTGCATCCCCACCTTTACCAGCTTGCCCCTAGATGGGTCAATAGTAGCTTGGCAGAAAAAGGCCAGAAAGCCATTTTCAAGCAGCTTTTGCTGCCTGTAGTCTGATCATCCAAGGTTACTCTTAGTTTGCCCATGAAAACTGATGGATTGCCATGGAGCCAGGACTGGCATGTAGAAATGCCAACAGTCTTTCCCTTTTCTCACCTGGGTGTAGAATCCTTCCATTAAATCAGCTTCTGTCATCTTGGCTGCAGTGGGAAACTGATGGAGCAGAGGGGATGCTTAGTTATAAAGAAATCCTTTACTGGGGGCAGCTTCAGGTGCAGGTGAGATTTCAGCAAATAGCTGAACTTCTGTGTTAAACTGCATCACCCAAGGGGGGTTGTTTTGCTGCAGATGCTCCGTCCCTGCTGCAGTGATACCCACCTGAGCTCCAGACCAGTCCTGGCCCATCAGCTGCTCTGCCCTCCGGCTCCCCACTACAGGAACTTTGCTTCATTAATTTTCTGATAAGTTGAGAGTTCAGTGCTGAGTCTTAAGAAATTGGTAATAGAGCCAAGCCTTCATAACAAGGATAAAAATAGCCCTAATAATTTAGGCAATTAGTTAATTAGCCTCATTTACTTGAAAGCACAGAGTGGCATGGGAAGACTTTTCTGCTGGTTTCGTTATGCTTTTCCCAATCACTTTGTTTGATTTTCCCTTGCCATTTTCTCTGCTCTCTGACATAGATATGGGGACCCATGACATTCTAAAGTGGTGTACGCAGGGAAGGGAATGCCAGCGAGGAGAGGATGCTGCACAGAGCCATGGCAGTGCTGCAGGGAAGCAGGACTGGTTTTGCTCTCCAGGTTCAGTGTGTCATCATGTTGTACTGGGAAGCAGGTAGCTTCATTGCATTGTGGCTTAGTGGGCATGGTGGTGGTCTTTTCCAACCTTAGTGATACTATGATTCTTTCTATGCTGCCTCTTCCTCATCCCACCTCTGACCCTTCACTGCCGGTAAAGACAGCGGCACATTCAGGATGTCTCACAGCTGTATTTGGCAAATACCTCATTGTTCATAGCATTGCCCATTTGTTCCCAGCTAGACCAATTCCTATCTAGTCCTTAGACTAGAACTGACTGACAGGTGAAAGGAAGCAAGATAAAACAGTCATTTACTGGAGATAACTGGGATGCTGGAGTAGCACAAGGCTGAAGGTGAGGGAACTAGGTTGGTCTCTAGCTGGTGGCAGAGCAGATCCTGCTGTTTGCCTGTACCTGTCAGCCCCATGGTTACTGCATCCCTTGGTCCTCACTGCTCCCACCCAGCCCCTGTGGAGCACGTGTAGTCTCCAGTCCAAGCTGCTCAGAGCCTTTGTCTTTGCCCTTTACATGGCTGCATAAGCTCACCTGTTCTGGGAGAGCTGGTGGTCAGGTCCCCTCTGTCCTCCTCTGACTCACACGAGTCCCATTCATTATTGACCCGGGGAGCTGAATGAATTCTGTCTTCTTGAATTATTTCTGAAGACATTAGATCTTCTCAAATTGTTCATCTTCCCCAGAAATGACAGCTTGCAGGCACCTGGGAATAAATGGTGCCTTGGAACAATATCATTGTTTCTATTCCAGGCAACAGGAATTCCTCAGATCTCAACATCAGTCCCCAAACCCTGGCGTGTTAGCATAACCTCCAGACAGCTATGAGTTTCTTGACCCAGAAAAAAGATGGGATTTATTATGAACCCTGGGAGACCAGTGTCCTTGTAGCTCATGTACCCTAATGGTGTGCAGCATATTGTGTGCTCCTCTGGCTGCAATTTTCATGTCGAAACAGCTCTCTATCAGCAAATGCCACTTCCACGAAACAGGCTTATATGTGTGAAATCAAATCAATGTTGGTTAATTTTCAGTTTGGAAAAGAGGGGAAATAAAAACACGTTAAAAATGTCAAGATGCCTTCTCCTTTCATTCTTAGAAGAAGGGCTTCAATTCTTTATCTCTTAATGACCTTTTGTTTAAAGCCTTTGCGTTTTATAAGAAGTATTCTAAAAAGGATGAAACAAAATGAAGTGTTACATGCCTTTTGAAGAAAAATTTGTCTATTTTCATGAACTTTTTTTGGGAATTATTATTCAAAGGGAGGCAGGAGTCGCACTTCCTTTCTTTCTGATTATTTTTTTTCCCTTTTTGTCCTAAACCAAGCATACTTCCCAAGGCTCCCCTCTCCGCCCTGGCTGACAAGTGCCAGCCTCACCCCCTTTGCTGTGCGCTGCGGGGACGGCTCTGACTTGTGCCTCGACGCAGCTCACACCGTCAAATCTCCCTCGAGGTGGTGGTGCTGGAGCCGAGCGTCGGGGCCAACCCTTGGAGCCCTGCTCCAGGCGGCACCGCTCTCGGAGCCCCGCAGCAGCTCTGGCGACCCGCGGGCGCGTCCCCGCTCGGCTCTCGACGATGATTCCCGTGTTTTTGCCAGCTCGGGCTCCCTTGCTTCCCCGGATTGGGATGAAGGCATCCCAGAGCTGCGGCTCGAGCCGAGATGCAGGTGCAAACACACACACACACACACGGTCATGCCGTCAGACCGTGGCTGTGTCCCGCTGCGCTCAACCATCCCCAGCAGCTCCTACCTCTGACTCCCTCTCCTCTGGCAGCTCATCTCCTCTCTACCTGCTGCTGCTTTCATGCAGACGTTGTCTCATGCTCAGTGTGGCATTCCCCAGTAAGTCCACCTAATTACAAAGCTTTAAAAAAAATTGCCTTAGTTGTTCATTAATTTTTTTTTTTTTTTTTTTTTTTATTTAGTGTCTTTCATTTGACTGGCNTTACACATTTCACTAGCTTGAATGTGTCCTAGATTTACAGAGCTGTCTTGGTGTTTTCATTTATTTTTTTTTTTTTTTTTTTTTTTTAATGAGTGTCTCTCATTTGACTGGCTAAATGAGACCAGTTTCTTGCATGAAGGTTTTCAGTGCTTAAAAGGGGCTTATGGAAAAGATGGGGACAAGCATTTTGGCAGGACCTATTGTGGTAGGTCAAGGGGTGACAGTTTTAAACTAAAAGAGGATTAATTCAGACTAGATATAAGGAAGAAATATTTTACAATGAGGGTGTTGAAACACTGGCACCATTCCTGGAAGTATTCAAGGCCAGGCTGGATGGCTTTGAGAACCCTAGTGGAAGGTGGTTCTACCCATGGCAGGAGGATTGGCCTATTTGACCTTTAAAGACCCTTCCAACTCAAACTATTCTATCATTCTGTAATTCTGTTTTTTTTTCAGTTAAGGGTGATGTATTAGCACATGGTAGGCCACTGAGCTTTCTCACCTGGCCCTGAAGTCCTGCCTTAATTAAGAGATGAAAGGCACCAGGGTTCTGTGGCAGAGGATGTATTTGTGGAGAGAAGGCATTTACACTCTCAAAGTGAGTGTAAATCACCGTGGACTGCAGCACAGCCCTGCTGTGTGTCACACACAGTGTGCCTTGTGCAGGTTCAGCTGCAGGCTGGAACGGCAGGAGAGGAACCCAGGCCATTTGGGGCAGGTGAAGGTGACATCAAGGCACAGTCAGTTGGGGCAAAGTTTTTATCTCTTATAAATGAAGCTTATTTATAGAGCTGGTCCACATTGATTCACCCACATTAAGGGCTTTTGTTTAGGCTTTTTTTTTATCCTGGGAAAAAGTTTTTTGACCTACATAAGAAGTTTGCATAAAGCTTTTGCATCCTTCAAAATCGCTCATAAAACTTAAAAAAATTTTTTTTTCAAGTTATTTTAAACTGGTGTAAAAAAGTTCACTCTGGTTTTGTTAGTTTTCCTTCTCTTATTTCCTTTTTTTTTTTTAAACTCAAAAAGCAAAGTAGTGGGAGAGGAGGGAGGAAGGAATCATTAAAGAAAACTGAACATTTCTACTTGAAAGACCTAGAGTTGAACTGGAAAATGTTCTTTCAACTTCAAGAAAAAAAATCAGGAAAAAGTTTTGTCTGAAGGGTAAATATAAACGTTTCCAGTGAAAACGTTCTGAGGGGAGAATAGTTATTTTGGAGCATTTCTCTTCCCCAGCCCCATGGGATGCCCTTAGTTGTATACTTAAAAATCTGAGCTGCACAGATCAGAGCCAGTGAATGCTTGGGTTCCTCCTTGGGACTGTGACTTTCCTGCTGTTGCTTGGGGGAACAAACTCTCTGGATGGGGGATGCAGAGTTAGCACAGGTTTGCTCCCAGGCTAAGGGACCCACACAGACAGCTTTAACCTCTGGAGCTGAGATGGCACCCATGGACAGGGCACGAGCATTCTTTCTCATGGTTAATGAAACCTCCTGTCTTGAGCAACACTGTGAGGGGCAGTTTCGGAGTTGTGGAGCCTTTTGTTCAGTCTGCATCCCTTCCTGCTGCACAGAGCCCAGCTCTCCGTGTATGCACTGCTTTTTTTTCCTGGCGCCACATGCTTCTCTGCCTTCCGACACATATGTCTCTCGCTGGGTATTTTTTCTTCCAGCCTCCAGCACTCAAACAGCCGAGCAGCGTTTGTGTGTCTCCAACAAGTAGCCACTGAGCCTGAGAAATGCATTAGCTGCCTGACCTGGTTCCAGCCAGGTGTGAAAAGATGCAGTGGCCCTGGCTCCACTACACCTTTTCTGACCATGTGAAGAAAGGCAGAAGGCTTCTCCTCTCTCCACCAGTTTGCATCACTCAAGTATACTTTAAAAAAAAGGGAAAAAAAAAAAAATAGGAGTGGTGAGTGGATAGACAGAGCCAATCATGAGGAAAGCTGGGCAGATTAAAAGGCATTTACTGGGCTGTCTGTACTAGAAATGAAAGAAAAACCCTTCAATTAGCCATCTGCCTGAGGAGCTGAGCGGGGAGGGATGAAAGCTGAGATGCTTTTGCAGGAGCAAAGGGAAATCGCCAGCCACGAGACGGCCTGTGGGCTCTGAGTCAGGCATCGTCAGAGGGGTGCTCAGCATGTGGTGCTGCAAAGTGGGGAACCTCCCTCTGTCCAGCTTTTCTGCCATTCCCTGATTTCTTCTGCAGCTTTCCTTGGGGATGCCTCTGCAATCCTGAATTCATGCTCAGAGCATGGGGGCTTCATCTCATCAAGTGCTGGTGCTCGTGTCTGGAGCAATCAGCTTGTCTGTGTGCTCGGGGAGTGATGTGGCAGCTGGGCAGCAGGATCACAGCTCCTGGTCCTCAGCCAAGGGCCTCCTGCCCCCTGCCTCCATGCCCCATATATTACCACATCCACCCCCCAGCCAGTGCTTTGGGTCACTTGTCACCATTTTGTAAAGCAAACAGGTCACCTGGGAAGAGAAGCAGCAGCTGTTCTGCTTCCCGAGGCTTCAAGCATCCGCTCCTTGTACATACACACACACACATACACACACACACAGGCTGCCTTTACCTAACAAACAATTATTTAACAAAGTATGCAAATAGTATAATTAGTGTTATTTGTTTAGCTGTTATAAGTGTTTGAAATGTAAATGTCAACTTTGGGATTTTTGCAGGGTATGTGCGTGTTGTTGGCTTTCTCTCTCTTGTGTGTGTTCTCCCTGGATTGCAATTTGATGAATTTCTCCTTGTCCTAGAAAAAAAAGCTAATGTGATTTCTCCACGATTACAGCAGAAGATGCCGAAGTGGGGATTACTCACAGTAACTCCTCTTGCTTAGCAGATCTGAGTGGGAGGCAGGATTCATTACACCGAGCAGAGAAACAACGAGGAAATGTCTTTCGGCCGACTGCTTGTGTCTGCCGAGGCAGCATCCTCACCAGTGCCAGGGCTTCCCACCCTGGAAGGCAGAGGGTCAGGTAGGGCAGTGCCAGCGATGCCAGGATCTTGGCAGCAGGCTCACAGGAACCTGTTCCTGGCCTGCCACAGCTCCTCCACGTGCAAGAGGAGTGGTGAGTCTGAACTCTGGTTTTCCAAGAGATGTTTTTTCCTCTACAGGAGACTGGAGAAATAGAAATCATATTACAACCACCCTGGCATGGATCTACCCCACCAGCATGCTCCAAATAGAGCTGTGGTACTCAGTACAGTGATGTTTTCCAAGGGTATGTCCCACCATCACCTGTTTTGGCTGGGATTCAGTATAAATTGAGCTCTGACTAGATGGTCATCAGTAGGTCACAGCCTGTAGTTCAGGCAATCAATCCGAGGCTTGTTACCATTGCCTGGGAGTCAGTCCATGCTCTTGGTATTGAGTGGCTTTTGCAGTCCAGTCTCAGCAGCTGGTCTGTGCTGGGAAGGCTCTTACGACAGGGCAGGGCCTCTGGAACTGCAGCACCTCTGCCGAGATTTCACAGCATCCTGTACCTGCTGGGCAGAACCCAGCTGTGCTCAGATGCACAGCTTCAGGATGAATCCCGTTCGATTCATCAGCTGGCAGCAAGCCTGGCACCAGCTTTCCATTCAGTTGGCTGAAAAGCCAGCTCAGGAGTTGGAGTGAAACTGGAAAGGTTGCATCAGTGGCATATCCCACCCTCCATTCCCTCCATGGCCCCTGTCCACACAGCATGCTGGGACGAGGAGCCTGGTTTTCAGGTGAATCCCTGGGCAGGAGAGGATTAAGAGGCTTTCAACTCCAGTGTGAACCAGAAGAACTGGAAAGAGTGAGGCAGTAAATGCGACTACCAGCTCAGCTCCTGGAGGAGCAAGGAGAGCTTCATGCCCAGATCAGCACCAAGGGGTGAAGCCCAGAGCGTGGTGCACAGCCACAGCACTCACTGCTTGGGGCAGAAGATCAGTATTTCTCCATGTGTAGATGCTACCACTGAACTGTCTCAGTCCATGCCCAGCATGGATCCAAGTCTGCTGGGACCAGTGGCTGTGGCTGAGGGTGGGTTGGGTCATAAGCCTACACAGCGTGGTGGTGGAGCACAAGCTGAACCCTGTGGCATGGCTGCAGCACAGCAAGAAGGTGCTGAACCAGGCTTTCTTGCTGCTTGAGGTTTCTCCTTGCTCTCTGGCAGGACATGAGTTCCTGGCACAGGAGTGCCACTTTGGCGTGCTGGCTGAGTGCTTGGAGTTGGTGCATGGCTCTATTCATCTCCTAAATGGAGCTGTCCACGTTCTCTGCACCAGCTTGTTAGTGCCCTGCAGTCTGTGCAGGTACCTACAGCCATCAGTGATGCTGCTGGTCCCTGGACACCTGCATCAGACAGTTGGGCTGTGGGGTGGAACCAGCAAAGCCACTTGTTTCTTAATTGCAAAGACAGGAATCCAGTGACCTTTGGCAGATTTCATAGCCCAGCAGGCTCATGTAATTGAAGCTGGTGATGATTTGTCATGGTTCTAAGCTTTCCCTATCTATTTCATTCCTCACTCCCTCAGTCTCTCGTTCCCTCTTTCTATTTCCTTCTTTGTGATTTTATTATCTCCATGCCTCTGTCTTTTGCTCTCTTCAACCATAGCACTTCCCAGCATGGAGAGGTACCTCAGGATCTATTTGTCTTCAAGAGATTTTGCTTTTGCCTGTCACAGTATTTTCTCCACTTCACATCCATTACCCAAGAAAACTTCTTTCTACCCGTGAACCAGGTTTTTCTGCACCTCCCAGAAAAATCCAACCCATTCTAAGAGTAATCAAAAATAATGCATTGCTGTGGTCAGTAGCCCTGAGCAGCCATGGGCTCCAAATCCCAACTTTCTACCCCTGTCAGGTGAAGGTTGAAGTGACATTATCCCTTTTATTTAAATTCCCTTGTAGGTGGCAGGTTCAGTGCTATTAACATATTTCGATTCTAGCCATTCTTATTTTAATTAGCCTTAAGTAATTAGTTCTAATTCATTGCCATTTTTTGCTCTGCATATTTTGGGTTATTTACTTCCCTTGCTCAGTAACAATTTGATGTAATTATGTGCTACTCATTCTATCTATTTACATATGCTCACTCACTCAGATTTCCTAGTTGAAATTTCAACAGATCTTTTGAATTCCCTCTTGAATTGTTTTTTGAGTTGTCAGTGGTGTGGAAATTGTGGGGTGGAAAGAGAATTGATCCTCTTCTCTGGACATCCTTGGTGCCAAAGGCAGTAACAGAGCATGTGAGCACCTGGGCTGGCAGTGGGCTGCTCTTGGCAGGGAAGATCCATTGCCAGGCTTTGTTCCTGGGAGTCTGGATTCCCATATGAAAGGAGTTTGGGGACTACATCCAACTCTCTCTGTCTTCCTCTTGGGCTGCTTTAGCCCAGATGCCAAAGGGACCAGTCACTGTTGCCGCTTCCTTTTATTTTCTTTGTGCAGCCAAAGAAGCTTTGGCTTTCCAGAATGGAAATGCCCTGAGTTTCCAGAAGTGCAGTGCCTCCCTTGTCAAAAACTCTGCACCCTTTAAAATCTCTCTCTTTTTTTTTTTTTTTTAGACATTTTGAGTACTTTGAGCAAATTTGCCATATTTATATTTTTCCGTTTGTTATCTGGAATGTACTTGTGTCTCAGCAACCATTTTTGTAATTCCACTGAAGGAGTATATTCTTGTCTTCTCCATAGCTGAGATTCTCAGGGGGTCGTGGTTCACCTGTCCCAGGCTGTCTACTGATCAGCTGCCCTGAATCCATCCTTTGCACTCCCTCAAAACTTGACTCTGAGAGGTCTTAACATGACTTCCTGCAGATCCTGCAAAAACTTGGATTTCATGCTCACATGGAGCGTGTTTATACCTGTGTATATATGCCTCACAACTTTTAAGTGCATTATCCAACTCCAGCTGAATTTGATAGAGGGTAGCAATCTCAAAAATAGCAAGTTCCCTCAAGGTTTGAGCAGACAGGCAGAGGTAGAAGAGAGATGCCCTACTTCTACTGAGGAAAAAGCTGCCATGTTGTGCTGAGCCTTTATTTGATGCCAGTGAATCCATCTGGGAGAGAGCACACATCTCAGCACCCCACCCACAGGAAGGACTTCAATCAGCACATGCACCTTCTCAATGCCCAAGTCAATCAAGCTTGAAGAAAGCAGGATTTCATCATTCTGGTGCTCATGGAACTACTTGTTTTTTCAAGTAGCTATTTCACTAAAATCTTATCATCCCTTTGAATCCATGTCCCATTAGCAAATCTTACTTGCTTCATGAATATGCACGTTTACAATGTGTAGCATTGGTTTAAATGTTCCCATTGAAGTTGATAATAAAACTCCTGCAGACTTCAAAGAGAATAGCCAGGCTATGCTGAGTGCTTTGGAAAATCCCTCCCCTTGTTGTTATTTTATTCTTAACACATCCACTCAGGAGCTGTGGGATGGGACTGAATACTCAAGAATGAGTGAAGAGGAAAATAAAAAAGATCAAAGAACCAAAAATGAAAATCCAGATTCTGAGGTAAGTATTTAAGGACCTGTCCTTGGTTTTGAGACTTCCTGTGAGAGCAGTACTCCCTTTGTGGGAGGAAGGGTCACAAATGGCTGCCTTGAGCGATGAGAAGCACTACACACATCACACTGGCCTCCATCCATGATCTCATGGAGGCCATCGGTGGAAATTTAGATCTGAATGACACAACACGTGGGACCTTCAATCTGGGCCAAGGCTACATGTGATCATGAGTTGGAATAGAACTGATTCCTTAAATTCAGGGACTGATCCCCTGTGCCATCACCAGGACATGGCAGAGCACAAAGCACCCCATGGGTTATCAACTCTGCAAGTTAGCAGACTACAAGTCTCTTCAATTCAGTCTTAAATGATCCATTTCTCCACTTCTCTCTTGCTGTGAGTTGTGCAGGAGAAAGGTCTTGCACAGTTTTAAAGCTTTTCAGCTTTTTTCCAGATGAGCTGTGTTCTCAGGTCTCCCTTTTCCCCATGTTTGGCACCATAGCATCCAAACTGCCAAGGGAAGGTGAAGGTGCCCTACTACCACCCAGTCTAGTGGAGCACTGTGTATCCAAATGACTTCAAGGGGACATAAATATGCAAAAAATTGTAACACATGGGTGATTTCCACTGGGCAGAGCTCCTTTGATGTAAACACATACCTCTTTTGCTGAATCAGGGCACGTTCTTCTTACAGGGACTTTTTGTTTTAGTGTTGGTTATTTTGGTATTTTCTTCTCCTAAGATTATTTCCACTGGAAAGAACACAGTATTTTTCATTCCAGCATTATTTTTGGTAACAGTTACTATTTCCTGACAGTATGTCTGTATTTTAGGACAAAACCAAATTACATGTTGGAAGCTCCTTTTCCCACTGCAGTTTCTCCAGCACTACTCATGAGCCAGTAACATCAAGACTATAATCTGGAAGAGGCACAATAGACACTATATTAAGTTTTATACAGACTTGCCATCAAATTGCAAGCAATAACTACTTGATCATGTTGTATCAGTCCATTTTCGCCTGTCCGTTTGTAAAGCAATTGCTTTTATCTTGACGGCTTATTTTTTTAATTCAGACCTTGCAAGGATTCTCCCAAGAGTTTTTGTCTGATGACAGCAGAATTATCCTGTTCATCTGGTTTAGTACAATATGGTTTTGTTAGTGCATAGTGCATAGCATGATAAGGGGTATTGGCAAAAAGGACCCTCTTGCTGTTACTCATTTTAATTGTTTTTCTGATTTTTGCCTTTTATTATCTGTTCCTTGAAGTCTATAAAAATCTTGACAGCAGTTACAACTTGATGCTGTGAAACAGTCATGCTGGAAACAGTGACAAATATTTTTTAATTTTGCTCTCTTGCCCGTCACCATACTCCAGAAAACTGTAAATTTACCATCAAACTTCTGCAGAGTTACCACCTCTCTGTTAAGCCCAATAATAATAGGTAAGATTCTGCTCCTTGACTGCACCATATAAGTGATATTATCCTACAAATGCTAAGTACTTTGTGTAATCGTCAAGGCTGTTTTCCTAATAATCAAGTGCTTTAGGAGAAAACAGAAGGATCGTAATTGTGGAATATTGTATTTTGTTGCATCTTTTGCCCATCCCCTGAGATCAAAAGGGTTAATTTCCCCATGCTCTGTGTCTTGTACAAACTTTGTATCAGCACAACTCACTGTGGTGAGCACAGAATAGGGCATTGCCTTGGGGCAGTGTCCTGTACTACAGGTTTTCCTTTAGCTTGGTCATGGAAAGAACTAAAGAGGTTGAAAGAGTTTCCGGTTTGGATTAGATGCAGATGATTCCTAATTTACATCCCAAATATCGTCTGGTCAGTACTATTACTTGAAATTTAATATTAGTTTTCTCTAGAAACAACTGTGAAGAACTATTCTTGACTCAATAGATTTTATTATTTAAAAAAGCCTGTATAGTTTTGGTTGCACTTTTTTTTTTATGTGCCAAAGAAATCATGGGTAGTTGCAGAAGTAACCCAAAGAATGAGCAAAAGTGATGAAGGAAGAAGTAACCCAAAGAATGAGTAGAAGTGATGAAGGAAGAATTTCATATGAATGCTGCCTGGTTGGGACCTGTGTGCATTGCTCCAGTTTGGAGTTACATTATGAAACTTATATAAAAGCACCTTATGGGATGAAACTTTTAGGTGTATTAAACCCATCCCATAATGTTTATTTTTGTATATGGACAAGAGATTGCAGCTTTTGTATTGAACTTCCAAAGTCATCATCAAAAGCCATCATTACTTTTTTTGAATACTTTGTATCTGTCCTACATTAGTTAATTCATGTAAATCTAAAGAAGTGGTTGTAGGCAGGATGGCATCAGAAATATGGAAATAGAGCATCTGGGTAGAAAGATGGGTAGGTTTTTGCAACGTTCCCATTGAAATTATTTTTTCCTGCCAAGTGAACAGATGCAGTGAAAACAGACAGTCTTATCGGCAGCCTTTCTTTTGGGGAGATTAAATGAGTGAATGATCTATCAAAACAATATTTCATTTGATTAAACAGAAGATATTTATAGGATTTCTAAATATAAACCAAACTGAGGGGGAAAAAAAAATAAAAAGAAGGTTCACAAAGAATGGCCACTCTGCACAGTCAGGTGCTTTTCCTGTTCCCACAAGTATTTTTAAATTCCTGTTTCTTCACCCAGGCTGAGTGAGTGCAGCTCACTGCACACTGAGGGTGTTCAGCAGACTACAGTCCTGATGCTCAGATCTTGGTCTGATGCTGTAGGCCGCAGATATGTTTGCTTAGAGATTTCCCTTTGTTTCACATTAGAATTACAGCAACATACCTAAGGGGTTCAAGAGTCTGCCTTTTTCTGATGTTACAATACAAGTTCTGGAATAAATACCTGGAAAGCCTGAAAATTTAGATAATAGAATCATTTGTATCTTGCAGGAAAATGCAAGGTTTTGACATTTGGCTGCATTCTGAATAGAATATTAAGTTATTATTACAATATATTTCAGGTTAATTTTAATGTCATTTAAATATGAATGTTTAAAGATTTTGTTATATGATAAAAATAGAAATTTAAAGTTCTCCTGGAGTCTTGCAAATGTAATTTTTGATTTATCAAAACATTTCTAATTCCTTTAAAATGTAATTTTGCCAGAACTAATTCATGTCATGAGAAATTTCAGCTTTGTTGAAATGCAACTTTCTGCTGGGGAAGTGAACTAATGCCTGACTGGGACTGCCTGGCTGCAGAGCTAGCTGGTCATATTTAGTTCCTCTGCCAGGAATTAAATGTTTTTTAGCCCTTTGACCATTGGTATGATACTGTAATGTTGGACTTTTTGGTTTTTGTCTTGTTCCCCAACTGAGCTACATCTTTTTACTAAAATAATTTTGCATTTGTTCTGAAAAATTTCCATTTTTTTGTACTTGTGTATAATCTCCCTTGTAATAAGGCAAGGCAAGCCCTTTTATCTTGCTGCCCCTTTCATAGAAGTCTCCTTTGGCCATTTTTATTTGTGGTTTTGCCTTTTCCCTTGATTATGTATTGAGATTTCTGTTAGACTCTTTACTATTCTGCCCTGCTTTTGGGTTGCTGTGTTTATCTTTGGAGCCTGTTGTCTCTGTATTTCTTTATCAAGGGAGGCTGATTTTTTATATCTGTATTTTCTGTACATTGGTAGCAATTCCAAGAATTTCCCTGATATAAGAATTATCACTGCTTCATATAAGATATCTTCATGAGTAATCCTGAGTCATTTAATTTTATATATTCCAAAATATCTTTTTTAAGATGGTCAAACTGACATTTGTGTTCTCTGTCAACATAGTGTTGAGTCTAATACTGTGTTTTCCCTTCTTTCCAGTGAACAATCTGAACCAAAAGATATCTTTATCTGAATGTTTTTGCTCAGATATTTAAATGTTAGTATGGAAGATGATTATTGACTTTTCACTTAAATGATGTAGTCTTCTGCAAAAATCAATTTTCCTTATATATTCACCAACTGTATTTAAGAACTAGCATTTGGCTAGCGCTTTTCAGGATTTAAAATAGAAAAATCTGTCATGTGGTGGCTTTCCTTAGGAGATATCCAACACTTCACAGTCACATTAGTCTGTTTTTAAATAGAGTTAAATGGAGGCTTGGCTGCAGAAACCTGTCCCAGGTAACTCAGTGGCCAAAGCAGGCAGGACAAGAGAAACCAAGTCAAAAAGGAGAAGCCAAGCACCGGTGCTGTCTGTGTCTGTCCTGCTGGCCTGTCATATCATTAAGTAAATCTGTACAGTTCATAGGAGCCTAATTTAGGTCACAAGGCCCTAAGAAGCCCACGTATGCCTTGTTCCCTGACAGACAGACTCACCCTTCGTGTTGTCTGCATTATCTTTGGGATCTCACTGTGAACTGAAGGTCTTGCTCAACCCTGTCTTGAACACAATCCCATAAGCATCATGAACAGCCTCTTAAATACGTATGATCCATCTTGATTTTCTGGATGAGTCAGGAGAAAGGGCTGGGAATTTTTTCTGACAGGTGTAAGCAAATTGGTGTAGAGAAGTGAAATCCCCAAGGCATTTCCCTCGCCCCTAAGGAGCCCTTTGGCTTCCAGCCAGTGGCTCTTTGTCGTCAGCTGCATTCTGTTTCTGGCAGTAGTACGCCCCAGGAAAGAGCACAAATCTTTCTCCCTGTGAATTAACGTTTGCAGTTCTGTGTAGTTAAAAATCCTTCATCTTTAGCCTTATGAATTTTATTCCCCCTCTTCCTGCACATTTGTTGATTTTGGAGAAGGGTCCTGGCATGCTTTTCATAATTTAGCTGCCCTGCTCAGAATCAGTTGCAAACATTTCCTTTAGAAAGGATTTATGAATGGCAGGCTGGCCTTCCTCTGGTGACTTCTCCTTCCATTTATTTTCCTATTGGAATTTTTCATGTTGATCTTTGAAACTGCAGTGTCTGGTTTTCCTATAGAGTTCCTGCATTCCCAGTCCTGGGGTTTGCACAGATGACCTGTCCCATAGCATATTGCAGGTTTCAAATCTGGAGAGGTTTGGGCATGGTGTCTCTAAGAGGTGGTTTTAGTTGGCTCTAAGATCTTAGATGGCACTAAGATCTTGATCTTCTGAGATGACTAAAACTGGCTCCCACAGAAGTCATGGAAGTAGTAAACCCCATTTATTTCAAGAAGACTCATAGCAAGAAGCCTCCTAGAAGACAGTATGATTATTTTTGCATTGTAGGTTATTAGCATTGACCCTGGCCTATGGCAAAACTGAAACATGTAACCTTTAGTCTACTAAACAGCTCTCAAGGTTATAACCAAGCCCTTAAATTGCAAGGCATGGGTGCCCAAAACTGGGTGTGGGTACAAGAATATAACAGATTTATCAGAACTAAATTGTTAATTTGTAGGAGTTTGTAGCTGCTAATCTCAGGAAAACCCAAGCTCGGTAAAAGCTTGACCTTTTAGAAAGGCTGCATTCAGTTGAGAACCAGTCCCTGCTTTCCTCCCAGGACTGCAAAATTACGACCTTCAGGTCACATTTTGGAAGTGATTGGATGTAATCTTTAAGTTTTACATGACATTAATGAGCTAGATGAGATGATCAGTCACCAGTGTGTCCTCAGGTCTTAGTGAAATACTGAGATCATCACTGTGTGTGCTTATGATGATTTCTCCTCCTCCATCTCCTGTCTGCTGAGAGAACTGCAGAGGGATCTGTCTGTTCACTGTAGGTGTTGGCCAAGTGCTCCCAGCCTACCATCACTATGACACTGTATTGCCACAACTTGGGTCGCTTTCACCAGTCAAGCACTGCCTGTTTTAACAATAGAAAGGTGAAGTGTTCAGGCTAAGTTCATCTAGGCTCCTCCATAGTCACTGGAGAAAGTTGAACACCTCCAGAATGTAATTCATCCCATCCAAAAATAGATGTCTAAGACAGGAAGAATGAATCACTCTCTGGGGGTTGGTGCACATCTCTCTTTTCACTGATGATAAAAGAAGTCTAGACAATTACCTTAACCTAGACACCCAGCTGTAAGACACCTTCAGCTGCGTGAGATCTGTCTGTGCTTTCAGGTCCCTACAGACAGATTTCAACCCCCCTGTTCAAATGTGAAGTAGCTTTCTGATTTCACCACAGCTTTCAAGCTGAAGTCACTGACAATCAGAATCCCAGTGAGCCACATATGGCAGTTTTACCATAACTGAATAGCTTTTTAATGAAAGAGTTTTTACCCTCAGTCCCATCTGGGAGTTATCCATGAGAAGATGATGATGGTTTGAGAAATATTTCTTTCTATTACTTGCTGAATCATTACCACCATTAAATGTCGCTGCATAATTTCCTCATGAGGAGTCTGTTGCATGTAGATAATACCCAAAATGAGGTCCTCATTGTTTACTTTGATTGAACACATGCCACACATGATGTCCTCCATGAGCAGGAGCAGAGCTCTTCAGCTGGTAGTTGCAAATGCTCACATTTGTGAGTTCATTTCTCATGGTCTGAAGTTCATCCCTTGTCCTCGCTCTTGCTTTCCCATGAGCTCCTTTGTTAAAGCATTTGGGGCAAGGCAGACAGGGAAAGGCAATGGGTGACTGCAGAAGGCAACAGGGTACCGAGACCATAAGAAGCATCCATGGAGCATCAGAGGAGACCACAGTGGAGGCAGCTGAGAGGAGAGAAAGTCTCCAATACTGGACAACCAAAGAACTGCAGTTCCTCACTGCCCACCTTGCCCCATGAAGATGACCATTGTGGGAGCAAAGCAGGGCACTTGGATATTGGCTGCTCCCCTTTCCAGCTCACATCTTAGAGCAAAGTCACCTTCAGCTGGTATTTCCATGAAGAGACCAGACAGTGAGCAGGGGCAAGCACAGCCCAGCTCCAGTCCCAGGTGATCGTCCCTGCTCCCAGGGGTGTGACTGTTTGATTGCAGAGCAGTCGGGGAGGATGATGATGTCTGCAGTGGGACAAATGGATCACCAGCAGAGCTCCACAGACAGGGTAAACTGGTGGAGAAGAGACTTCATGGTGCTAGATTTTGTGTCTCAGTCTTCTAGCCCAGGCATGTTGGAAGGTTTGGTGTCTTCTGCAAAGAAGAACATCTTGGCTCACCTTGAAATACATGAAGATTTAATTCCTATGACTTTTGCTTATAGATTATATTTTGCCCTTGCTCTTTTAAAAAAATTCAATTCAACGTGGAAGCACAGTCTTCAGGGAAAACACTGAAACTTACTGACCAACATGGTAAATGGAAAACATTCCCTTTTTCAAGATGTCTTTTGTATATCTCTTTTGGGAGACAGAAGTAAATTTGGATGAATCCTGAAAGGTTTGTTTGGTTTTTTTTTGTTTTTGTTTTTGTTTTTCATGTGTGTGTGAATTGTCTAGTTGCCAGAAAAAATAATTTGCCTAGTGATGTTACAGGTGTCTCTCTGCCTCCCCTGCCAAGACATTTGCCCACTGCTGCCTGCAGGAGTGCTGGGTGGAGTCCGAACCGAAGCGATGGGTGTGTTTCTCCCTGGGACTTCCCTGCCTCATCCCTCGCTGTGTCAGCGCTGAACGCAGCCTGCCAAGGTTCCAGCAAATGCTCAAGAAAAGGTTGAGGTATTCACCGAGCTCCAACTACTGTACAAGAAATACCCTGAAGCAAAAACAGAGCTGCGAGACACCATCACACCGAGTCGCTCCCCCCACCCCGGCAGGCACCATGCCGTACCAGACAAACTCCTCCAGATAGGATCCAGGCAGAGATGTTTGCTTAACACAGCAGCTCTTTGAAAAGGCAAATAAATGGACAGTGAAGCTACACAGACGTGTCACTGTGCAGCGATTTCCGTTTAGCATTTACGTTTAGTGCCAGGAAACCCTGACTCATGAATATGAAATCAGAAGGAAAGGAAGAAAGCAGTTGTTCATTATTAGAGCTGCGAATTGGGCATGTGGTGGAAATTAGCATTGAAAAACATGCAGGTTATAAAGAGAGAGGGGCTGGCTCTGATGGTCCAGGAGGCTTGGAGAGTCTGGCTCTTCAACCAGGAGATGTGCTTTTGTGGGGCACTCTCTGCTCTCCGGCTTTGCCCACGGGGTGTTGCTGCTAGAGAAGAGGCCTGAAGCTCAAGGTTACCCACAAGGAGGCTCATGTTGAGGTGAGGGAAAACAGGTCCTGAATATTCTTGGAAGTCCTCCAAATTTACATTGAGGCAATGGTGAGCAAAAATGGGGGAGAAGAGCTTAATAATTACCAGAAATGAGAAACAACCAAGAGCAACCTCCAAGATAAAGGATCAGCCTCAGAAATCCTGAGGTCCCAAAAAGAAGGCTCATATTTAACTGAGACTCAGTGGGGTAAAAATGAAGGAATCCACAACTCTGATTCTTCTGCAAGTGCTGGACTCTGCCCCACACCTGTGCCCCAGAGCTGAGAAAAGTCTCTCTGAGCCTGGGGCAAGTCTTCTCCCTTCAACACAAGCTGTCTTTCTTCCAACCATGAGGGTGGGACACCATCCTTCTTTCTACATCTATTTCACCTTGAAAAAGCTGAGCTTTTTCTGCCTTGAGCCCTCGACCCCCAGGAGGGATGTGAGTCAGGATCATGGAATTATGGAATACCCATAGTTGTAAGGGATCCACAAGGATCACGGAGTCCAGCTCCTGGCCCTGCACAGGACAACCAACCCCATGCACCTGAGAACATTGCCAAACTTTTCTTGAGCTCTGGTAGGCTTGATGCCATGACCACTTCCCTGGGGAGCCCATTCCAGTGCCTGAACAACCTCTTGCTGAAAGAACCTTTTCCTAAAGTCTCTGAGAAGAGCAATGCTATCACAGCAAATATTTTTGATGGTACTGGGAAGAAAGAAACAAATAAAAACATTGCTGCAGGGCAGCAAGGGCTTGATTTCCAAAACAGCTCTTTGCATCTAACCCTGGGAGCAGCTCAAGGCAGCAAGGAAGTGTGTCATCCCCACTAGTGTCTTCATCTGAAGTCACCCAGCTGTGGTGTATCAGTACCCCTCTGTTTCCTTGCGTTTTGGTAATTCCAGTGCCCTTAAAACATTACCAGAGCTGATCTATCAGTGTGGGGCACAGCAGCTTGTGGTACTAGCAAAACATTCAGCAGATCCCCCAGGCCTGGAGGGTGTGAGGTGCCAGGCTGGGCAGGAGGCTGCATGACGGGTTGGGTGGGCAAGTGCGCGTGGGACCAGACAGATCTGCCAGGGCACTCGTCACCCAAGTGTCCCTGTGCCACCTCTGCCCTCAGTGACAGCACAGGATCATGGTTGCTTTGCAAACCCAGGCTTTGCCCTGAGGCCAGGCCATGGGAAGCTGCTGGCAGGGCTCAGCTCCACCCGGAGCAGCTATGACAGCTTCAGAGAGTCGTTAGCAAGCAAGGAGCGCTTGACGTGAATAATTAAAATACCTGCTGTGCTTTTAAATAGTTCAGAGCCAGCCCTGGAGCTGCGTGTGTGAGCAATGGCTCCTGTCTTTGGAGGAGGCCAGAGGAAAGAGGAGGGCTGATATCCAGTGGAAAATTAAGGGCTTGATGCTGCTTCTGGCAGGAGGAAGGATGCTGCTGGCAGCTTCCACGGGGATGCAGGCAGTCCCTACTCCTGAGTGAGACTGGAGGCTGACACAGCTCTCCTTGCTGATGAACGGGCATCCTGGCATGAATCTCTACCAATCTTCTCTCTGCCAAAGGTTTGAGCAGCAGTGGAGCTCAGCACCCACCTTTCCAGCTGCCCCAGGGCTCTCATGCTTGTTCAGCAATCCAAACTCGTGGGATGAGGACTTGGAGCAAGGGGGACGGGGACAGCAACACAGCCTTGGGGGCAGTAAGTCACTCCAGTCACTCCAGTAAGTGACTGGCAGTGTGGGGCCCCTCTCCTGAGCACACACGGGTGAGGTCTGGGAAGGAAGCACTGTCTTTTCCAAAGATGCTGTTTCCCCAAGATATCAATTAGACACTGAAATCAAAACAGTTTCTGCATGGACAGCTAACAAAGAATTTCCCACAGTCTCTCTCAGCAGTCAGACTCCCTCCATTCCTATGGTGCTGTTGCTGCCCCAGCTGCCTCTGAGTTTTTATCAGAATAGCGCTGAAGACCCCTGTCCCCCACCATGGAGGAGCTTCATGGAACAGGGGAAGATATGAAACACTATGTTGGTGTCAGTGCCACTGGAATGTGGAGCTGGGAAGCTGTAGATCATCCCTTCTTGTGAGAAAATGAGTTTCTAGGCAGGAGATGGAGGGAAACATGACATTCCCCATGAGTTAGTTTCAGATTGAATTAAACAATTGGTTGACCGTAGGTATTTTTTTCCCTTCTATATATTTTGCCATGGAGAGCCTGGACAATTCCAATTTGGGGTCACTGTGCAGTAATTTTTTTCTCTCTCTTTTTTTTTTTTCCTTTAGTTCAGCCAGTGATCCAAAAAAATCAGTTATTTTCACAGCTTTGCCATGAATACCTCCAGGGCAGGTGAAAGCAAAGTTTTTTAGTAGAGATGGGGAAAAACAGACTGTTTGGGGACTGGCAGGGTGAGGAGGGAGGGATGGGGGGAAAGCTGTGTGCTGGCAGCTTTGCAACAGTGTGTGAACAGCATCCTGATGTTTGGTCCATTCCCTGATCCCATGTGGGGAGTGGGAGCTGCTGCCTACCCCCCTTGCACGTGGCTCTTTGCCCATGAAAGGCAAGGGCAATCTGAGCTGAAGATCAACAAATTAGTCGTCTACTCCCCCCACTGCAGAACGCTATCCATCTAAAGATTTCCTTTAATTTAGAGCCGTGTAGAGTTTGAAAAGCCCTTCAAGTTCACTTGGGCTGATGAATTGGTAATTGAGTGTACCTGGATGTCGGTGCCGGCTCTGCCTCTCTCTGCATTTGTATCAGTCCGTGTTTGTTTTCTCGAGCTGTAAATCACTGAGAGCTTGGAGAGGCTTTTATCAAATCCTGCTAGGAGCCAGTCGCTTTCCCTTTCACAAACACATTGCTAATGCCACGTGGAACCCACCAGCTTTGCTGCTCGTTTTAAAACAATGAGGATGTTATTAAACGGGGGGAAAAATTCCTTAGCAACAGGGGAGAAGGAGAAAGAACTGAATTGCTCCTGTCTCTCCGGTGTTTGCTCCTCTGGTCTAATATCAGTCCCATTGATCTCCTAATACGCTTTGCTTTGAAAGCCTGATTTATTGCCCCTCACTCTCTTATCTCCCTGCGTGTCTCAGTCTGATAGAGCACACGTTGCTCTCAGCTTCATCAGCCACCAGCAGGTTGGCTGCCACCCTTGGTCCAGCCTCACGAGCTGCTTCCACCTCCTGGGCTGCACACCTATGCTCCTTTCTCCACAGCCTCTGGCCTGCCCCAGCCAGCAGTGGGCATGGAGAGTTGAGCAGGTTGTTTAAATGAGTCAGGCTCTTCCTCTGAAGGTCTCCAGGTTCTCCAGTGTGTCCTCGGTGTCCACCTCTCCAGTGGCCTCTGAAGATACCTGGCCCTCTCTGAGCTCTAGAGGACCATAAATGGCTTAGTTCCCACACTGTCCATACACAAGTCTGACATTCAGTCCAGTCAATGTGCCCCAGCTCTGACAGATACGACAAAGGAGAACTTCAGACATGAGAAGTAACAGTCCTGATTTCCATTTCTTGGAGCCACTCTGGTCCCTCCATACAATAAAGGAGGTAGAACAGCACCACGTGGTTGACATAACCCATCCACCCAGCCTACATTTGAATATAGATTTTCAATGAACTGTTACAGTGCTATTTGCTCAGTGGAAAAAAATGGCAACTTACATCCATTGACAAAGAAATGTGAGAACTTTGCAATCTGAATGTGAACATTTAGTGAGCATAAAATGAGGTGAACTTTGCCAAACCAGTTATTTATTATGAATTGTTCATTCAGCATTAATTGTTTGGGTCTAACTGTTATTAGGAGGACTGTGTGATGCCTTTGTGGTACACAGCTAAGGTCAGAAAAGTGTTGGTAGAAATTACTTCATGTTAAGTCAATCTTTTCTTTGAGTGTAATGGTGATGTTCCTGCTTAGCTTAGAAAGAGTAGTAAATGATGTTGCCTGGCTTCTTGTTGGCCCTATGTAGCCCAGGTGGCTGCTGGAGGTGAGTGGTGCCTTATTGACTCCCACTTTCTCTGTAGAAGGAATAATTAAATTCACCTGCAGAATCCCCATCTTCTCATGCATGGTAGTGTGCAATTTCCCTGCATCTTTGCTAACTGGATTAGAGATTATGCGTGCCAGGATCACTGATGAGAAAGCACAAGCTAGGATAGATTGTTTGGCTTTCAGATCCCAGCTGGTATTTGCAGGACTTATACTTAGGAAAAACATCACTGTTTTTTGCTTCTAACCTGACAAACTTTGCCTGGAAACCCAGAGGAACAAGCACTAGGGAGCCCCACTGTCTGTCTTCCAGCCACAATTTCTGAAACGGAACAACACTCCAAAGTCTCGCCAGTTCACCTTTCACTTTACAGAATATGTGCCTGTTTCTAAAATACCAGGTTATTTTTCCTTTCCCTAATAATATTCCCATCCAACATTCACTCTCCTGAAAATCACCAATCCAACGTTCACCCACCTGCATTCAAATACCTGCCATTGTTCTTGCGCTATTGCCCTTCTTCCAATTTAGATTATATTTCATAACTGACCTCCAACTACCTATTGCCTCCCCGTGTCACTTCTCACCCTTGTCTACTTGACAGATGAGTCTATTATGCTCTCCACTCTTCTGATGACTTACAGATTGCCTTGTATCTGTCACAGCCTTCCTATAGTTCTCTAATATTCTTGGAGTTTTGGAACACCCTCCGGCTGACATTCTCTCTCCCCATTCCCTGGCCTCCACCTAGCTCTCTTAAGAATTTCTAGTTTGGAAAAAGAAGAAGAAATCTTTTATGTAATAAGCCCCTACCTGCTGTGAGTGCACACATTTGCTGGTAAAAAACACTTTTAAGACACTGTCATTCTCAATGGGGCTCTTTATTTTCTTTGCACCATTTGGAGGTAATAAAACGTCACTAGACCAGGCTGTGATCAGTGACATGGCTTAGAAGGCAGCCTTCCCTGGAAAATGTCTTCACCTGCATAAGCCAATGAAACAGCAACAGAGAGGGAGCAATGTTGTGTTTAAAGATGTGTTTGGGTAGGAGAGTACTGCCAGGGGAGAGGTCTGGGATGTGTCCCAGATCCATCCATCTCCCTGCGCTTGTCAGAGGTTGTCCAGCTCGCTGATATTGTTCCAGGCTTGTCCCAGCTCTGTCCATCACTCTGACATTTAATTAACTGCCCCGTTCCCCTGGATCTTGCACTGGATTTGTGTTGTCTTTCCAAAATACCTCTTAGATCATGTCTGAATATTACTAAGAGGAGGAGTAACAAAATGGTTGTCACTAATATTGCTATTATTGTTATTATGTTGATGGTAATAAAACAAGACACTGAATATCACATAGATGAGTACTGTTACATTCAGTGTCACTCCTTCTTGCTGTGCTGGTTGTCTCTCATCACAGGTGAGCAGGAACTGACAGCAGTGGGAAGCCTAGAGAGCCCTGACCAACCAGGCATCCAAAAGTAATAGAAAAATAAGGAGGGGGTTGGGAGTGACCACTGAGAGCAATAAAATCACAACTCAGATTTTAGAAGACATTTATGAGACCACTCCTCAGGTGTAAGGATGATTGTTAAGCTTATTAAAATCTGTCTGTGCTGGGTGACTGATGCTGGTGGTGACAGTGGCTCCTCACTCCTCCAGGAGCTCTGCATTGATGTCTTGTACCATCTGCCCTGTTCATGCCCAGAACTATCCATCTTCCTTCCATCTTTTTCTGTCACTTTCTGCCATTTGTCCAGTTTTTTTATTTTTACTTTAGTCCCGTGTCCCCTTCAAGTATTTCTCACAGTCCCTCCTCTGTGGTGAGTGCTTTTCCCTTTTAGTTTCTCTGTTGGGCAGCTGATTTAATGTAGACCTCCTTTTGGTCCTCCTCCCCTTCACCTCGGGTCCATGTGTCTGTGTTCAATCCATAACTTAAGCAGCTGTGGTGTCCTTGGGATGACTTCATGTTAATCAATCAATCAATCAATCAATCAATTTTCTATACCTGCTGATGAAACCCCCTCTCATGTGTTCTCTTTTTTTCTTGCAGTTCAAACATTGGGTGTGGTGACCACCTGTGGGATCGCAGATGCCGTGTCCAGTGTGGCTCCCAACCCCTGCAGACAACAACAGGAGACTTTCAGGACTGTAGTCAGGGCCAGCAGTGACACACAGGCTCGAAGGTAAGGGCTGACCTTGTTGATGGCACCTCTGGAGCGAGAGAAGTAGGTGGTGTGAGACAGCTGGCCATGAGAGAGAGCCAGCAAGGATGGAGCAAGTCTTTCTAGGGAGGGTTCCAGGATCAGGAAATCCTCCCCAGGAGTGGATGGCAAAGGGGAGACTTCATGGCATTAATTTCCAGGAGGGAAAAGGCTGTTGCAGACACAGGGAGTGATCCAGGGCTGTGTTTCTCACACTGCTGTCCTTGGGGTGATTTTCTAGTGGGACTCTTCTCTGAGTGCTGGCTATGTGTGGATCTTCCTGGGGAAACCCTGAGTGGCTGAGCTGCACTCCTGAAAGCCAGCAGTGAAAATCATCATGGTTCCATTTTTAATATTTGCCTTTTTTTAAGGTTGAATTCACATTTTTCTTTTGAGATTTAAGGAATGTGGAGAAAGTGCATTTTCTTTCCCCTGCAGATGAGAAGCAGTACAGTGTATGCCTCCATCCCAACTTCTTCAAAGTTCTGTTTTACAAGGCACGAAAAGAACATCAGGTTCATGTTAGTGCTGTAACTCAGCTTTCTAAGACCAGATTGTGCCCTGTATTTCCTGTTCAAATGACTAGCTGTGCTGGGCACTTAGAAATCTTCTCCCTTTTCTCATCTCCACCTTGACATTATGAAAAGGGTTTTCATCAATCCATTGAAAGAAGGAGATAACTTTTGTATAAAAGTGCACAGTCGACAGGGTTGAGTTTTTTGGGTAGTATATAATTTTTTTTACACTGTTATTATTTAAAATACGCTTTTTAAGAGGACAAAAGGGAATAGCTTAATGGAAACAAATTTCTGTAGCAAAATGTGCAGCGGGATAAAAAAAGATTATTTCTGTTATTGCTTGGGGAGACAGGTGAATTTGGAATTTGAGTACAAAAGGTGTTAAAAAAGTCTGCTTAAACTTCCTTTCAGTGTTCTGTCGAGATTGAAAAGAGTAATTTTTGGAGAAAAACTTTTCTCCGAGACTCTCTTTCCAGCATTGTCAACTCTATAGCAGCAGCCTTTTCCCACAGCTATTACCATGTTTTCACCT
This sequence comes from Formicarius rufipectus, assembly GCA_013399695.1. NCBI lineage: Eukaryota > Metazoa > Chordata > Aves > Passeriformes > Formicariidae > Formicarius > Formicarius rufipectus. Next base: position 598,731 of record VXAU01005769.1, on the reverse strand, counting down.
TTTCTTCTTCCACCTCATTTGTCCTTTTTGAGGAAGATGTAGTGCTGGTGAAAGGCAGGCAGTCCATAGGCTGGAGCTGGTCTGGAAGGGAGGGACAGAGCTGCTCGAGGTGCAAGGGCATCTCTGAAAGCCAGAGCAGACCACGAGGATGCAGTCGCATATGGGAGGGAGAGATGGACAGCCTGGCCTGGGGGTAGCCAATTTGAAAGCATCTACAAGTCTACAGCTCTTAAGACCACCTTTCCAAAATGACTTTTAACTAATTAGGAACCTAAGCATCAATGAAGATAAGGAGAGCTTAAGTACTCAGGTTCCTCAGGGCAGGCACAAATATCTCAGCAATGCAGACAGATAGACAGTTTGCCTGTCCTGATGGATCCAGACCCAGAGCCAGGCAATGAATTACAAATATAAGTGCCAAAACAGCAGGCTTGGGACACAAAGGATAAAAGACAGTTGTGTTATTTGAGCTGATAAGCTCTGTGTCTCGTCTGGAAGATGCGGGCATCAAAGGCTCCTGCAGGGATTTTACAATGGAGTGTTAAACCATCCAGCACTGAGTTACTGAAGATGTAAAATGGGCCTTGCAGAGAAAGCTTCATGCCTGCCACAAAGGAGCAGAATGAGAGTTTGTTTTGAGAACTATTAGTCTGAATAATTTGGGATTGATCTCCATGGACACTGTGAGATACTGCTCCCCACAGAGCAATGATTGCCATTAATGTCTCGCTGCCTTCCTTCTTCTTCTCCCCAGCCTTTGCAAGGGCTGGGTCAAATGCTGCCCAGGCAGCATGAACAATATTTCCTTCTTTTTTGGTAATTATTGTCCCTTCTATTCATTCCTCAGAAGCCTTTTCATAAGCAAGAGCTATTTTCAAGGGTTGTAGGCATTCATCTCAATGTACATTTTCATGGCTATTCTCCTTGGAAAAGCCAGAGAGCTAATTTACTTTATTAGACCAAATGAAAGGTGCTTATGGAAGTAGCCTTGTGCAAGGGTCAGGGAGCTAGAGAGGAGAGACCTCTAAGACTGCCACTGAATGTCTTGCAGGAGCTGAAAAGTAGGTTTTGCTGTTTAGTTTGGTGCCTTTTTTCCTTACATTGTGCAGGCTCCCTTTCAAGCACCAGTGCTGAGATCTTTTGTATGGTCTCATCACATGAAGGCTTAAGAGCAGTAATATTTGTAGGGAATCAAACACCTTTGGACTGGCAAGCCTGGAGGCAGCTGGGCTCATTCAGGGAGCAGGTGCCCAGGTGCCTCTGGTGAAGGTTCCCATGAGGGGAGCCCCAGCCAGCCCATCCCTGCTGTGGGCAGGTATCTGGTGACACCCAACTGTGCAAACCCTTCCCCAAGCATCTTCATGCAATGAACAGATGACTGAAAACCATCTCCTGGGCAATTCACTTCAATCATCAATTAAATTGTTTGCTGTGAACAGTTTGGCCCCATCCAGCTCCAGGATTTGAGCCTTGTAATTTTGCTGGCAGAGGACAGTGGTGCCATGTCCGTGAAATCTGCCTGCCAACTGCTTCCCCTGCTAAGCATTTTCTAGGCTAACGATCCTGAAAACCTTGCCAGCAGCCCCAGCTCTGTCCCTTTCAGGGCAAGCCACTCATTTAAACGTGAGCACATCTAAATGACTCCATCTGCTAAGTGACGTTAGTAAAGAAAAGATTATAGCAGGAGTTAGTGCTGTGTCCTCGAGTTGTAACCCTGTTATAAAATGGGCTGGAAGAACAAGGGGACTGTGAGGAGCTGTGGTTCAAAACCACCTGGGTGACTGTCAGCTTGATTTATTTTCTTGCTCATTAGATAAATTAGAAAACTGGCAAAAGAAGCCATTGCCCTCTCTGAGCTGCTTGGTAACCTGCCATGTGGCACGAGATGCCAGCTGCAGGGACATGCAGCTCCTTCCCACCTCCCTGGCTCCTCTCCCCAGGGACACGGGACGGGACTTGGGCCTGTTGGTGCCACGTGTCTCCTCAGTGATCCTGTTACCCTAAACCACTTCACTGACCCATCTGGCTGGTAACCACTAGAGTTTCACTTTTCTCTAATACTGTTAGTTTTTGAATAGCAGCAATTCTCTAGGTGAAAACAGTGGCCATGAATATTGCTTTTGTACACTGGCTTTGACCTCAGAACTGTTTGTTACCTTTATTTCACAAATCAGACAAACTAAAGCAAAATAACCTGGTTTGTCGCAGTATTGTCAGCCAGGACCTGCTGCCCTTCAGAGATGTTGTTCAACATTTTGATCTTGTAGCTTGTGACCAGTCTGCCTCCAGCAGCTGCCCCCTTACATATGAACCAGACTAATTTTTGTCTGTCAGAAGGATGAAGCTTAGCGGTCAGACTTGCTTTAAATCCCTGGGTAAAATTTACTATCCGGGAGGTCAGACTCAGTTACAGTGCCTTCTAACCTAAAAACTCACTGAAATATTCATCCTATATAACCAAATGTTAAATTTGGATCCTTTAAGCCACCTTCAGTACATTTAGCTGCATCTGATGCACTTCCATAGTACGAAATGAGGCCACTGTTATACACGTTTTATTTACATACGAGGAAGAGCTTCCAGCCAGGATGAGCTATTAAGAGACTGCAATGCATTTCTCAGCCAGCGTGGAGGAATCCCTGCTACAAACAGATGCCGAGACCAGGGGAGAACCAGGGCAGGGCCTTCCTGAGAAGGAGATTTTTGGGGGTCCCAGCACTGTCGTGCTGGTGCAAGGAGGAAGGGCAATACCTGCCCTGTGGACCACAGCTGGAGCAGATTTCCTCTGCTGTCCATGTCCCTTCTTCTGCCCATGGACCTTCTGCACTGGCTGCACAGGATCTGTGTCACCCTGTCTCTGGCAAGTGTTGGGACATGCATGTCCCAGTGGCTCAGCCTCCTGCCAGGTGTGCTCCCATGTGTACAAATGCTGCCGGGAGGGACAGGGTGGAGAGACAGGGCTAATTCCTTCCTGTCATATGCAAGGAATCGGCTTATGGCCTGAAGCTCTGATTACTCTTATCTTAGCCTGCATGATGCTGGCCACATCCTGAAATTACCCAGCTTTTTTTTGAAATCCAGGGGATGGTTCAGACTCACCTGACCGACTGAGCAAATTCCAGTCCTGCTTTCAACCCCAGCATATTCACAGGGCTGTGAGTCAGCGCAGACCCAAGACTGAACTTGGGGGAGGAGGTGTATGAACCCCTGAATCACCCGATGGGAAGTGTCTGAGTGTGATGCCCAATCCACCTACAAGACTGGAGGGAGCCCCGTGTGGAGCAGCACCAACAGCCCCTTCCCAGCAGCTGCACTGGGGCTGATCACTCAGGCAGACTCACCTGCTGGGATCCTGGCAGCTAACCTGCCTCTGAAATGGCCAGCCAGGGGGGATAGATGCTGTCAAGCAAAACATGGAGTGAAATGTTTGGCTGATGGGATTAAACTGAGAATCTCACCTGCCTGCTGTGTGAGATGCAGCACCACACGCTCCCACCCGCCACCGCTCCCCATTTCCCATCGCTGCCCGCCAAGCCCACCCCATTTGGAAATTAGAGTGGGGGATTCAAAGACCTTCTCTCCCCACTCCTGCTGTGCCTCTCAGCCACTGACATTAACATGGAGCAGGCTGACATTAGCTTTGAATGGATTTTAATAACCCCCTTGTGAGCCTGAATTACCCGCGCAGCGTGAGGTCCGGTGTGCGTTTGGAAACCTGGCGATGAGCAGTGCATCAGGGGCCAGACCAGCTCCACAGGCTGTGGACACAGGGCCAGACCAGATCCACAGGCTGAGGACGTGGGGCCAGACCCACTCGAGGAGCTGTGGTGGCTTCTGCCAAGGCAGCCCCTGGCACAGGACCCGGCAGCTGCCTGGCCCCTGGAGAGCTGCTGCTCTGGCACCTGCTGCCTGCAAGTGGGCTGGTGAGCTTCCCAGCACTGGGGATGCTAGTCCAGCTCGCCACCTCCAGGGGATGTTTTTACCTCTGGTGCAAGGTAGGGGCTGCTGCAGGGTGGTGGGAACCCCCCAGAGCCATCAATGAGAGCAGCTCCAGCCCCTACCAGCATGTGGCATAAAACAGCAGCCTTGATTTAGCAGACTCTGTGTATGAAATGCTAAATGAGATGATGCCTGGCCCAGCTGAGAGTCTGGACTCCTGTATGAAAATCTAGCAAGAAGATTAAAAGGTGCCCCCAGGCAGAAGAGGGTATTTATTTCTTTCTTTGTGGCTGAGATGCACATGGCGTGGGAGTCACAGGGACAGTGACCTCCCCTGAGCATCTGCACGTGGGCAGCTCTGAGTCCTCATGGGGGCTGACCTTGGGGACAAGGCACTGACCATAAAAGCTCCTTCTGAGATGAAGGCAGACACATCCAATCTCCCCTCCTGCACTGGGAAAGGGCTTCCCACCTGGGATATTCGCTGTCAGCCCTGCAGCTCCTCTGCAAAGGGAAAAACCCTCATTTTTCTCCTCTTTTAATAGAGGGAAAGCTAAAAGAGATGGTCAGGTGGTTCTCACCTCTGGAAGATGAAGGGCCTGGAAACATGCTCTGAAGTTACTTTTCCTCAATTAAAGCTCCCAAGATCTGAGCAAGTGATGCAGTCTCCTTGGCCGGTGACTGTCTCATCACCGTTTGTGTGGAGAGGGATGGTTTCTGCCTTTGAAATCCACATGTATTTCCAGTATGGAGGCAGGAATACCCACAGGGCAGTAAATCACAACAAGGGTGGGTCAGCAACTTCTCCAAGTCAGGCTCTACAGGGACAGTGAAATCACCAGGCACTTGGAAGAATTGAGGACTGAAAACAACCCCTGAGAAAAAAATTTGTGATAACGATTGAGTTATATTTAAGAGGCTCCTTCATACTAAGTAAATGCAAATAGTTTACAAGGAAAATATTCCCCATTAAGATCATTTCTACATGAAATGCTAACAGATTGAGATTATGACTGTAATGATTATTTTTATTGCTGGTTTGCATTTAAATGGCATAAATTTCCCCCTACTGTTCTCTCTTTGGGTTAAATCAATAAAACCTATTAAGAAGGTTCATCTTCTTCTAAGATTCCTCCCTCTCTTCTTTCTGTCTCATCTCCACTTGTGCCCTTTTTATCCACCCACAACTAGAGATTTTTCAGAGCTGCCTCCACGATCCTGGTGGCGAGGATTTGAAAATCCCCTTTGCCGAGATGAGCGACTACAGAGGAACTCAAGTGTTTTCCCTTCCCTCAACTTGGGCCATATTGCAAGGAGAAGAGGTTGAAGTCATCTTTTTGCTCCTCTTAGCCTCTCCCTCTATGTTTTAACATAGGAGCTATACCTGTCTGTATTCCTATGCCTCCTCAGCTATGGATGTTCTTCTTGTGCTCTTTCAAACTGTGGCTGTGGCTCACTGAGGAGGTGCTGGATTTCTGTTTGGAGAGGAATTATCCTGGTATATACACAGCAAAAACCATTAAGACGCTGACCTTTAAATTGGGTTTCTTCCTGCTCATGTAGAGAGGAAGTGGGTTGAGTGCCCGAATCTTATTCATTTTAATGACAAATCCCTAACACAGAGGCTTTGAAATGCTCAGCATTAATGCAGTTTGCCTCCCTCAGCTGCAGCTTGGCTTTACTGTTCAAGGGGATGTCTCTGCTTCCCTTTCACAGTGACAGACCCTATAGATTTGCTCCAGAACTGCTGTCCCCAGGTACCATTGTGTATGGATTTTTGAGCTTAGGGCAATGCTGGTGCAGGGATCTGCATGCTCCTTAATCAGTATCACTGACCCTTTTTTCCTCCAATACTCTCAGCATCACTTTTTTTTTTCTAGCTCTATTTGCGTAGGTCTCATGTTATCCATGTTTTTGCTTTGTCCCTGTTATCCCATTACCCTGGATAATCAAAGTTGGCTGTAATGGAAACAGCAGAAACAATTTGCTTACCCTTCTATTACAAGATATTCCCTCTACTAAGTCTGAGAATACCTGCAGTTCTATGGTAATGCTAATTAACTGTGCATACATATAGAAAGTGAAGCAAATGGCATCAGGATCCTTTGGGATGGTGGGGATTAAAGAAAGATAAGATATTATTCTCCTCTTTCTCTGTGCTTCAGTGTCACTGCCCTCAATGGAAATTGCTTTGTACTTATAGAATAAAATGTAAGATATGTTGGGGGCAGTCATTGACTCTGCAGAGAGGTGGAGTTGGAAGAAGCAGAGTTCTCTGCTAGTAAACCCACTGTGAAAGTAGTGATCCTCCCTGATGTCTTGCTTTTTCCCACAGTGGGGTGGGGTCTTTTCCCAGGTTAGGTCCCCAGTGCTGTGGAGCAGGGCTCTATTTGGGCCCTGATTCCTCGGGACTCAAAGCACAGATCCAGCATCATATGGGTGGAAAACCTCCTGCCCAGCCTCAAGGACTGGTTGGAATAGTGGCTGTAAATGTGAATGCCTGTTGCAGTGCAGGGTACCTGCTGTTGGAAGTGGCTGTCGTGTCACTCAGGATGCGCACATATCCTTCCCACATCTTGCACGACTGAGGCAGCAGCAGCTTCAGAGCAGGTGAAAGACCTGAGGAAAATAAGGAATATGGTAATAAGAAAAGGAAGATTACTGGGAGAGGGGAGACTGTCCCAGCCATCCCTCATTTTGCACTTTATAGTACCTTGGGCTCCAGCTCATCTCTGTCCATATGTGAAGATACGTGGGACAGTCTCCCACCGTTAGTGTGCAGCAGCCCTTAAAATTCTCTCATGAGGCCCTCTCCTGAGTGTCAGCTAAATTAAGAGTGATGTACACAGCCAGGCATGCATGGAGGACTGTCAGAGAGGAGAAATCCCACTCAAGCCCACCCACCAGGTCCTTGCCAAGTTCTCCAGCTCCTCTGTCAGCACCATGGACAGACACCTTTGTTGCACCCCAGTGGAGCACCTTGGACTGGCTCTGGATCCACGAGCATTGACACATTGTGTGTGATATGAACTCTGTGCTACTGCTGTGCCACCAGGATGAAAGTTTCAGGAGCCTGCTTAGACAGCCCTAGCACTCCCCCTGCCCCCAAAATTGTGAGGAAGCTATTATTTGTCTGTGCTCTGATAATCACAGTACCTTTGATGCAATACTTATGTTTGGGATTTTACCACATCTCTCATCCTCCAGGTCTGTCAAGGAGGTTTACACAGCCATGACTCAGAGAGAGGCATCAGTGGAGAGAGTCTGTAGATACAGTCAGCAGCTGTCATGTGGATTGCATTAGTAATATATATGCAGGTATATATGCATGACCTCCCTTCCTGAATGGTACCAACTCTTTTAAAAAGTTCCCTGCACCATGCCATGGCTCTGGCCATGCCAGAGGGCAGGGATTACACAGGCATCCCACACATCTGTCTGAGGTATATGGGGATAGACAAAAAAAGGGCTGATGGGGTGGGGACACGGCTGCATGTCTCTCTTTGTCTGCTTGGAGCAATGTAATAACTCCTTCCTTGTCACGGAAACCTTCAGTGCTTGTTCCTCACCATCACCCTGTGTGGGTTCTAAGACTGTAGGCACCAAAGTGCCTTGCTCTGCTAAAAAACCTGATGATATTTAAGATGCTCTGAAACTGTGCCCAATGTATTCATCATTTAAAGCAACCCAGGTGCAGGTTGTTGGTACAAAGGGTTTTTGAGGTGCTTGGGTGAAAGCCAAAGGGATTTTCAGGAGCAGTCATGGCCCAACTGGCTGCACACCAAGGGGCTGAACAGAGCCATGCTGTACCTTGCAGGTACATTATGCCAGCAGAGAGCTCAGTCCTGAAATACCTCAACCTCAGCAGAAGTGGGGAGACTCACCTTTGAGTGCTGGATGAAGTCAGCCCCTAAATCAAACCCCTTTGTCTCACTGCCAGTCATGTGAGACATTTTGGTTCTGTCAGACAGCACAAGTTCCAATTGTAAGAGTGCATTCAAAAATGAAAAAATGAATTTTACTTGTAGGAAGGGATGCTTGGGATTGGAGATGGGACAGTGTATCACTATGATCAGATGGGAATTTCTTGTTGATTTTACATAGCTGAGTCAAAGGCAAAATTCCTATTAACTTCCCTGAGAGCGTCTATAATGATTTGACCCTTAAAATTAAAGATCTGGAGCTACTGATGGCAGCACAGCCTCCACCAGTGGAGTTCAAGCAGCACGCTGAAATAGCCAGCAGCTTTCAACAGCAATTGTACTCAGTGCTGTTCTGTCTCCTCAACTCCTGACATCATTTGGGGAAAAAAAGGCAAAGGTTGAATTCACAAGTTTTGTTTTTCTGCAGTTCAAAGGATACAAGAGCCTGCATTTTAATTGGCACTGAGTTCTTCCAACTGGTACTGAGAGCTGTCCTGAGACTGACACCCAGCCAGACAGGAGGGGGAGGCTGTTTGAAGTACTGGGTGCCTGCCACCCATCTGAAGGTACTCAGAAGTCTCCTTGCCAGATCTGGGGGCAGAGGAGCATTACTTCATTTCTGATCATTAATGCATTGGTTTCTTCTCTGGTTTCTTTCCACTGATCTTCTCTGCACAGTCCAGAGGGAGCCACATGTTGAATGGTTTGTGCTGGAGATCACAGCGCAGAGATAATGAAGTTGTTTTCTTACCCTTCACGTTTCTTGACAGTGTGTCTTCGCTGGGTCCCATGTCTATGCCCAGCTCCAGGGCTGGAGTGTGCAGAAGGCAACTGCAAACATGGGCTGCATGTCCCTTCAGAGAGAAGCAGGAGTAGCTCGGTCTGTGGGCACAGCCACCTTAGCCCCAACACCTCTGCCAAGTGGAATTCATCAGTGCTGACAAAACAGACCTGCCTGTGGAGGGCAGGAGCTGCTGGAACTGGACTGAGTGGGTGTCAGTCAGAGCTGAAGGGGTGGGTTTTTCTAGGGAAACCCTGGTATGTCAGAATCCAGCCAGTGACAGACCCAACCCCTCCAACAAGGGTCATGGGGTGTCTGTGGCACTGCACAGTGAAGCACAGGTTTATTTCAAGCACAAGTGGGGAGCAGAGTGATCTACTTCAACAGGAACAGTCATCTCCCACCCCAATAGGACTTGGGGATTGAAAATCCCTTCTTTGAGATCTAACGACAGCATGTTTCTTGTCTCCCTTCTTCTCTGCCCAGGGGCAGAAAGGCTCTGTGGCTTTTACACCTCTCCAGGCAACAACTCCAGCTAACAATTTCCTTAATGCTTAAAAGGGAGTCCCACCTGCTCCACTCAGAAGGTTCACCATCACTCCCACTTTTCTGATTGCCTTCTTTCCTTGACTTCACCTCTCCTTCCTGAGTTGGCTCATGGCTTTGCATCCTTGAGGCTGCATCACCCCTCTGTCTTTCCTGCTCATTTGTGATTTGACCTCAGGAAAACACCATTACACATGCCCTCTGCTCCATGTCATTGTGTTGCATACAGATATCTGCTTTGCCCCAGGCACCTTTGTCATTTCCACCAGCACAGTCTCAGTAAGTTCTGTGCAAGACAAAAACCTCAGCGAAGCATTGTCAGCCTGGCCCAAGCCAAGCTGTAGCTGTCAGTCCCAAAAGCCCAGTGGGGTGGGTATAATTATTGCTAGAAAGCTTTATATTTACCGTGGCCTTTCTGACATTACAGTAAATGCATTTCAGAGCCCAAGAAGTGTAAAAATAAACTGCAAGGAAATCAAGACAGCTAATTAGCCAAAGGTTACTGCTTGGCTCTGCGACTGTCAGCCCTTTTGAAGTTCTCCTTCACACAGACAGATGTATGTGCAATGCTGCTGCTCCTTTGAATAAATGTCTTGGTTTCCAGAGTGGCTTCATAGCTGGATGTGACTAAACACATGTGAAGCCTGTCACAGCAAGCTTGGACAGGATGCTCATGTCCTTTAACCCCACAATTCTCTTGTGCTAAAGAGCATCACATCTTGTGGAGTGGCTGATCAGCCATCCTCCAGCCCCAAGCTGTGTGAGCTTTCTCCTATGCTCTGAACTCCTCCATACAGGAATCAGTGAGAATTCGGAAACAGTGACTTTATAGGAACCACCATAAAGCATCACCTGTGCTGCCCTTTCCCTTTTCCTCTCAGGTTTTCTTCCTTCCCTTGTTCTGCTTTTCTGGGGCTTCATTTCCCCTTGGAAAATCCTTTTGCAGCTCCCTCTTCCCTCTCTGCCAGTTTCTCCCCATTCCTCCTGCTGTTTCACTCCTGCTTGCAGCTCGTGCAGTGTCATGTGTTTGCTCAGCATTGCTCCTCCTGGAACATTAATTTGCTGCTTGTTTCTTTACAGACTTTACACCACACGTTGGGGCTTTGTGTGCATGTGTGTGTGTGATTCAATTAAGCAAAACACAATAAAATCAGGGAAAATAGAGGGAGAGGCAGACAGATAGCGATTCCCAGCTCTCTAAGGGCTGAGCCTGTCTGCCTGTGAGCTCGGCCCCAGCATGGCTTTCTGATGTTGCCACATGGATTTGCTTGTAGCAGCCCTCTGGATCTCATGCTTGGGGTTTCCATCTCTCTGCCGGGACTCTGGGACAGCAGCTGCTTCTGCTCTGCTGTCAGGAGCTGGGGCTGCTCCATCAGAGGAGGTGAACCTCAAAGGAGCTCGCTGTTCATTTTAAATAAGCCCTGAAATGCTGAGGCATCTCCAAATGCTCAGCCTCTTTACAGCTCAGTCCCATTAGCCCTCAAGATCCTCCAAGCCTCCCCATTCTCTCCTCCAAGCCAGCAGCTTCTCTACTCCCCAGCAACTTTCCTGTCCTGCCCTACCTATGACCCTTGACACCCTCCTAGGCAGCAGATTCCCCCTGTGCTAAGACCAAGCTTTCTCCCAGGTCACACATTTCCTTTGCAGTGTGTAACCTGAAAAGCAGCAGCTGTGCTGTGGTGGGCTTTGTTCCCTTGCCTGGCTGGTGGGCTTCCCTTCCACTGCTCTGTGGCCCTCTCTGTCATGCCCTTCCCTCCCTTGCTGCCTTCCTACCTTGTTTTCTTTCCCCTTTTCCCCTCTAATCCATTCATACTGGTATGAATCTCTGCTTTCTTAGCATTCTTTGCTCCCAGTCACCTCCCGGGCTGGTTTCTCGCTTCTCCCAGTGCAGACGAGCGTGGGTGTCTCTCTCTCTCCTGGAGAGCCAGTTCCTGCTCCCTCATCACCGGCTGGCTCCCTGGATATGCAGATGGATTCAGAGAATCCAGCCGCTTCCCCCGGGTGAGCCGCTGACTGTAAATCCCATGGCTAAAGTGGGTCAGTGCGAGTGGGAGGAGGTGGTCCCGGGAAGGGCAGAGGGAGAGCAGGCATGAGAGGCCACCACTGCCAGATTACAGATTACTGTGGGTGGGAGAGGAGCAAGAGATGTTCTTTAAAAGTTAAGATTTCAAGGGTTTTTAAAATGCACATGAAATGTGATTAACGAAATCCTGGCACTCGATACCCTGTCCTTAGGGAAAAACGCTGACAGTGGAAGTGACCCTCCCCTTTTCTCACGGCAGCCTCTGCCACGCAGAGCCTTCCCCGGGATGCGAAAGGTCCCTCTGCTGGGAGAGGCCTCGCGCTACTGAAAGGGAAATACCGCAGAGGAGGGCAGACCCTGATCGAGGTGTTAGTGCTCGTACTTGTTCAATAGGGCAGTTGCCTCTTGCCCAGATACCCACCAGCTACCCTCAGGTTGGGCTCCAGAAGGAGGGATGCTCCATGCTTTGAGCCTCTGACCTCTGTCCCTTCCATGTAACCTCAGAGCTCCTTCTTTCATATTTGGGGAGCTCCTAGTTCCAAGGGGCTGTCCTTATCTCTGACCTGTTCAATGCTTAATGAAGTAGCAGGAAGAGGTGCTACTCCCCATCCTCTTGGCCATGGCAGTTGTGGAGACTGTGAGATTACACTGTCCCTGCCTCCTGTCTCTGGTCACTGCCAGCAGAGGCAGGATGAATGCAGTAGCATGTCCCACCTTCGTTTTGGCTCCTGGCTTACACAGGCTGAGACTGTCCTGTCACTCAGTCTGTATGGACCTTCTTGTAGTGCAAAGTCAAAAAATAGAGACGACTTTGCTGGTGTGGAGCAGAGTACCAAGGGCTCACCCACCTCCCACCTAAGCTTGACCAACACCTCCACATGCGGACCTGTGGTTTCCACACTTCTGTCCTCATGGACCACATGCATACACAGCACAGGAATAATTTTCAGCTGACAACGGTTCTGCAGAATTTCCTATGCATGCAGCCAATGCACCTGGAGCCATTCCCAGATGTCTCTGCTCATTAATGCCCCCTTAGCAATTTTCTGAGGACCAGCATCCATCTCCAGCATTAAAAACAGTCCCTTCCTCTTTGATTTATGGATATTAATCCATGCCAGCAGGCAAGAGGCATGACATGTCTACATAATATATTCATTATTAAATTGTTTTTGTTCCTTTCCTTTCTCCTCCATCTCCAAGGCTGCACCTTTCTTACGTCTTTCTTATTTCTCTGTAACATTTGAACCCGCGTGCTGCACTCAGAAAGACAACTTCCAACAGGGAGCAGTCAGCATCACTTAGGTCAGCCTTACAGGTCTGTGCTTCCTCACCAGTGGCCACACTCAGACTCCAGCAGAGAGAAGACCCTTTTAGCCCCATGTCCAAGGGTATGGCTGCTCCAGAGCTCTGCTCAGAGGAGCTGCTGCTGTGGCCAGGGCTGTGGGAACACTGTGAGTCCCACATCACTTGTGCTGATCATTGCACAGGATGGGCCAACTCAGTGAGCCCGCTGGCAGCTGTGCCTGAAACAGTGCCCAGGCAGGGATCCAGCGAGTGTGAGTTTCTTCTGCAGCTATCCAGATGCTGGCTCCAGATCAATAATGGCAATGCTGTCCAGGCTTCTGATTCAGGGACCAAAACCCAGATAAAAGTGTTCTCCTCACTGGCTCCAGTCTTCCACCTGCTCAGGCCATGCTCCTGGCTCTGGCTTGGCAGCCACCTTCACAACTCACTGATGACTTCTGTGGTACCATGCTGTTCCCAAAGTACATGACAGATCAGCTTTAGCAGCCAGCACTGGGCTTCTGGAGATCTCACTGTACTATGGCCTGGGAAGAGAGGACCTTGGCATGGGACTGATTTAATTTTCCTTTCCTGTATGAGAACTCAGCCTCCTCTGCACCCTCTGGACAGCCCTGATGCCTGGTGGCAATGCTTTTCATCCCTCTGAGATGCACTCTGCTCCCCACGGCAATTTCTGCAGATCAATCTCCCTGCTCTGGTCACTTGTTATGGTCAAGGAGTGCAGGGCAGACAGTTTTGGGGACCCCATCCTTCTACTTCAGGTCCCTCAGCACATTCATTGCACAGCTCTGGATCTTGCTATCAGCAGTGTGACAGCTGTGAGGGGGAAGTGAGGTAATTATCTCACTTATCCCCCTTGATAATTCAAATCCAAGAAGTCCCTACAGCTCATACACCTGCCCACCCAGCAGGACCATGCTTTCACCTCTCAGCAGTACCTTCAAATGGACATGTGGCCACTGTACACTGGTGTACTCTCTGCACACCAGATCCTCTCTGGAAGTTGTACTTTTCTCTGTTCCTTAATAGGAATGGAAAGACAGGCTTACCTGAATGGCTCTGCCCCTTGAAATACAGCCTGTCCCATCCTCACTCTTCATCCCCACCCAGGCACAGCCAGGTTTCTTCACCCAGGTTTCCCTCGACCTCCTGTCACCCTGCCATAAAACAGCACTTAGAGGAAAAGAATGCAACTAAAACCCAATGACATATCTCTTTGCAGCCTGGTTTAGCTGACCCTGCCCCAAATTGCCTCCCCCTCTCCTGCCCACAGCCATAGAGATTGTCCCAACTTGGTACTGCCCACACATCCCTGCTGCAGCTCTGTTTCCCACTGCTCCCAGGGACAGCAGTGAGAGGAAGCAGCAGGACATTAGCAACTTCAGGAGCTCAAGAGCAGCTTGAAAAATGCTTGTGTTCTTTTGGTAAATATGAATTTGTCCCAGTGGTAATAAGGCTGTTTTTGTTCAGCAGGCTCTTAGCAGTGATTATTGTTGTTTTTCAATTTAAAAACCAGACGGTCTATTTATAATGTATAGTATGTGGACTGAGATTTTTTTTTTCTTCTCTTTAGCCCAGCCTTTAAAACGTGTTTACTGACATTTCCACTACTACAGTCCAAGGAAGCAGAGGAATATCTGTGGCCTGCAGACCCCATGAGATGGAATGATCAGTAAAACGTAGTTAATAGAGCAAGGCTGCAGTGATAACTTTGGGAAACTGGTAGAAGATGCCACATGGGAAAGGTTTGGGGATATAGCTGGGAAGTGCTTTTGGTGGTATTGGAAGGACCCTGGACACAGGTACAGAGTACTTGGACTATCTGTGGCCACTGCTGTCTTTTTCTCTCTTGTCCAAAGCAGGGATTTATCAGAGCTGACATCAGCACCATCCACAGTTGTGTCAGGAGAAAAGCCAGACTCCAGTCTCTGGCCTGGCACTGGCTCCAGGTTGGCAAAGACTCCTGAGTAGGTGATGCCCATGGGTATGAGGTGATGTTGAGAAGGATAGCAGTCCCAGGGGTACATTAAGAGATCCAGCAGAACACTGCTGTGGGTTCTGGCCTGGGCTGACAAGTAGTTGCATGCTTTATACAAACATCTCTACATATTTGGGGCATTGGCCCAGTGTTGGGCTGGTATGGCCCCTTCCAGTCTAACAGCATGCCAACCCTGTGTGCTAGTCAGCTGCAGGGCTTGCTTTGATTTGCCAGTGCCAGACATTAGTCACCGATACAAAAACATCATAAGACAGCTTGTTGTAGCAGTCTCGAAGGCAAAGTTTTGGGTTCTGTTGAATGCTCCCAATAAAGGATGTGGACTGCTTTGACACCTACATGCATTTCTCTCTATGCACAGTCCAGCATCACTACCAGGACTGAACAGGAGAGAAAATTCACACTTGCATGTGAATGAGTCCCTGTTGGCCAACCTGTAGCTCACCTGTTGACCAAGAAGCTTCCTGTGGCAGACTGCTGTATTCAGGTGTTCTGAAGGCCAGGTTGCCTTGAGTTTGCAGCCAGGTTGAAGTGCACAGCTCTGCGGCCTCTGCCATTCTGAGGCTGTGGTTTGTTCCCCTTCTTACTGCAGCTTATCTGACTGTATTCCTGTCTCCATTTCCCCACATACCCCCTTTTACTGCCACCATTTAGTTATTTTCTTAATTAAATATAGATTATGGCTCTGGGAATAAGGGATTATTACTTATTCATAAGCTACTTAGATTCTAAAGTGTGTGCAGAGTAGGGCTTATCACATGTCTGTGTCTGCATCATTACCATGGCAAGGGCCAAGGTGAGCTCCTGTGGCTGTCAGGGCTTCACCCAAACCTCACTCCCCTCCTCATGAGCTCCACAGCTGGAGGAGCTCTTCCATCTCTTTCCTGCTCCCCAGGTTTGTTTGCAGCTCTCTCCCAATGCTTTCCCCAGCCCTCCTGCTGTGCCAGCAGCTGAAGCTCAGCTGTTTCACCTGTCCACCCTTCCCCCCAGAAAAAAAAGGGGACTTATCAGGAAGCAGCTCTGCAGGAGGTGCTTTTTGCAATACTTTTTAGGAAATTCCTCTCAGTACCTGTGTAATTGTTGACTTTAAGCCTCCTAAGGGGCAGGAGGAGGAGGCAGGCGAAGGTGCTGTGGGCAGTCTTGTGGGACAAGCAGAGGGCTATGAGAGCGTGGTGGGAAGGTGGATGCTGTTGCAGGTTCGTGTTTGTCCAAAGCCTTGTGCTTCTTCATGGTATGCCCAAAGAGAAGGTTTGGGAGTTGTTCCTTCCACCCCAGGACAAGCAGCACCTTGTCAATGTTCTTTCTAAGCCTTAATCAGTGGAGCACTCCAACCTTCAGGTAATAGTAACAACAATAACAGTAAAACCATCTGACTTGATTTGTGCACATCGAGGTGGACTTCTGTCCATCTTACTCCAGTTTTTGCTGTCTCCAAATAGTGCCATTAATGCCTGATGCTGCAGGGCTTCTACTGGTCTGCTGGAGAGCCCCCAGGTGGGAACAGGGCAGCTCATCACGTGCTGACCTGAAAGGAAAGAGGGACCATTAAATTCCAGTCCTCATCTCCCCTCCTTCCTCCTGCTCCAGGGCTGTCCCCAGGATTGCAGCAGGGTCCCAGCATCTCTCAGCAGATATCCCTGCTCTCACCCACAGGGACCCATTAGCGTTTCCATCATGCTCCTTCCATCTCCTCCTGTTGCTTGTCCTCCTTGCCTGGCTGAGATGGCAGTTTGGGGCTGTTTCTGTGTGAGCCAATCTGTCACTTCCATCCACCACTGTCCCCAAACCTCCCGTGTGGTTTCTTCCAGCTATTTTAAGGACTAATGCAAAGCCCTGGCTTGAGAGCCCGGAGGTCTAAAGACCTTTTGTCAACAGAGCAGATATAAGACAAGCTGCTGCAAGATTTCTCAGAGCAAAATGATCTTGATAAATTGGAGAAATGGCCTGAAATCAATACACTGAAATTCAATAAAGTCAAGTGCAAAGTGTTGCACTTAGGAAGGCAATATCAAAATCTCAGATACAAGATGGGGGAGGACTGATAGGCCAGCAGGAGAGTGGCCAAGGCTTGACTGGTGGAGTAGCTCTCAAACTGAGCAGCAAACCTAGTGCTTTAGGAAGGGAGAGCAAAGGCACAACTTGCCCACAGATGAATTAATAGTTTCAGATGGAAGACAGCAAGGTAATTTATTTGGCTTTATTTAGTGCTAGTGAGGCATCAGTGGGAGACATATATCTGCAGGTTTTGGCATCACAACTCTAAGAGAGATTCAGACAAATGGAGCAAGTTCACAGAGTTTGGAAAACATGCCCCAGGAAGATGGACTGAGGGAGCTGGTTTGTGCTCCAGGACAGAGACAACTGAAGGTGGGAGGATGTATAACATTCATCAGTGGGGAGAAAAGCAGTTATAGAAATGATGGTGATCGATTGGAGGGTTGGACAAGCTGTAATAGGCTTAAACTGCAGCCAAGAGGTCTTGGGTTAGATGCTCAGGAAAAGATTCCTAAGGACAAGGTTGGCTGAAAGCCTGTGCAGGCAGTAAAGGGTGTGTGTGGGAGGCCTGTCCCTGGGAAAGCTTCAACAACCAACTGAAGAAGCATCTGCAAAGAGGTCACCTCCATAACAGGGATGAGGTTTCAACCCAAGCAGGATTAGCCATGTCCTTGGGATTACCAGGTGAAGACAAGCAATTTGCTTTCTCTTGTCTCCTGCCCTCTTACCCACCACACCAGGGGCACATAGATATATCTAAACACAAGATTGAATTTATCCACTTCTGTGTTTGGCTTACACCACGAACTGGAAAAGCAAATAAAAGAAACCAGTGACTGAAGTGGCCAAACCACATGTCTCCAAGAATGCTTTGCTGCCTGGACCAGCCACACATCCCCATGGCCTCAGCCTCACTGGCTTGGTTTTTGGGAACTTGATGGCTAGATGCAACTGTTCTCCAGATCAGTCCCTCTCAATTGCATTTTTTTGATCATAATTAATGTTTGCTGTGTAGTTGCATTGATTTTTATGGTACTCTGAAAGATGAGGGGAATTCATAGCCCAAAAAAGAGAGGGGGTGGGATATTGACGCTCGCTGTGCTGAGGGGGAGAGCAGAGGGGGCTGCACTGAGTATGTGTGAGGAGGGGATCTGCTCAAATACCACGTGTTACACTGGAGTGTTACCAAGCTGCAGTGACAAAGGTGGGGATATGGAAATGTTTGCACTGCTGTTCCTTTATTCCCCATCCAAACTGCTCAGCTGGCCCCTGCTTTCTACCTGCCAGCCCTGCTAGTCTGCAGCCCCAGCAGCCCTGTTTCCATTACTGCACTCAGCAGGAAACAGGGTTTTATTTATTTACCAAGTCACAGTGGGAAGAGGGATTTCAGGGCAGCCTGAGCTTCCCAGAGCCACGAGTAGTGGATAAAACCTTCTCCAGCTTTGTAGAGGAAGGCTCCTGCAAGGAAGAAACCTCAGCCTGTGCACAGCCGGAACTGTGTCCCTGCTGCTCCTCACTCACTCATGCTACCAGCAGCTTTGTCATGAGCTTGTAGAAATGTAAGAGGCACCTGTAAGCCTCCCAGGCTGCTCTGTGCTTCCTGAACAGCCAAACTGTTATAGCCAGCACCTGCACAGCAAGCCCTGGGAGATGCTGCAAAGAGGCAGCTTTTGGTAGGAGCTGCCTCAGTACTCAAGGCTGTCAAAGCCATGAGAATTCGGGTGGCAACATCAGCAATGAGCTTAAGGGTCCCCTTACTCATAGTAAAAACTACCTGAGGGGTAATGGGCCTCCAGACCTTATAATGAAGAAAGATTCTGGGCTTTCAGCTACCTGGGGGTGTCTGCTGCCTTCTGGGTTTGCTGTCCACAGCTGGCAATGCCAGGACCTTGGCAACTCTCCATGCCTCATGCCACAGCACAGGTGGTGACATCTCCCAGCTTGCATCTGGGATGCTGCAAACATGAGAGTGTTTGTCAGAGCGGGGATGCACAGGGCAGGTCCCCACAGCAGCTGTGTAAATGGCAGAAGGGCAGTTTGTGTTCTTACTACCAATAACCCCCTTGGGCTCAGCAAATACCAGAGCAGTAAGTCACTGTCGTGGCACGTGCTGCTGTAAGAGGAGGACAAGCTTTGCCTGTGCCCCCATCAGGGAGCAGGCAGCTCCTGGGCTAGAGCTGGAGGAATCCAAAAAGTGGGTGCCCGGCAAGGACTAGGGTAAAAACACTGCTGGTGGAAAGGCCAAATCCCCTTGGACACCCCTCTTGCTGTAACACCAGAGTTGAGTTGACAGCCCAGCTCTTCAGCTGCATTTCTTCAGATGAACCATTACAAACTCATCACCTGCTCATCTCTAAGCTTTCCCCTTGTTAGAAGGGATGTCTCTCATATTTTTTTCACGGCATCTTGTTTTCCATCACCTGTTAATTATGTGCCCTCCAAGGATCATTCTTGCCTCAGCTGTTCAGAGGAGGTTACATAGCACCAGCTTAGCATTGCCCAGATGAGAACACCATGACAATCACTGCTGAAAAGCAGCCTTGTCGTGCACAGGTGTTATTAAACAGCCACAGATGTTATGCATTTTTTTTTCAATTAAAAACCCATAAATTAAAAAAAAATAAATATTATGAGGCAAGTGCTTTGCTTGGCAGAGACAAAGGAGAAAGCTGGCAGTGTCATTGTGGTGGGCACACTTGCCACTCTGGGTGAAGGACATTCAGCTGGTCACATAGTGCAGCAGCTGAACATCTGTGGGATCCTGTGTTACAGCAGTGGTGTGAGGAACCTTTGATTTCTCCATCGGTGAGGGGCCGTCAGCCCTGCTGCTCCCCCCTCTTCCTGGTTGGCATTGTGGAGAGGTAGGACCAGTCCTGGAGCTGCAGTTGTTGGAGGCCAGTCCTCACACTGGATGGATGTTGCAGGAATTGGGAATTAGCCCTTTAAGTAGGCTATGAGTGCATTGGTACAACGAAAGTTTTGTCTTCAGGGTTTGGGAGCTGTGGTGCATGGAGGTGGCTCTCCCTTTTGTGTTCTGTGCGTGCCCTAAATGCAATTATTTGGCTCCTACCATGTCTGATATTATTATTGTTCTTGCTATCTTTGGTACTTTTATGGCCCCATCACCATAGTAACTGAGCATCTCAAAACCCTGTGAGGAGGGAATGATATTATTCCCATTGTAGAGTTGAGGGAAAAGAACAACAGCAATGCATAGAGCTGGAGACCTGGGAGGATTTGGCTCCATCCATGGCCAAGGACTTGGGTGTTATACTCCTGCTACTTTAAATTTTAAGCAGTCACTCACTTTTCCTAGTCTGCTGTTGGCCACATTTCCATCCTACTTCTCTTCCTCTTTCCTTGAGTTAGTCCAACAGCCTCCACCTGGAGCTGCTCCCTCCTGGGCTGTGTCTTGCTGTGCCTCTGCCCAGGTGACCACCAGCTGATGGGCAGTGCCCAAGCAGGGGAAGTGTTGGTTTCCTCTGCTGAAGATCTTTCCTTTGCACAGACTATTTGAATGCATCTCAGGCCAGCCTGTGCTCCAACGCATCTTTAAATATTGAATGAAAAACAGAGTAACGTCAGAGCCAGACATGTCAGATTTTCTTCATCCCTGACCTATTCCAGACTGATTTCCACTCTGGGGATTTAGCTGTTTTTCCTGAGAGAGAGCTGATAGAGAGTTGGAAAGAGAGATTTGAAACCAAGTCCTCTGCAGCACAAACTAAAGATTCTACAGGTAAGGGTCAGCCAGTGTGGTGGGAAAAAGGACTGACCTGGATTTCCACGTACCTGCCTCCAAGCCAGGCTTTTCTCCCCTCCCCTGGGCACCTTTTTCCAGTGAGATGAGGCTGCACCCTCCCTGGCTTCCTGCACTGCCAGCTCATGGCTTATGTGTTGCTATCCCACTCCCCAACACGTCGGCTCCTTACTGCCTACTCTGCCTCAGGTTGTTCTGGAATAAAGCAATCTTCAATTATTTCTCTCCCTTTTCCCCCCCTTTTGTGCAATATATCATTTTTTAATTAAAAAAAATGCCTTGTGGAAGTGTAACGGGCTATTAAATGTTTTGGTCCATAATTAACATCAAACTCTTGACTTAAAATCTTTATGGATTGAGTGAGCTCCATTAGCTGTCACACGAATCATGCTGCACAGCTCCTTGAAGCCCACAGGCTTCAGATCACCCTTGTTCTTTTGCAAACGGGGGAGGGGGGAAAAGTCCTCACCGGGGAGTCCCTGCTCCTTTCCCTGCGTTGTGAGCCACCCTGAGGCAAGCAAACCCCTCCCTGCACCCAGCAGTTCCCCCCGGGGAGGATCTCGGAGTGCTGGGACAGCGCGAGTCCCGTCCCTTTGCAGAGGGGGAGGCAGGATGCGATCGTGGAGGGAAGTTTCCTCCCTGCAGGAATCGCTCGGTGGCAAACACGGCAGCGGTGCTGCTGGTGGCGAAGATAACACCGCGCTGACTCTCCCGGGAGCGGCGCAGTGGAGGGGAACCCCATCGCGGTGACAGGCGCGGCTCCTGGGGCGCTTCTGCAAGCACACAGCGGTGGGCAGGAGTTACCGGGGACTTTGTAGCACGTTTCTCACCCTCCTTCCCAGCTCCCAGGGGAAGGACGGCAGCTGGCAGGCTGCCTTGTGGTTTTGCGCTCGTCTTGCAGGTTGGTGACAAACGCTGTCGCGGAGGAGACAGCAGGGTCCTGTGTGTTGTCCCTGCAGCACAAGCTCGGCAGGCACCACATTTCAGCTTGTGCTGGAGGTGTCTCCATATCCCTGCCCAGTGCAAGCTGCTCTCCACCTCCAGCCCACGTGCTCGACTTCAGCATCACTACTGATGCATGTCCCAGGCACACATTTGCTGCTTTCTCCAGAGGACTTGGAGCTTGAGGAGTTTTGAATCCCCTGATGATTCTCAGCATTTTCTGCAATACATTAATAACATTTCAAACCCTGGATCACGATCCAGCGTTGGCTCTCAGCAGCAGTGACACATCTGTTGGGGCTGCTGGCAAATTTCAAGCATATTTCCATTCATACTTTAAAGGTGGAAGTAACACTGGAGCTGAAGAACTGGTCTTTAATACTGATGGATTTTATGGATGACCAGCTCTTGTTTGAGTTGATTGAATGCAGCTGCCACCTTGCCAATTTATGGTATTATTCTTTCTGGGCATCTCCACTGGCACATTTGTTATGGCTATCAGACACAAAGTGACTCAATTCTGTATTCTTGGCTTTCTGAATGAAGCTGGAGTTAGAAGATACCAGTGTTCTCATTAGGTCTCCACTGTGTACTTAGCTATTACTCTGCTCTTGCTAAGCAGCTCTTTCAGGCTTTACTTGTACATGGAATGAGCTGTCAATTCAAAAATGTTTGGCTGTATTTCATAGCCTGGCTGTCGCTCAGTCACCTCAATAACAGCGAGGACATCAGAAGCAGACACTCCAAGGTATGAGAAGATGGTCAACTTTCATCACTTTAATGCTTTTCTCTTGAGCCTGAAATAAATTTTTCCTTGAAGAACTCTTGTTTTACCTGGGACAGGATCCCACTGCAGGCCCCAGTGCTACATTGGCATGGCAGCTTGGTCATCCTCCATGATCCATCTTCTTCCAGCTCCAACTCTTGGATGAGGAGGAGAGCCTGAGGACAAAAGCCAGGCTCTAGTGCTGTGGAGGAGACACTCATGTTCCAGGCAAGACCTGCTTGGGAAAGCACTGCCCCATGAACACAAACAAGCAGGACGTGCTGCCATCATGTCCAGAAGCCAGTGTGGGAAAATGAAGGCAGAAGCAAGCTTGGCTCCATGGGATACATTAAAATGATTCCAAGTCCTGGTGTGACCCCATTGTAGTATGGGGAAGAACAGGCACCATCTTCCCCATGGCAGGGTTTGTCTATCCCAGGGCATCCTGGGGGGAACCAGAGTGATATTTTAATAAAATAACTTTCAGTTGCATTCCCAGTCCCCTCCTTGAGACTGATGTTGGGCAGTGAGGCTGAAAATTAATCGCTTACAGGGTTTTAATTTTTTTCATTATTTCTTCCTTTTTTTATTTGATTCTCATCTCAGCTGCATTAAACTTTAAGTCAACAGAATATGACATATACAGCAGGGAGTCTGCTGGCTCCCTTCTGCTCTCTCCTTCACCAGTTCCAGCCCTGTGGGTCAGCAGCAACATTTGCTGCACACAGCCAAGAGCCTGTGGAGAAAACAAAGCTGGGGGAGAGTCCAGTTTCTGCTGCTTTGTTTCCAGCCCTGCCCAGGAGTGGAATAAACTCATATAGGCACTGCTTCAATCAAGTTAGCTTCTGCTGAGTCAGCTCCACTTAAAACTTGGCCTTCCCAAAAAACCGCAACTCTTGGAAACCCCGGCCAAGATTTTATGGGTAAATATAAAATGAATTAGGAAGCAGGTTTCAAAATAAAGGATTGCTCTTGGAATTCAGGGGTAATAATAAGTCCTCAGCAGAACACAGTATCTCTTAATCTGTAGTCCAAAGGTGCATGCTCAGCAGTGCAGTGGGAGTGGATTGAGCTGCTCTTGGACACCTTGGTGCATCCCCCACCTTGTCCACTGGTGCAGGGGCTGCCGCCCAGGGTGAGCACAGCTGTGTAGGAAGGGACCCTGTTTCTGTTTTCTTTTTACCTCTCAGGTAGCAGCAATCCTCTGAGCTGGCTGAAAAACATCTCCAGGCAAGTCTATTCACTCAGAACTGGTGATTCAACCCCACCCAATTGTCTGGAGGGGAGAGATTGGTTTCATTGTTGTTTTCAGCAAGGACATTATCAAACAGGTTTCATTTGGATTGTGTCATTTCAGCTTGCCTCTGTGGCATGGCTGGGATGCTCCGCTTCGTTTGTGTTGCAATCAAGTGACTGAAAGATGAGGGGAAAAAAGAAAATCCATTTTGAAGTATTTCTTTACTGAAAGAAAAATAACCCAAAATGTTGACTTGTGCCCCCAATCTGCTACAAAATCAAATTTTGCTATCCTGAAAGTTCTCACAAGCTGAAGTGTCTGGGATTTGTCCAGCCAGCTGAAGCAATTGCTGCAGGATGATCTCACTTTGGACCGTCCAGGAGCCCCAGACATCATGTTGAAGGCACCACAGGGGCACGGAGAGGGTGCTGCCCTTCCCCGGAACAGCCCTTCTCCCCATGGATATTTTCCAACCTGTCCCCAAACACTACCAGTCCTTTTAGTGACAGAGCCCCTCCACCTCCCAGGTAGCCCACTGCCTGGCTCCACGAGCTGTTTCTGTCCTGAGGTCTAACCTGATTTCTCTTGCTGTAATTTAAGCCGATTATTTCTTGTCCTGTCCACCATGGACATAAAGAACAGATTATTCTCTTCCCCTTAGCAGCAGCCTTTTAAGCACTTGAAGGCTGTTATCACATCTCTTCTTCCATCATCTCTTTTAGGCTAAATAACCCAGTTCTTTCAATCTTTCTTTGTAGGTCATGTTTCATAGACCTCTGATCATCCTGTTTCCTCTGTGTTGCCTGCAGCAGCGCCACCTCCTTTTTGATATGAACTGCCAATACCAAAATCTACTCCAGCATAGACCTCACCAGTCCTGAACAGATAAGAAAGATGATTTTGTGAATCTCATAGGCCATGCTGCAGCTCATATATCCCATGGCACTGTCTGCCTCTTGATGTGACACTGATACTTCATGTTCAGCTTGTGACCCTCTATAATTCATGCACCTTTTTCTGGGGATCTGCAGCTTATAAGCTTGGTGTTTCCCATGAGGTTTTGAGGTTTGGAGCAAAAGGCAGGAATGAAGCATCCCGAATGAACATTGCATTCTCTCATGTTTGTTGGTCTCTTCTAGGTCCCGACTCTGGTGTATTCATGCATTTTCAAAGCACACTTTTGGTCAGACTTTTCACTAGGCTCTGTGATACCTGGGTTAGATGCTATTCAGTCCATGCTGAGGAGGCTTTATTGATGATCCTTTAAGTTGCTGACTCCCACTGCCTCATAATTTCTAGTGTTTTATCTCTTTTGTACATGTCCTTTCACGGTCTAAAACATGCTTGTATTTAGCACTGGTTAATCAGCATTTTATGCAAAAATATGAGATTTTCAATTTTCTGCAGCCAACAGAGCATTGAAAAGCCTGTCTCCATCCCCCAGGACTTGTGTTTAGAGTGAGCTGGGAGGTTTTCCATGACTTGACTTTTTCCCTTAGAATCTGGAGGTTTCTCTTCAGAAGGACTCGCCAGTGGAAAGCTGAAAGCTGGTCCCTGGGGCTCAGACCTAAAGGAACTCAATGTGAGGCCTCCAGATGATCCCAGGAGAAGCACTTCCACCACCCAGCCACTGTCAGTCTCCAATGAATATTTAAATTGTTTATGCAATGTGGAAAAGCCCATGCCATAGAGATGGGGCAGGACTGATGCTACTGCTCAATGAGGCAAGGGGAGAAGGACAGAAAGGAACCCCCCCATGCTCCAGGTGAGCTTCTGAGCCTGGGCCAGAGCCAGCCTGTCATCAGACCTGTCTGCTTGCCTGTCCTCCTCCCCTGGGGCTGCCCCAGCACCAGTTTTGTTCTCCTGCAGGCAGCAGTGCTGGAAATCCCAGTCATGCAAAAAGGTCTCAAGGGGAGAGAAATGCAGGTCACTGCTGGGACAGACGTTCCAGGCAGGGAGCATATTCAAAGGTACTTGGGTTATGATAGTAATTAATGTGGACATTGCTGGTAGTGGCAGAGCTGGTGCTTCAAGTAAGTGCACAGAGCCAGGAAATGAACCCCATCAATTTTTAAGGTGTCAGCTGTTTCATGGGACAGCTGCAGAGATGGGAACAACTGGACCTTGTTTGTTAGGCAGGTCCTGCCCACAGCTGGCAGCTGAATGCAAACACACTCCTCCCGTGCCATGGGATAGACCTGCCTCACTGCCTGCAGGGAGAGGGCTCTAGGAAGCTGGAAATAGTCCCAGTTCAGTTAGCATGTTAGCAAGACTGTGGGTGACAGAGTGATATTTGACCATTCAATCAGAAGGTACATTTACAGGGTGATGGTTTAGGTGAGCTGCTGTTTGCAGCTATTCAGTCCATACTTGCAATGGGTCCCAATTCAGTGAAGCACGTTTGACTGCAGATGAGGACATTTCCAAAATTTACCAAAACCCTCTCATGCAGTGGGAGAACCCTTTCTGGCTAGGACCTGAGTGGTATTTCTAATTTTTGGGAAACCATCCTGTTCCCACTTGAAAACCAGGTGTCTCTTGTCCCCAGTTCCCGCATTGTCAGGACAAAGACTGTCTCAGAGTGGGTGTTTTTATGGACTGGATGCTCTCGCCTTTCACAGTTCTAATTAAGTTGTATATTTTGGAAGTAAAAATGTCCTTTTTGATTATATTGGTCAGGAAAGCTCTCCAGCATCTCGAAGTAAAAGAGAGGGGAAGAGGCAAGTGATCAAAGGCAGGCTGTAATGAGCCATCAGAGGCAAGCCCAAGGTCACTGGGAGCTGAAGGGCCATTGTCACGCTGGTTCATGATGCTCAGCTCGCTCCCCGCTCCCCTGTCTGCATTGTAGCTGAGCATTTGGGTCTGCACACCGTAAACGCACACTGATGGGGAGAAACAGCCCCTTGCTGTGTGGGTAGCATGGTTTAAATACACACAGTGGAGGGGAGGGATGCTCCCCTCACTTTGGAAGTGGGACACACACGTGCCAGTACAAGCGCCCTGCTCCCCGCAGGGGTGTGAGCATCCAGTTGCTCTGGAAGAACTGGAAGCACTGCAGGACTCGTCTGCTGGGAGGGGCACTGTCTTCACAGCAGGCAGAGATCTAGGGCACTGATGAGCAGAAATCTAGGGCATCAAAGAGCAGAGATCTGGATAATCAAGGAGAAGAGATCTAGGGCATGGAGGAGCAGAGATGTAGGTAATCGAGCAGAGATCTAGGGCATCAAAGAACAGAGATGTGGATAATCAGGGAGCATTGATATAGGTCATGGAGGAGCAGAGGTATAGGTAATGAAGGAGTAAAAATCTAAGTAGGGTTGCTGTAGGGCATCAAGGAATGGAGATCTGGGGCACTGAGGAGTGAGACATGATCTGTCTCAAAGGAGCTCTCCCAGAGCTCTGGCATCATTGCTGAACTCACAGCCTGATACCAAGGGTCATGTGGGAAAGTGAAGATAGGATGACTGCCCAGTGCTGAGTGCTGGGGTGCACCCCTGATCAACCTTTTGTAGTCCAGGGGAGAGGGGAACAAACTTTCACAAGAAATTCTATGCAGCAGAGTAAGCTCACAGGGTTGTTCAGGACAGCTGAGCCTCGACTGGCAGCCTCAGGCTCCTCAGAGGGGGAGCCATGGAGTTGCTTCTGCCAGCGGGAGGTAGCCTGCCTCCACATCACCAGGAGCAGTAAACATGATCTGTCTGAAAAATAGAGCCATGTTAACAGTTATTGATCTATAACTTTTAACCAATTTCTTTTTTACAATATTGGATTGCGTCCTAATATTAGCTTTTTATGTTCGGCACTAGGCAAACTCCACTCCATCAGTGGAAAACAGCTCCTGTGGGCCAATCTGCACCTCCCATTGAGCTGAATGATAGAGGACTGGAGCGATATTTTTTGACAGATCAGTTCCTGCTCAGGGTAGCAGTGGCCATTATGCAAATCAAGCTATAAGAAGTTTAAAAGTCTGGAACCATTATATTTCTTTATTTCATTAACATCAATGCAAGCGGGCGAGTTAGTACGACAGAGTGATCCCATTCCAGAGCTTACACAAAATGGTCCCCCCATCATTTAACAAGACTGGTGATTTCCCCTAGCGGGTGCTCCCAGCAGCTGTACTGGGGGCACTGAGGCATTTTTTGCAGCATGCATCTGGGAGAGGGGTGGGTGACAAATGTTTCTGAGCAGATTAGTGCACAGGAATCCTCTGCCTGTGCTGGCAGATGGCTGGGAGGGCCCTACTCGTGGCAGCAGAGAGATATCCAGGAGGATAGGGGACAAGTAGGGAGTCAATTACAAGGGCCCGATTTCCCACTGGTCCCTGGGGATTTGCTCCCTCACCTCAGAGCACCTGCACAAAATCTCTTGAGTGGTTTCCTCACCCCTAATTCACTGCATGGGCCAGAAGCTGCTTGGGCAGAGATGCTTTGGAGTCACAGAGTGCAGAGGCATAAACATGTGGGATTCAGGTTTGCAGGGCAAGGCAGCACAAAGGCACGGTGTTAACCCCACTTACCTCCTGCTCTGGTGTTGGACACACACATTTTCCCAGCACAACAGCAATATGAGGAGCTGAGCACCGATATAGCACAGGCATAATGTCATACAGGGCAGATATTTGTGCTCCAGCACATGCCCTGGTGCTCAGGTGGCAGCTGCCCTCCTCCTCCTCCATCATATCAGCATTGTATTGGCATCACCACAAACATGTGCCTTCACAGCCACCTCTATCCTCCCTTGTATCCCCATCTCCACCCCACCAAGGCACAGATACATTCACTAAACCAGCAGCACAGAAGGACAGACATCCTGCTTCGTGGGCCTGTTCAGCTGAGGGTATTTGCAGCAGCACATCTTTGCAAACAGAAAATAAATACACAACACTATCATGTCAGCAAGGAAATTATGGGGTCCTGGGGCTTAGCCCTTCCATTAGTGTCTAAAGAAAGGGAGTGGGTAATGCCTGGTCACCCACAAAAACCAGACCACCTTATGTGGTCCAGCAACCCTGTGAGAAGCTGACAGTCTTTCCCATACTCTACATGCTCTTCCCACCCTCTAACTCACACACAGGAGACACAGACACATGCACACTCACACATACATATGTATTTGCATAGATCTGGAAAATAAAGATCATGTTGTGCCACACTAATGGATGCCAGCACTATAATAGCTCCATTATAAATGGCAATGTCTCAGAGCATTACTGCTAAAGACTCTACCTTTTAGTGTTGAAACTTTTAATTGATTTTAAAACACACAATCAATCACAGTTAATCAAGGAATCATGAAGAAGCTATCGTACACAAATACACAAAGACAGCATATAAACTACAATTAATGACCACTTAAACAATGGTGGGAATGAAAATAGGATTATTTATTAGTGTTTATGAGCAGTAATGGATAAAGTAATGAAGCAGTATCATGGTGGTGTGTTAGAAGCCGAAATTGGTGATATTTAACACCAAGTGGCCATAAATGACTTTTCAGCGAGTGGGTCAATGGCACAATTTAAAGCAATCTTTACAAAGGAAGGAGATACCTTTTCTCTCTCCTTTACATCCTGCAGCTGCTGGTGGAGGTGATTCATCCTGAAGGAGGGTGAGGACCAAACCAAGCTCAATTGATTCTCCTCACAAGCCCAGTCTCTGTCCTAGGGCCAGGCTGCAAACCTGTCAGGCACAGCTTTGCTGTGTGGCAGTGGGACCTGTATCCCCTTTCTGAAAACTCCTTTGGGCTACCTTTAGATGTCCATCTGTAGTCTACCAGAGCGCTGTTCCTTCTCCCAAAGGCTGTCTCACCATGCACTAACGCTGCTAGACAGCTCTGGCTGTAATGTTAGAGAGAGTGATTAAATCCAGCTGAGTGCTCTGTCCTAGCCTTGGAGATCTGATTCCTTATGTCTCAGGGTGGCCCACAGCCTGAGGGGCCAGAAAAGCCCGAGCCAAGGACAGTGAGCTTGGGCAGGGCAAAGAAGATAAATTCCATGGAGGCATCTTGGAGGCTCCTGAGATCTGTCTTTGACCACAACTCCAGGTGGTCTGTCCAGGATTTAGTACAAAAGACTATTTTATCTAAGCTGGCTTTATTCACACCCACGTAGCAAGAGCCTTGCAAGCCCAGAGCCATGCACTGCTGAGGCTCACACCAACACAATCCTACCTGCATTGCCTGCTGTGCTCTTTGCTGTGCTGGATCAAGACCTTCCCGTGCCTCGGTGCAATGCCTGCTGTCCCCAGGGACAGGCAGAGGCACAGGGATGTGGCCTTCAGACAGGGAGCAGTGGCAGAGCCCCATGAGACTTTGCCTGTCTGCCGTGCAGTTTGCAGCTTTGCAACCAGAGCTGTCTAGGTCTCTAAATAATAATAATAAGCAGCACCCAGAACCCCACTCCACGCTGCCTGGCACATGGTGCAATGGAGAGGCAGTGATGAAGTGACTCCTGGTAAGGAGAAGGGGGGAGTCCAGTGGAAGCTTTGTCCTTTGGCACGATTCCCTTGAAGGCCAGTACCATCTAGCCCCAAGAAACACCACCAACTCATCCCCCCCTTGCTGGTGTCCCTACACAAAGTTGCAGACTGGGTGAGTCCCTCTTTCCCTCTTGGGGCAGGAGCATAGGGATATGTTTGTGCTCAGACCTTTCTGGAGGGAGATGGAGCAGTCAAGCTGGACCAAGGATTGCTTTTAGCACTGGACCTAAACTTGTATTAGTCATCTCAAATCTCTCAAAAGGAGCTGACACTAGGTCAGCCCCCATAACCATATCTTCTCTGGGGCTTTGGTGGGGGCTGAGGATGCTGCAGCCCCTCACTTCCAGCCCTGCCTGCCAGCAGTCTCCCTCCCCACAGTGCTTGTGCTCACTCGCATGGATCAATGTCTCCCTCTCCTCCACAGTCTCTTTTATTGCCTCGCAAGTTGGCCCCAGGATGTTTTATCACACCACAGCACATAATACAAATGAAAAACAAAGGGGAAAAGTTTGAATCATTTTTTTTAATATATTCATCCCTGTGCTGGGGAACAATGATCCATCTGATTAAATCCATGTGCTAGAGTTTATTAAACCAGGTTGGCCTCTCGCTTTCTCTCTCCTTTAGGCAGGGACAAGCTCATTAAAATGAACATGCTCTGCTCCCTCCCCAGTGCAATTCCACCTCACACCATCCCTGTGCTGCTGATATCTTGTAGACATCGCCAGGAGCTGATGAATAGGGCTCTGCAGTTTTCTCTGGCAGCAGCACAGCAGCCAAGCCTTGGCATGGCTTTTTGGCAAAGGGCAGGAGATGCCTTCAGCCTCCTGGTGCCTCATGGCTGCTGGGAACACACATCCAAGGAAAGGCCGGTTAGAACTTGAAGAAGGTAGGAGGGCAGGAACTGACCTCCTCACTCTAGCTCTGCCCCAGCACCTGATATGTCATTTACCTCCTCATGGGCTCTCTTTCTCATCTGTAAAATGGGTTTCATGGGCACTGCTTCCCCATTAGGATAATTAATGGCTATAAAGCACTTTGGATCCTGCACTAAGAATAAACCCATTGGTAATGACAAGATGACAAGTGGGCATCTAAGTCAGTCTCCCCTGGGACCAGGTGCTTCTGTAGGCTCTTGAGTCTGCAGGCAGCTGCCCACCCTGCTGTCCTGCTCTCCCTGGGCTATCTCAGAAGGGTCCCCAGCCCACCCAGCCACCCTCACCAGGGAGGCCTTTCCAGCAGAACAATATTTTCTGCAGCTCCTCTTCCTCCTCAGGAGCCCTTCAGAGGCAACCTAAGGCTGTTACACCCCAGCAATAACAGTGGCTTAGGCCCTGTAATCCATCCTTTACTTGACTTTGGGTTATTTTGAGCAGGAGATTAAAGGAGATTATCTGCATCACCTGAGATGCTGCACTTTCTATCTCTACCCCCTTTCCTCCATCCTCCAGGGCTCACCCAGTCCCAGGCAACTAAACCCCTGCCTCCTTTCCCTGTCCTCTGCCATGCTTGGGACAGCTTCCTGCCTGCAGGGTGCTGCCATGTGGTGGTCCATCAATAACCTCATTTCCTGGACCCAGCTTCTCACTTGACCACCCATATCCTGCACATCTGCATCCTGAGCCAAGTCCAGAGGTGCTCCACAGAAGGGAAGGAGAAAGGAGGGCACCCCAGCACACTGTAGCACTAATTGGGATTAGTTCTGTGGGCTCCTTGAGAAGGAGGTGGTGGCAAAGAGGATAAAGAAAGTGCTCCTTTGGGCTCTAGGAGTTTGGCAGGGTATGTTGGGTTCAACAACAGCCACTTATTGCCACAGCCAGAGAGTGGAGAAGGATTGTCTGTTTGGAGCATCCTACACTATTCAAAGAAAAGAATCCAAATAACACAAGAAAATCACTGAAAAAAAATGTCTGTTTCATGACCAAGGAGGAATTCTCATCACCTGGCACCATCCAGCCATGGGCAGGGAGTCCTTGCCATGTTCTGGAGACCATGTACTGCTCTGCACCTTGGGTTTAGCAAAGCACTTGGTACTGGTTTGAATTCCTCGCAAACTCTTGCTGAAATCATCACATTTATTAAATTAAGGTCTAAACAGGCAGAGCAACAAGCAGTGACCAGAAACATTAATTCACCTTCCTTTATGACTGAGAGATGCTCAACCATCCCAGATACTGAGAAGCAATAGTTCCTCTGAAAAGCAAACTCCCCCACATGGCATCACACCAGCATGTGTGACCTGGGCACACATTCATGGCAAGCTCACACCTTCATGGACTGTTTTTCCTCATTTCAGACTACACCAGCCTAAAATCCATCTGCCACCCTGGAAATTAATAGCAATCATTAAACAAAAAGAGCTGGCACAAAGAAGCCTGAGGTGAAAAGCAGCTATTTCTGCCAGAAAAAAAATTAAAACTATTTAGACATACAGAGAGTCATTTATTACTGTGAAGTCCTCCCTCCACCTGGGGTTTAAATCTCATTACAGTTTGTCCAAAACAGATGTTACCCTTTTAGCAGTAGATTATTAACGATAAACTCCATTCCTCCAGAGAGGGTGGGTGTTTTGGGTTCGCTTGCTTTTTCAACTTGGGTAACCTCCACAGGAAATGCTTATGAAAAGGAGGGGCAATCCAAAAGCTGGAATAGTTCCCTGCTTCTGTTGTGTTAGACCCCAAGTTTCTTTCCACTCTCCATGTCTTTTAGATGTCTCTGGACAAGCAGGGAAATACAGAGGCGCAGAGGATGGCCACAGACCCCGCTGAGGAGCAGATACGTTGAGGAAGGGCTTTCATGTGCTCACTCACCAATAGCTCTCACTGTTGGGTCTCCAGGAGTAGCTTGGCATCAGCCCTGTGTCAAGACAAAGAATTTCTCTTGGATGGAGTCTGGCGTGTGCATGACCCATTTTTTTCTAAGCTCCTCTGCATTTTTGAACAGAAGGGCATTTGGGTGAGCTTTAGCTTTGTTGGCACCATAGAGGAAACACAGTAGTCCCTATGGGCAAAGATGGGCTTTGCTTATTCCCCTCAGTGCATGGGCATACTTCAGTGGGAAAACAGGTAGCCTTGAGAGAAACACTGTCTGGCATCGGGTTTAACCAGCCAAGCCCACAGAAGAGCCATGTTTTTGTTCTGTTTGGATTTAACATAATAAAGATACCTGCTCAGGAATCTAGGAGCCTTTTAATCATGCTGTATACATAATCAAATGAGACATTAATAGCAGCTCCACACAGATACAGCCATCTGGCTGCCCAGCCATCTCTCTGGCCATTTCAGGTAGCAGGAAGCGCATTCCCAGCATTCTCCAGAGACCCTACTATAGATATTCTCACAATGCCTCTCAGAGTGCCTGGAGAACTCTGAGAATAGTGAGAACCAGCTATTTTGGGACTGTTGATGGTGAAACCCATACCAGCATCTCAGGGTTCTCTCAGAGTTTTGCTGTCTACAATTTTTCCTGCACCCCAAGGGAAGCCTCAAAAGCTCTCCTGGGCCATGCATGTCTGAGTACTCATTGCTGGAGGAGAGTCTTCCCCTCAGCACAGCACATTTCAGTCCTTCAGGCTTTATAGCTCAACCAGTCTCTTCATGGAGCCCTAAGGGACCCAAGGGAAGCCCCAAGTAAACAGTGCATTCTCCTCCCTACAGGTATGGGGTATTCTTGGGATGAATCCATTGCACATCCATTCATGTTGTGTGAAAGGCATGGCAGAATAACTGCAGGGACCGTGCTGGTGGGAAGAAAAGGCAGTAATTCATGACTGAAATTAAGCCATTAAAGAGTAGCTGAGGTGAAGAAACATACACAGCCATCTCATGGACTCTGGCCTCTGCTAGAGGGGACAGTCACTGCTGTCCCACATCCCTCTGCCTCCTCATGTTCTAATCTGCACCAGCCCTTCATCCTCTCACCTCCATCCCAGACCATGCTAGAGCACAGATCTGCAACATCCAGGCCAACCAAGCCACCACCACCAGGCTAGGACTGCTGACCCACCTCCCAGATATCCAAATAAATGGATATTTGTTTGCAGTATGGGTATCTAACCTCTCCTATAAAAATTTATCAGGAAGAGTGCATATTTCGACAGCTGAAACAACAGATCCACAGCCTAGTAAAGTGTTTTTCCCTAGAAACACATGTTTGGGTTAAGAGGGCATGACTGGAAATGTTGATGAGGACCTGTCTTGACCTAGGCAAGGGGAGGAGGGCCCCTCCTCCAAGAGCTGACAAACCTGAGCTCCTCCAGCAGAGCCACATGCAGGAGCGGGGCCCTGCTGGGTAAGCTGTGTGTGGAAGGTGGTCACGCTTGGTTTCCTCTGCAATGCTGTTATCCTGAATAAACATTAGATTGGTTTTGGAGAGCTGCCCAGATGATCATTAACCTTCTCCTGGCCCGTGACAAGAAGCCAGCCTGCAGCACTGAGCTAAAATGAGGCTTGTAGGGCACTGGGGCTTGCCAGATATTGCTACATCTGGGCAGAAACCCCCTCCAGAAAGCGGACAACCAGAGGGTCCAGCCTTAAGCTGGGCTTCTCACCTTTAAAGGACAAGAGCTAAATCATTACAACCAGAAGATAACTTTGGTTGAAAGAGACATCTGGAAGTCTCAAACCAGAGAAGCAGGACCAGCTTTGCAGGTGAGCAAGTCAGTGAGAGGTTAGCAGAGGTAGTTGCCTACAGCACAGCCATAACAATTCCTGTGTGCAGGACACATGCTGATGAAAAGTGAATTCTATTCTGCCTGCAGAGATCACAGATCATTACCATTCAGTCCTACACGTGCTGTAAATTTTCTTGTCCATCTACAAACACTCAGCAGTACAATCCACCTAGAAACTGGAATTGATGTAGGCACTGGCCAGAGACCCACAGTGGCTTCAGATCCCTTCACAGGGGAAGAGCAGGACAGAGAGGGAAGCATTCTTGTGCAAGTATGACCATTAAAAATCAGAGCAAAGAAGAACTTGCACCTGTGAGAATAATTTCTAACAAAGCTCACCATTTCACAGATCCACCGGCAGATACCATCCTGTGTGAAAGTTGGTTTTTCTGTCAGGGATGCAGAGGGTTATCAGGCCTCCTGCAAAAATAAAGTAATGTATGAAAGCAGTAAAACCTTCTTCCAAACAGCAGCAAAGATCTGAGGGAGGATGGCAATGCAGCAGAGACAAGGCACAGTTCAGACTGTCAGTGCCGAGGAGCACCGGTGGCTCCGCTGCCCCGCGTGGGGCTGGCTCCCTCCATTGCATCGGTGCTGGAAAAACATGCTTTGTTCTTCAGCACTACTTGCAGGGGAGAACGGGGGTCTTGCTTCCACACCAGACCTCTGCTTTTCTCCAGCCTAACATCAGCATAACCTTCCCATAATGGACCTGTAATTCAGACTGATTATTTCTAAGGAAAAATTCCATCAAGGAAATATCAGAGAGGCTTTCTCCCATGGAAACACACCTTTCTCATTGCTAATGTCAAACCTGATCAGAGCTCTTATTTCTCTTCATCCCCTAAAATCTTCTTCCTCTTCACCTCCCTCTAACTGCCCCTCTCATCACACTCCTCAGCTCTTTGAGGGCTCAGCTGCACTGTCACGGGCTGGAGCTGACATTTCATATCTGCCCATGCTGGTATTTCAGAAGGCTGGTTTAATTCCCAGGTAACCCAGCTAGGCTTAAGAGGTTGTTCACCAAGAAGATAACTTATGCATTTACTTAAACTCAGCAAAGGATTCTGCTCAGTGGCCCACAGCAGCGTGGGAAAGGGTTGTCATCTCAACAGACCCTGGAAAATAAGCATCATGAGGTGGATGTCAAGACTTCAGACTAGAGCTGACTCAAAAGCAGAAGAGTTGTATTTTCTGAAATCCCAAGAGCTAACCTGCCTTGAAAATATTGTCATTTTAACCCAGAATTTATCTTGCTGTAAAACAAAAGGTTCTTGAAAATGTTTGTTCAAACAGGTCTATTTCTGGCCATTCCCAGGTTGCAGCTCTGGCCTCAGCCTGGCTGGTGGAGGCAGGATGGCTTTGAACTAGTGCTCCTCTCAGACACTGCAGCACCCAAGTTAATGGCTAAATTAAAGTGGCCTGAATATCAGCTTCCAATAAAGATCACAGCTTTTCCACCCAAGGTTTAATTTTGCAGAAAGTGTGTTTTACACCAGAATAACTTTTTACTGGAGAATTCCCCATCTGACCCAGCAGCCCAGTGTCTGCAGGTACCAAACAACCATTACTGTCTTGATCTCTATTGATTTCTACTCCATTGCATAGAAACAATCCAAGGAGAGATTGTTCCCAACACCATAGAGAGCCCTTGAGTGTTTATATGCTGGTACTACTAATGCCCCAATATAGAGACCAAGCATGTCATTTCTCTTTGTTTCTCCCAGAAAAGTTATCTCTTCACCATCTCTCCCACCTGGATACTTGTCATATCGTCTGTGACCTCCCAAAGTCTCAGTAAAAGCTATCTTGGATGTGATGTTGGGCACTTCTCTCAGCCGACCCTTCACCTCTCTGCTTCATTCCTTCTTCAACTCTCTTCAAACCTCAGTGGAAAATATATCTCTTTTCCCTTGCCTGCTTTTCTTAAATAATAAATAATAACAGGAGAGAGAGTAGAGTTGACTGGAGAACTCTATTATCTAACACTGTGAGGCATTTGGGAATAAGGTTGCAATGCACAAAAATGCTGCCTAAAATCTGTCAGTGGAGGCAATATTAGTACCAGGACCTCTGGATATAAAACCTGGATTTTACAGGCCTGAGCTTCTTTATTATTCAAGGCAGTTGTGATTCTGGCAGGAGGCATGGATTAAACACCTGGAATATGACTGAGAAGCAGAACCTGCCTGGATGCCTCCTTTCCCCCACCTGATGTACACAGGATGGACATTAGACATTTAGGGGTGATTTCATCACTAATAAATATTTATCTGCCAGCTTGGAGCTGCCTCCTCCTATTATCTTATGCATATTGAAGAGCCAAGGTTCATTTTAAAATTTGGTGGCTATTAGCTGAATTTTCCCTCCCCATTTCTCTGGGTGGCTAAACATTTATCATTTGTAATGTACCAGTCCTGTTTTGTTATGTCTCTGTAGTTGGGATCCTTCACTTTTTGATAAAACAGTCCAAGTGGCTGTGATGGGGTCTGAGAGAAGCTGGAAATTTGGCATCTAGGGAGAAGAAAGTTATGGAGATGCAGAAATCCCAAGAAGAGCAGCACTGGTGTGTATGCGTGTGTATGCACACACACATGCATGTAAATCTGGCTCCATGCCTTCCCTGAGTAAATGTAATCCACAGTTTGAAATAACCCATTCAGTAGAATAACAAAATTGGGAATTGAGTGCCAGCTCACTCTCCCTCTCCCTCCCCAGCCCCCATGACTGCTTTGTTTGCTTCCTTGCAGCTGCTGCTCTGGTTTAATTTTCCAAGATGCCATTAGTCGGGAAATGGAAGCAAAAACTTCCCAGCCAGCTTGCACTGGTTTTTGGAGCCCCAGCTTTGCCTTTTCCTTTTCACCTCCCTTGCTGTGAGTTTTCAGCCAGGACAAGGATGCTGCTGCTCATACAGTGTGGGCTGCAGACTCGTGGGCATTACAAAATCCCCTCAGTCCCTCTTTGTCACTGGGTTGTTAACAGGGACCAGGGCTGGGGAAGCAGAAATGGGTAGGGTGAGAGTATATCTCAGTCAGGGCTGAGGATTAGCAGCAAGAAACATGGGTCTAGGCTCCAGCTCTCATATCCAGATACTGGATATGAGAGGCAACATACAGAAGCAGCAAGGAAAGAGAGAGTTTTCATTGCCCCTTTGCTGGCCTCTGTCAGCCACATAAGCCCAACATCTGCACAGCTGGTCAAGCCATTCTGCCTTCTGAGAGCAGAAGGAAAGGGAAAATACAGCTGACTCTGCAGGGCATGGGCAGGCAGGAGGGTTAAACCACTAGATTTCCTTACTGATTTTTATCCAGCCCATGGGGAGGAGGCAGAGGGGTCTCACCCCTGCTCTCCAGAGTCCTGTCCCAGTTATAAGAGGTCAGGGACAGCAAAGGCTCCTTGCCCAACTGGCTTCCCTGTTTCTAACCTGCAGGAATTAAGCCTGGGGTTTCAAGAGAACAGAAAAGATTAGAAGTGAGGAAAAAGGTAGAAAAGGGAAGGAGAAACCTCCTGGCTGTCTGTTACGTGCTGTTACAGGGAGATGAGTCGCGAACCACAGCGGGTGCCCCTGCTCCCATCCTGCCTCGCAGGATGCTCAACACTTGGCTGATGTTGCAGCACACATGCTCAGGAACACACCCACATACACCACAGTGCTGGGAAGGAGGCTCTCAGAAGCCAACAAGATGAACAATTATGTCTTCTGTGCAAAGCAACAAGACCCACTTCTCCACTCCGCAGTCATGTCCTGGCAATCTAATAAAAAGGGAGATTAGCCCCTCTTTCCTCTCTCACATCTCCTTAATGCTGTCATTTTACTCACACTTTGCAAAGCAAATAAACCAGCAAATTGCTTGCTTTAATGAGCTGAAATTAAACTCGGGCTGCTGCTAAGATGCCTTTTCTCCTTTCTGTTGTCAGGAAGGACTCATCTGATAGGCAACATATGGGAAAGAAGAGAAAACACGTATCAGGAGTCTTACTGAACATGTTGAAGTCATTTACTGTTGGTCTTC
The DNA here is from genome assembly GCA_013399695.1 of Formicarius rufipectus. NCBI lineage: Eukaryota > Metazoa > Chordata > Aves > Passeriformes > Formicariidae > Formicarius > Formicarius rufipectus. The sequence goes on along the minus strand of VXAU01005769.1, from coordinate 560,351 downwards.
TTCATCCCCAATACCTCCAATTAGATGTGCTGTAGGGGAGGGCTAGAGGGGATGAGCCTGACAAGATCCATGGAAGGTCTGTCTCTGTTCTTTGCTCTTGGATGGTGCCACTCTGGTGCTTAATGCCCTCTGACAAAGGCTGCTGTCCACAGCTTCCCCAAAGTGGAGTGACAAGGACTTTCCCCTGCAAGGAGAAGGCTGGTTTGACTCTGCAGACCACTCCCAAACACGAGTTTGCCCAGAGAGGATAGCTGGGTCACAGTAGGAGTTAGAGGTGACAGAATAAGTTCTTGTTGAAGAGAATATGCTAAGATGCATCCATCCCTGCTGCCTGTGCTGGCTCAGTTCAGCAGAGAATCCACAAGCCCATGGAGCAGGAAAGGGAGATGCTCACACCAAGAGCGTGGATAGCATCCTCTGAGCCACCCCCAAGGGACAACTGGGACAAGCCATTGCATTGCTCTGCAGGCCAGGAATACCCTCCTCACACACCCTTAGGGGCAATGTGCATCCTCTTAGGATGCAGGAGGAGCTCAAGACCACGTTGGTCCCTGCAGCAGAGGAGAGCAGGCATATCTAGAGAGAAAGTCTCCACTTGCAGCACAGTGCACGTGCCGGGATTTTGAACCCAACAAGAGGAGTTCAGGGCACCTTCCTTCAGCCTCCCACCACCCTGTGAAGTGCTATCATTATCTCATGGAACCAGAGAGGAGACTGGAGTGCAGAGAGGTTAATTGAGTTGTCTAACACCGGGGGGGATGTAGCAGCAGATGTGTTCCAGTCTGGCACTGCAGCCCGTGCCTCATTGTTGTCTGGGGAGGTGGTTAAGGGGGGAGCACTCACCTACAATCTCCCAGGGAGCCCTGGAAGCCTCCCTCTTCCCTTCCTCATTGGCTTCAAGGACTCAGCTGTGCAAAAATGGGCTTCCAGGTACCGGCAAAGTGTCTCGTGGCAGTGACAGCACAAGGTGGCCAGAAATTCTCATGTGCTGATGTAAGGAGAGGTCTTGTTATTCATGTCATGGAAACTCAACTGTGCCACCAGGGAACAGACTCAATGTTCACAATCCAGAAAGAACAAATAAACTGTTTTGCTGCTTAATATTACTGGCCTGTTTACCAAGGTATAAACTAATGGTGAACAGGGATCTCTGCAGTGAAACATGGTCTCCTTGGCTGCCTGGTACAGAGAAGAGAACCCAGTTTCTTTGTGGGTGAGAGTATGGCATCTGTCTCTAAATGCCTCTTCACAATCAGCCTCATGTGATTTTTCAGGCATGCAGCACCAAGAACAGTCCCTTCACTGCCTGTGCACTGGAAATGGTTTGGACAACTGTTTCTGGATTTATATCATTTTGCAGGTTCAACAAAAGACATTTTAGATGTAACATGTGCCTGTCTCCTTTACAATTGCCCAAGAAACCTTCAAGGAGTGGTGGTGGTATCTTCCCTGGCTCCTACAGCCTGCCCTTGGACAAGGCAGATAACCAGAACTCCTGTTCCCAACCCAAGTTTAAAGAAGGATTTTTCTAGATGGGCTGTGATGAATTTTCCCCATTTGTGGGCAACTCCATCTCTGCCTAACACCACACTGTATCTGTCTTACCTGCCCAGAGAACTATTTGGCAGTAGAGATATTCACAGATGATATGTTCAATATCTTGTGGAAAAGCATGACCCAGGAGATGCTGATGCTCATGCAGTTCCCACCTCTCCACACCTGCCTTCCTGTCTCCCTAAGAAATTATAAAAGAAAGTAGAAGTTCAGTCCATGGACATTCATGTTTAGTCAAAAAATGAAGGAAAAAAATAACAGAAAGTGGGAGCCAGGAATGAGAATTTTTCTGTTGGAAGTGAGGCTGCTGACAGCCCCACAGGTTTGTGTCTAGTGAAGACTCTTCCTGGTCTTCAAACAGCTGTTTCTGGCTGGGGAGGGAACGTCTTGTTCCATCCTCTGCAAATACACTTGTTATGCCACTGATTGGTTGAGAATCTTCCACACCCCTGCATTATTTCACCCAGGAGCAGGGAAGAGGTCTTGGAGAAAGACAGCAAACCCCCAACCAGGGACAAGGACATTGGATAGTTCACGATCACATCAGTGTGTTTTGCAAAGAGTGCCCTGAAACTACTGCACGAGTTTCCAGAGGCAGGACAAATGCTTGATGCTGGGCGTTATCCCAGATGCCATCCAGCAGTGCAGGCTGAGACGGTGTCCTCAACCAGCACCCCCTTCTGTGGGCACTGCTGCTGCGTACACCAGCACGCGAGACAGTCAGGATTCCCCTCAGCAAAACACTGCAGCATCAAATCTACATCAGAGTGAGTTGTCTAGACTTCATCTGCTCTCAGCAGAGAGGAACAGACACTTCTGGGGCACCACTCCTCTCCTTCTAAGGTAGACACCTAAATAGGTCAGACTAATGATGCGCTGGATGTGTGTTGGTCTCTCAACTCCCTAAAATGTGACGCTGGACAAGGGCTCAGAGGATGACCTCAGCAGTCAATGACCACCTCCCCTTGTGCTGCCAGGTGCTGCTGGTGGCAGCCAAATAAACAAAAGGCTCCTTGAAAGGTGGCAGCCAGAGTGAAAGGCAAGTGCCTAACTTTAAGAGGGTGGTTGGATGCATCTCCAGCACCTCTGAATGCTATCTTTTCTTTGTGTTTAGTTTGTGCTTGTGTTTTGTTTTGAGCAGGTGAGCCAAGGGACTGAGCAGGGGAAACCAAACCCACAGAGGCACATGGAGATGGGGACAAGCACCATGATGGGCAGCAAAAAGAAAATGAGGAGATGTACTATAAAAAGTGAGAGGAAGGCTTGTCTGTAAGCCAAAGGGACTGCTCCACACAGGCACTTAACTTCATGACTTGCTCCTTGAGATGCCAGAGACCTGGTGATGTGGGACCAGCCTCAGCCACCCAGGCCTTGGTAGCAGCCCCTGGCTGGTGGGTGCCCAGTACCGTGGGCACCGAGGTCCTCTTTCTCCGCACACGCGTCCCTCCCGTCTCCAAGCCATGAGGAGAAGGGAGAGGCAAGCGAAGCTGCCGAAGAAGCACTAACCCACATCTTCCCAGCCCCTGTCCTATTCCCTGCTTCCAACAGACCAGGAGCCCCTTCCCCGTGCTGCCCTTCCAGATGGCAGGTCGCCGGTGGGCCGCGACGTCAGCCCTCTGCATGTGCGTGGTGGCCGTCTCTCTCCTGCACACGGGCGGGGTGCGGGCAGACTGCTGGCTCATCGAGGGGGACAAGGGCTTCGTCTGGTTGGCCATCTGCAGCCAAAACCAGCCCCCCTACGAGTCCATCCCCCAGCAAATCAACAGCACCATCGTGGACTTGCGGCTGAACGACAACAAGATCAAGAGCGTGCAGTACGCCTCGCTCAGCCGCTTCGGCAACCTGACATACCTCAACCTGACAAAGAACGAGATCTCCTACATCGAGGACGGTGCCTTTTCAGGACAGTTCAACCTCCAGGTGCTGCAGCTGGGTTACAACAGACTGAGGAACCTCACCGAGGGCATCCTCCGGGGCCTGGGGAAGCTGGAGTACCTCTATCTCCAGGCCAACCTCATCGAGACCGTCACCCCCAATGCCTTCTGGGAGTGCCCCAACATTGTGAACATTGACCTGTCCATGAACAGGATCCAGAGACTCGACAGCAACACTTTTCGGGGCCTAAACAAGCTCTCTGTCTGTGAACTCTACAGTAACCCCTTCTACTGCTCCTGTGAGCTCCTTGGCTTCCTGCAATGGCTGGAGGCTTTCACCAACATGACACGCACCTATGACCGGATGCAGTGCGACTCCCCGCCTGACTACATGGGCTACTACTTGTTAGGCCAAGGCCGGACTGGCTATCGCAATGCTCTGAGCATGCTCTCTTCCCTTTGCACTGGTGGCTCCTACACTGTGATCCCTCGTTTTATCCCTCCCAGGTACCAGGTGACCACGGTGCCCTCCGAAAGCCCCTGCTCTGAGGAGGACTGCTCCTCTGGCGACGGCACGACGCCGCAGTTCTCCCTGTTCACGCCCATTGGTGAAACAGAGGTGCGCCCCAACATCCAGGTGAAGCACCTCAACCACAACTCGGCCGTCCTCACCGTGCAGATCCCCTACCCCTTCAGCAAGATGTATATCCTCTCCCAGTTTGAAAACGGCTTCTCCTCCATGATCACCAAGCTCAGGAAGAAGGAGGAGAACATCACCGTGAGCAACCTAGTAGCACAAAGAGATTACACCTACTGTGTAGTCTCTGTCCACCAATACTCAAAGTACAACCACACCTGTGTCACCATCACACCCACCAGACCCAACCGCAAGGAGCCGGTGCCCACCCCTTCCACTGCCACCCATTACATCATGACAATCCTGGGCTGTCTCTTCGGCATGGTCATTGTCCTGGGCGTTGTGTATTACTGTCTCCGGAAGAGGCGCCAGCAGGAGGAGAAGCACAAAAAGGCTGCCGGCAGCATGAAGAAGACCATCATTGAGCTGAAATATGGGCCAGAAATGGAGACCACCAGCATCACCCAGCTGTCCCAGGGACAGATACTGGGAGGGGAGACAGTGACCCGCATTCCCTACCTGCCTTCTGCTGGCGAGGTCGAGCAGTACAAGCTGATTGACAGCAGTGAGACCCCCAAGGCCACCAAGGGCAACTACATGGAGGTGAGGACGGGTGAGCAGCCTGAGAGGCGAGACTGTGAGCTGTCCCTGCCTCCAGACACCCAGGGCTCTGTGGCTGAGATCTCCACCATTGCCAAGGAGGTGGACAAGGTGAACCAGATCATCAACAACTGCATCGATGCCTTGAAATCTGAGTCCACCTCCTTCCAAGGGGTGAAATCAGGGGCAGTCTCCACGGTGGAGCCTCAGCTGGTGCTCTTGTCAGAGCAGATCCCCAGCAAACATGGATTCCTTTCCCCCGTCTACAAGGAAAGCTACAACCACCCTCTCCAGAGACACCACAGCATGGAGGCAGCCCCCAAACGCTCCAGCACCTCTTCCAGTGGCTCCATACGGAGCCCCAGGTCCTACCGCTCCGAAGGATCGGGCCACAAATCAGAAGCCAAATACATCGAGAAGACATCCCCCACCACTGACACCATCCTCACTGTGACGCCGGCCGCGGCCATCCTGCGGGCAGAGGCGGAGAAGATCCGCCAGTACAGCGAACACCGGCACTCGTACCCCAGCTCGCACCAAGGGGAGCAGCACGACAGCATGGGGGGCAGAAAGCCCTCCATCCTGGAGCCTCTGACCCGGCCTCGCCCCAGAGACCTGGCCTATTCCCAGCTCTCGCCTCAGTACCACAACCTGAGCTACACCTCCAGCCCTGAATACACCTGCAAACCATCGCACAGCATCTGGGAGCGCTTCAAACTCAACCGCAAGCGGCACAAAGACGAGGAGGAGTACATGGCAGCCGGCCACGCCCTACGCAAAAAGGTCCAGTTTGCCAAAGACGAGGATCTTCATGACATCTTAGACTACTGGAAGGGCGTGTCTGCCCAGCAAAAGTCCTGAGTCCTCACATAACTCGTGACTTAACACACTAACTGGACCAAAAGAAATCCGCAGCAGCTATTTTTATTCAGACTGTCTTTGAAACAAAATAAAATTAAAAAAAAAAATAAATAAAAATAAAAGAGAGAACAAATTATGAAAAAAAATCTATAAATATTCTATATAATATATAAAGTGAGATATTAAGATGTCCTCACGTTGGTGAGACACACCAAATTTGAACACAAACTTTGCAGAACAAACAAACTGTGGAGTGGAAAAAAAAAAAGTTTTGTTTCATTTTGATTTTTTTAAAAAATATGAGAAAAAAAAGAGAAAAATTGAATATAAAAAGGAAATGAAAGAGCGGGCAGAGAGCTGAGGTCTGGCGTTTCCCAATATTGCATTGCATGAGTCCCTATTCCGTGATTTTGTGGATTCTTTGTGAACAGTTTGTGTTCTTCCTTACCTTCCAAAATCAACAGCGACAAAAACAGCAACAAAAACCAAAAAGAGACCAGAAGGAGCTCCATCTTTTGGGCTGTTTTTGCAAAACGGAGTCTTCCAGTTTAGACTTTTACCCGGTTGAAGGCCCGTTCACATTTTCACTCACTGAAAGGTTTTACCACACATTGCATTGTAAACCGAAGTCATTAATTGTACAGAGAAAATTTCTATATTTGCAATGTTTGCTGTATAATGAGAAAGAGAGAGGAGAAAAAAAAACCAATACTACATCTACTAAAAATATATATATATATCTATATTCACCTGTTTGTACCAGGTTTTAATCATGGATTTTAGAGAAAGAGATGGAGTTTTGTTTGAAGGACTTTTTTGTTGGTTGGTTAGTTGGCTGATGGGGATATTTTCTGGGGGAGATGGAGAGTGTTTGGGTTTCTAAGTGTTTGGTCTTGATTGCTTCCACCAATTGTCTGTGTCCAAGTTCTCATCACTTCCAAGTACATTGAAGGAAGAAGACATATACTTAGAAAAACAGAATGTCTCACCCAGGGGTGAGACCATCACCACCAGAAACCAGGAAGGGGATGAGAAGTGAAGGGCTCTTGGTTAAGCAGGTGCCACCATGCAATGGGGTTGCTCTTGCAAATTGAAAGGTATCAGTGTCTCCCCCTAAACAGATGTATCTGGGGAGTGGTGGCCCTTGGGAGCAGCCACTGAGGGGAGGGTTATCTGCTCACTTTCAAGATGGGGAGATGGCAGTGAATTAGAGGAGAAAGCTTCTTGCTGCTCTCAGAAGAAGGACATCATTGAGGGGTGATTCTGCTGAGGGAAGAGACACTCAGTATTTATAGCTTGCCCATACTGAGACACCTCTGACCAGCCCTTGGGACTCAGACTGGAAGGGAAGGGGAAGACTTTGTGTCCATGTCTCAGGTCCACCCAAGTAGATACATGCCCCTCAACCATTGCTCTCCAGTGCTGGTCCAAGACTCCACAGCGTTTTGCTCCATCTCTAAAATATTCCCAAATGATGCCCTGCTCATGGGGCAAGGAGGAGAAGGGAGATGTTGAGGCCATGAAGGCACTCCCAGGCCACTCTGGTAGCCAAAGGACTCAGTTTTGCTCTGATGAACTCCAGCTGAGTCACAGATACTCCTGTCTCACCCACCCCATGGCAGACACAAGTGGGGGGTTCATAAGGCTCCCAGGTGAGTGTGTGAGAGCCCAGCAAGCCAGCACAGTGAGGTGATAAGCTCCCCAAATGCAGCCCTGTGAGGCCCTGCTGCTTGCCAGGGCTTTTCCCCAATATTCTGCTCACAAGTCTCTTTGGGTGGACATCCTGAGTCCTGACAGATGAGCACTAGGGCCCAGGAGCAAACCATATCCCATCCTGTTACTTCAATATTTCAAAGCGATTTTGACAGGTATTCTTGCAAAAGGTTATGTTTGTTCAGAAAGGAGCTGAGCCAGGAAGACACAGAGCAGGCTGGGAAGTGCATGAGTTCATTCCCCATGGTTATTTGTGTAGACAACAAACCATTAGCAGGATTTCATAATAAAAGGCAGGCAATTTCCCCTGGAACACATTCACTGCCTGTGCAAAGGCACATTCCTCCACTTCCTCCAGGTGCCCCAGATTCTGCCCACATCCCAGGGCTGTGTCTTGCTGAGGCAGTGGGCAGGACCCGGAGAGGGGAGTTGAGGATCACCCATCACTTGTTTAGGGCCATCATCGTGGGTCCCTCCCCGAATCTCAGCTGTATCACCTGGACCAAAGCAAAACTTTCAGCTGACACAGCCTTCCCTTGCAGACCCTTAGTGTCTCCTCACAGAACCATAGAATCATCCGGGTGGAAAGGGACCTTAAAGATGATCTAGGTCCAACAAGGGCAGGGATGCCACCCACTAAATTGGGTTGCTCAGGGCCCCATCCAGGGCTCACACTCTGGAGAAACAGGAGTCAGTCAGCAAGGATGGCTAATGGCAGCAGTAGTGGGATGTCCTGGCACTGTTCTGTGGTGTCAGGAGATTCCTCAGCAAGAGGCTGGGGGGGTCCCAGGTGGTGGCAGTTCACGGGTTAATTTGAGCTCAGGTGCTCCAGTGTTGACAGTCACTGGTGGATTCCCAAAGACCTTCCTCAGTCTCTCCCTCCCCTGAGACCATTCCCACAGCAGTGGAGTGTGATGCCTCGCTGTGAGGCAACAGCCAGCTCAGCTCCTTACCTGGGGTGAGTCATTTTGCTCCTCTGCCTCTGTTTCCTCCTCTGCAAAATGCTTCCTTGTGGCGTTGAGGGCGTAGGCTGGCTGGGGAGGCTCCATTAATTAATTGCCTGTCTGTGAAGCCCATTTAGCTCCTAGAATAAAAGCTGCTATCGAAATGCAAAGTTGTTAGTGGCATAAAACAGCAGGGGCAGATGAAATCAAAGCCTGTTTCTGTTTTCACACCAGGATTTCACTGGTCATAAACCAACAGAGACTAACACAGGAATATGATACAGCAGCACTGGCCTTTCTAAATTAAACACTTCCCACATGCTAACTGCCTGCAACTGGAAAAAAAAGGATTAGAAAAGGTCAAGGCCCCTCTATATGCAAGGTGCCTCCAAAGGAGGTACCAGCACACAAATCACCCTGTACCCCATTGTCAGTGGGGCTGTGCCACAGGTCTCCAGGTGGCTACTGAGGTGATGAAGCAATGGCCATGCTGCTGAGCACCTTCCAGCCTCCTTGCCCTCCCTCCAAAACAGGGTGCAGAACTGGCAGCCATGGTCCACATCCCTCAGCAGGAGATGCTGTCAAATGAGCTGTGAAAAAAGCCAGACAAGAAAATGGAAGAGGTCCCGCTGTCCCCAGAGCCGCTGCCCCATCCATGGAGCTCCAGGGGTGCCCCTGCACAGGGCCTGGTGACCTCTGTCCACAGCACCCTCCATCCGCTCCGAGGCAGCTGCTTTACAGACCCCTCCAAGGGCAGAGGGGGAAGTTTATCAACTGCAACCTGTTGTGTGCTTTTCTTTGATATTTTGTTGTCTGTCCAGCCACCAAAGCTCTCGAGCTGCTCCTGCAAAGAGGAGGGATACCTTGTCCGGTCAGGTTGTCCCTGCTGCCCCAAACCCATCCAAAGCAAGAGGACTGCTTGCCAAGCAGAAAGGAGGGGGCACAGGAAAGGCATGTCAGAGTGAAGAGGAGAGGAGGCCAGGGGTAAGGTTTCTACTTCATTTTGCCCCACCTAAAATAGCAATGGGGACCAGGGAACTGGGAGCCAGCACAGAAAGGCACTGCCTATGGGGGTTCTCATATCCCCCTCCTGCAGCTCTCTGGGCTCTAACACTGGAGCAAAGGGAAGGGAAAAGGAAGCGATGAAAAGGTATGAAAGGCAGGGAGAGGTGTGCAAGCAGAGGTGTGGAGGCACCTGTGCCTTGCACAGGACAGGTGGCAGCCCCCAGAGAGGTCAGTGATGATACTGAACAAAACTGCTTTGTAAAGAGTAAGCAGTTGTTTTCCTGCGGCAATGAAACAGAGAAGAGGAGCAAAGGGGCCCACTGCTGCTCTGAGCCAGGAAGTTTCCTCACTGGCTGAGGTTGGAGGGAGCAGTGTCTGCTCCTGGGAAATGCTCCTGGAGTGCTTGGAAGGCAGGTGCCCATGGCCATGCTGAGCTGCCCCATTTCCCCTGTCACCTCTCCAGGACACCCCTGGTGAGCCCCAAGGGAACAAACACAGCTGTACCACAGGGTCCCTGGGCTGCCTGCCAGGCATGGGGTGTATACAGGGAAAGCAGACCCAAACCCACCTTGGAAAGCACAGCTCTACCCTCCTCAGTCACAGGCACTAGTTGTGGCATTGAAGGGACACTGATGCAACTGATGTGCAACAGGATGGTGTCCTCCAACATGGATTTCAGGTTCCTACTACCATTTTCCAGACTCCTCTGTGCCAAACCTCTGTGGCCATGCACCTGCTCTCCACTCCCTGTTGCTGGGCTGTCACCAGCAGTCCCTGAACCCACTCCCCACCACTGCTCCCTCCCAGCCCTGATCCTGTGAGCCTGCCCACCCCCTATAGCCACTATATGGGAACCCTGCTCCAGGGATCCCCTGTTCCCTGCAGTCCCTGGTGCCATATGGAAATGCATTCTGCTGATACCTTCTGTATCCACAGAACTACTGCTGTTCAAACCACCTGTCTTCAAGGGCAAAACCAAGGCAGGACTAAAAATCCCTCCTCTGGGTAGGACAGCTTTGTGTTGAAGCATAAATCCAAGCCCACATTACCCATAGCTCAATCCTCACTCTGGACCAGAGCAGAGCAGCAAAGGACCTGCCACGTGTTGCAAAGTGTATGAGACACCCAGAGCCTGGATATTATTTAAAAACCTGTAAATTAGGACAGAAACATCTCTCCATTCAGACATGCACCATTTAAACCCAGTGTTCCTGAGGGCATCCACCAGCCCTGGTGTGCACACCAGTTGTGTCCATCTGTTCCAAAGCATGGCCTCTGGGAAGAGCCACGTTCACAGAGAGAAAGAGGGGGCAGCAAAGGGTGACAGTCGTGTCAGGCACTGCCTGCCCAGCCATGTCCCCAATGCAGCAAAGCACTTGAGAGGGAATGTGGCAGCCCTGGAACTGATGGCTGCTGCCTTCTTCAGAGCTGACGGGTGTTGGAGGTGCAAACCCACCCCCAGGCCAGAACTGGAGCCTCCTGATGGCTTCAGGTGAGTCTGTGATGAAAGCAGGTGCAGATCTCATGAGAAGGGTCTGTGAGGATGCATGGAAGTCCTAAGGCAAGAAGGTGGTCCTATTCATGCTGACAACAGCCAGACTACATTGGCTCTGCTCAAATCAAGCCAGTGACCTGCACTGCTTTCTGGTGGATGGCACCTTTCCTATGGCTGCCAGCACCACTGGAGCCATCTCTGTTCCAGTCCCATTGATGCTTATGGGTCAGCCCATAAGTGATGCCCAGGGCCACCAGAGACCCAGATGCAGAGCAGGACCCTGGGCTTACACTCCAGCATCCCAGTCAGCTCCCACTCCTGCATGTTCTCTCACTCCCAGCAACCCCAACCAACTCCCCTACAAATGCTCCCCTCTGCCCCACTTTGAGATCAGCCCTTCTCTGAATCGAGGCTGGGTCTTAGTGAACCAAGAGCTTTGTTGCTCAAGAGCCCCAAACTCATCACTGTGGTGGTGGATGTGGCTCTGCAGAAATTAGGAGCAGCAACACACTCCTCTGGCCAGGCTCCTGCTGCAGCCTGGCTGCCTGTCGGGCTCTGGAGCAATAAATCACCTCGTCTGCAGGAGGGAGGGTCAGCAGGGGTGGAGGACAGTGCGGTGGAGGTGGCCTCATCATACAAATCCTCTGGGTGAGGAGGGGTCTGGGGGAGGCTGTGGAAGGGTGTGCTGCAGCGCTGCTGGACCAGACCCAGGAGCGCGGATCGATGAGGGTGATTGAAGCCAGCACGCACTGCATTGGGCTATTTTTAGCACAGCCAGCAGAGCAGGAATTTGGGAGCCCAAGTCAGAATTTATTTGCATCTGTGAGTGCTCGTCAGGGGAAGACCAACAGCAGCACTCAGCCAGGGTGTAGCAGCGCTCTGATGCACGTTTTGGGACCTGCTCACCTCAGCATCAGCACCTCTTCAGGGCACACTGTGTGCCTCTCCTCTGCAGTGCACTGTGGGGACCACCCAAAGGCTTGTGAGCATGTGGATGCACATGGACACAGGACAGGGGAGGGGATGGACTTCAGGGGATGAAGGGGTTATTTGGGAAAAGCACTGATCCTCCTTGAAATGTGTAAGGGGGTGAGAACAGGTCTTGTAATGTGGCTGCAACTCTGCCTTACTCCACTGAGCAGGGCCAGGCAGGTGTAGACCTTGGTCCCAGCCCTCTGCTCCAGCTTCTCCCTCCCCATTTACTCACCACAGGCTTTCCACTGTGAAGCCCTGGGTCAGTTTCTCTGTGTAGGTGTCCAGATATGAAACTGTTCTCCAGAGAGGTGTATAGCATATTTCCTTTCCTTCACCTCCAAACTCTGATGCCAGCAGTCCAAGGTGCTGAAGGTGCTGGTGGGCATGGCCAGTGGCACTGATGAGGCCAACTCAACAGGTACTCCTCAGCTTGCAGCAGTTGACTTTGGCTTCACTTGAATTTACTTAGGCTCTTTTTACCCCTCTCAGCCAGCTCACCAGCACCACCAGATGGGTGGTAGAGATTATACAAACACTGCCTCGAGAGTTTTGCTCGTTCCCACCTTCCCCCCTGCCCAGGACTTCACAGAGGGAAACCATCTGATCCAGAGTGAAGTCCATTTTCTGGACTCCATTTCCTCTGTGCAAGGGATGAGAAGAAACAAAAGTATCAGGGATGTGGAATTTCATTACGTGGGGAGTAGCCAAGAAGGATTCCAGTTTTCATTCTAGTTTTTCTGCCCTTTCTTTTGGTTCAAATTGGATGTGAACATGCCTGTTGCCTTCCCTCTGCAACTTTCCTGTCCCTGCAGAGTAGCCCAAGGAGCCTGCCAAATCTCTGAGTTTGTATGTGTGTGCCTTTTCAATAATTCAGTGGGAATGTTAATGACACGGGTGTGCTGTTGTTCCTGTATGAGCCAGTGGCTTCTCACATCCCACCAACATCTTTCTTCATACTCAGCTCAGCTGTCAGGCAATAGCCATTTGCTGCTCACCTTTACTTGCCTTGCCATTAAAAAGCTCATTAATGCACTCCATCCTTGCTTTCTTTAGGACTGAAAGATTTCCATTTCTGTCTTCTATCAGCTTTCTCATGGTTTATATCCTCTCCTCTCTTCACCATGCAATGCCCTTTCCTAATGAGCTCTTCTCTCCTGGTCCCTCTCATCCATTGAGCTATGTGAGTGCTGTCCCCTGCATTGTCTTGCTCATCTCCTGGGGTCTCATCTGGGTCTATCATATTCCTTAGTGTTTCCAGCTGTGAAAGGAAGTGATCAGCCTCACACACAACATCCACAATTTCCTCCCTCCCCACTCACCTTCCTCACAGCATCCAGCCTTGACAGCCTCCTCCATCCTTGCCTGAGCCCCTGGCTGGATTGCCCTGATTTGCAGGGCTGTGATGGAATGCCTCAAAGTTTGTGTGTAGTGCCTGCAGCTTGTCTCTGCTGGTGGCCTCTTAAATCTGTTCCCTCTCTCAGCATTGCTTTTACACAGCACAGCTCTCCTTGTGCACCTCCAGCTCTGCAATCAAGAGCTCCCAGCCCATCTGAGCAGCAGGAGGCCTCTCTGGGTACTGTGAAAGCTCCTCTGTGGTCTCACAAGTAAACACTGGTGCTCTTCATGAGATGCAGCTAAATTAATTAATCTTGTTCTAGCACGTTTGGAGCCAAGACACAAAGGTTCCCACTCCCTGCAGTTGGGGCTTAAAGCCTGCTTCTCCCAAAAGTGCCCTCCCGCCCCACCAGGGATCTGTGCTGCAGTAAGATTGCAGGAATGGGAGTAGAGCAGTTCTTGGGAGTTACTCCAAGGGGCTGACAGTGCCAACAACCCACTGGAAAAGTGGTCCTGGAGTCCATGGAAACAAACCATCCCCCTCCACCCAGCTGAATCAAACCAGACACATCCAGCTCAGTTTAGGCTGACAAAGAGCTTGTGTGCACAAAAACTCTTGTGGTTTGTTTTTTGTTGTTGTTTTGGTTTTGTTTTTGTTTTGTTTTGTTCTTTGTTTTTTTTTATCCCAGCCACCTCAGGTGCTGCGATTTATTACCTCTCCAAAGAATCTTTTCTCAATGATCTCCTCAGACCATTGTGGCTGTAACAGCACTACCACCCAGCACAGAGCTCGCACACACCCCCCCTTGGCTGGGAAATCCTGGGCAGAAGCGTGGTGACCCCATGCATGAGAAACCCTTCACCCCCTGACAGCTGACAAACCCTGAGCTGCTCCACGCCTTCCTCCAGCCTTGCAGGGTGATCTCAGCTCCTGAAGGACAGCCAGATGCAGTCACCAGGGCTTGGGGTATGACATGTGCCAGGAGACTGCCAGCAGAGCTGGGGAGGGCCAGGTGTGGCCACTCCAAATGTATTGCCGTGGCAGAGCTCACAGCCAGGGAGGATGGTGAGCTGAGGGATGGGCTGGCTTCTGGTCTCCCACCATCCATCCTAAAAACCAGACATGCCCCAGCACAGCTCTCAGAAGCGGGAGGGCAGAGATGGAGGTGCTGGAGCAGAGCTGGGGGCTGCCCCTCACCACCAGAGACTATTGACCCCTTTTGGATACAGTCGTGAGGCTCCTCTGGCTGCAGGGACCGAGAAGTCCCTGTCCCAGAGTGGCTTTGGAGAACAGCACACCCAGAAGAGCCTGTCCATGGCTGTTAAGGATTGGTCCATTGAGCACTACTCTGAAGCTTTCAGGAGATGGATTCACATACCAGTGTGAAGTCTGAGCCAGTTCCATTCTTCTGCAAAGCCATAGATATTATGCAGATGGAGATTTCCTGGTCCAATGAGGTACTTTGGCTGGCACCAAGGTACAAAACTCTCCAAAGATGAAGAAACCAAACCAGCACAAGGCATCGCAGGAAGATGCCAGCAAGTGGGAGGAGACAGCTTATCCAGAGAGCTAATTTAGTGGGAAGAAAGCATGCAAGATGTTCCCTTATTAAGAAAAAAAACTAACATGCAAGAGCAAGGTCAATATGCCCATGGGAAAGTGATGTGGATGCCTTTGAATTTAAGAAGCCAAAGTAGAGCTGGGGCAGATGCTGGACCCAGAACCAAGGCTGCTTTAACACAAGATTTAGAGGCAAAAGGTTAGGATGAAGGTTGCAGGGACCTGGAAGCCACTGAGGTGGCTGAATTGTAAGTGGCACTGTGTTTAATCTGAGCAGAATGCATGAAACTGGATAATGTAATTGAAAGGGTTATTTAAACTGAGTATTCAGAGGGAAAAATAAAGCATTGCAAGGAAAATAATAATACTTAGCACTTGTAATGTGCTTAGCATCTTCAAAAATTGGTCAGCCATTAACTGATTGCTCCTCTGCTAAGTCCAAAGGCTAATAAAAAGGGATGGTTCATTTAGTTATTTCACAGCTGAGCTTCTCAATAAGCATGAGGAAGCAATTGCTGCTCTCCAGCATGCTGGTAAATAAACAGTTGGAAGTAGGAAAATACAACATCTTCCCAGCACTTGGTCAGAGCTTTGCACTTGCTCCTTCCTCCCTTCCTTCCTTCCTTCCTCACCTTGAGCTTGTCCAGTCCAGACCTGTGACAGGGAGCTTGTCTGTAGGTCTGGCTGAGGAGCATGTCATGGTGGCTCCAGGTCTCCAACAGTTCCAAAACTTGGTATTTCTTGCCCAGGAACTGCCCCTGTGCCAGTGTCAACACGAGAGGATGCGGAGTCCACAGGGCACTTGTCTGTGAGTGGAGGAGGTGAGTGATTTGGCCCAGAGAGACGCTGCCTGTGCAGCCTTATGGCCTTGGCAAGCACAGGGACTGAAGGAAACAGGCAGCCTTTTGGACAGCAAGATGGAGGTATTCTATATTTGTTTTACTTGAAAAGCGAACAGTTCCTTTTGTGTTTGATGAGCAAGCAATTTCATAAACACTGCAGAGAAAACATGCCACAGTTGCACCTCGATGATTTCCACCCTCTTTTCTTGGCAGCAAAAGCAGGAGTGGAGAAGTGCCCAAGTGGCTGCCCCACACACCCTCCCCAGTTGTTTGGGAGTGGCTGAGGGCCTGGGGGGATGCTCCTGGTCAGGCTAAAGGGAAGCAGACCAGAAGAGGAAACCCTCCTCAGGATGGAGCCATTCAGTCCAACATATGTACAGTCCCAGCATGGGTGAAGAATGAGCCTGTCTCATGCTGGGTACTGCCACAGGCCTTGCATTGTGTCCCAGGTCCAGTCGCTCACTGAAAACCAGCAGCTGCTGGTTTTGCCACCCACTTCATGATGGTTTTTGGTGTTATCAGCTTAGACACCCACTAAAGCACTGCCCTCATCACTTCAGGGAAAGGGAGCTGCACAGGTGCTCAGCTGCCCCCATACAGGTGCTCTGTTTTTGGTGCAGTGATGCCCCAGACCCTGCCTTGCTGGCACACAGGCTGAAGGTGCCCCAGCCCCATGCTCCATGCTGCAGGGATGTCTTCATAGCATCCCACCATCCTTCTCTGGACTGAACAAGGTCTCCAGCTCATCCTAGAGCTGTTGGGACAGCAGCCAGGAGAAAGTAATGATTCACCCATAACTTGCCCAACACCAGCAGCACAGAAGAACTCTGAGAAGATGCTGGGGATCTTTCTCCACCTCACTGTTTGAGAGCTATTTGTCCACTTCACTGTTGGGTGGTCCAAGAGGGGTCCTGCTGCATTATAGAAGAGATGCAGAAGTATTCACCCCTGACAGCATTTGCTGAGATAAAATACACCCCCCAAGGCATAAGGCTGAACTTGGCTTTTCTAGGACAGGTCCAGCAGCAGCAGAGCCATCAAAAGCCTTTGGTGGAAACAGGGGTTGAGGGTTCTTACATTCTTACATTCCCCTCCTGCTTTCTCATCCGGGCTTGAGGGTTTTGTTTTTGCTTTCTCTTTCTTCAGGTTTTCTTCTTCTTAAATGAAACACTCCCCATCTCTGCTGTGAGCATAGCCCTACGGACCCTGTGCTGACAGGATGAGCCAGGTGAGAGCAGGAGGAGACAGGCAGGGACTCCTTACACCAGTGTTACCACCCAGAGCCTCTCCCCTGAGGCAGGTTCTTCTTGAATGAGGCACACAGGTCAAAACCTCAGTGATTCACAGTGCAAGATGTGTCCTCCTCATCGTCTGGGGACCTCGGGAAGGCACCGAGCAGAGACAGCAGCAGCAGCCTTTTTGGGTTGCTTAAATGCATTTCTGACTGGAGGAAATTTGGGATGTGGCGTGCTAAGGATGCCATGTTAACTTCAGCTAAACGCTCACATACTGCCAGGCAGCAGATAGATGGTCTGTGAAGGCACTGCCGATTCTCCTCTGCCTGCTTTTGGCACAACGAAGCCCACTGGGTGTGTATAAACAAAGCAAGCATCCCTCTCGCTGGACCTCATGCATCATTTATAGCCAGCTTTTCCGTGGCACAAGGAACATTTACATATGCCAGCATTAATTCCGAATGCCACTTCAAAGCCATCTCTGTCTAATGAACCCCGTGCGCTGTGCAAAGCAAATTCCACCCAAAAAATAATTAGCAACACACGCCACCAGAGCGTTACAAGGGGAACGCAGCACGCCACCTGCTGAAGCAAAATGAATGCCTGATTTATTTATTTTTTGCCACTTTTTAGCAATATTCAGGCACTGACTCAAAGCTGTGCTTTGTTCTCAGATTTGTAGGGCCCTGGGAAGTGTTATGTTCCCGCTCTGCTTTCCGGGCTGAAGGGTGATTGATTTGGGGAGTGGTTATATAGAATCATAGAAAGGGTTGGATAGGAAGGGACCCCAAAGATCATCTGGTTCAAATCCCCTCACCATGGCCATGGGCAGGGCAGATATTTTTCTTAGATTACAACTGGGCAGAGTTGTGCAAGACCCTGCTGATTTCCCCATGCCTGAGGTGCCATCTGGGATTTAGGGTGCAGACAGCTCTATGTCCCTTTCTCTGAAGTTGCACAAGTCCCAGGCTTTTGGGATGCTGTCACCTCTCCACCAGCCACAGACAGGTGGCTGGGAGCAGGACAGGACACACCAAGTCTCATCCCTATGATGAGATGGTGGTCTGATGTTCCTATGGACCCTTTAGCCCATGAGTAGCATCAGCCTCATTGAGACAAAAAAGAAATTGGAAATGAGATCAGGACATGAAGGTCTTGGTGTCCTAACCAGCCATAGTGCTCCCACCCCGTGCTGGCCCTGCTCTGAAGAGCTCAGGGAACCAAGGTGGCTGCACCGAAATTATTTCTTTAATTTGTGCTGCTCAGCCCAGCCCATGAAAGGAGGAGCAGCATGTCTTGCTCAAGGCCTCATGTGGTAGAGGGATGGAGGCCAAACCTGGAGGTGCATGGGGACACAGAGGGACCAACTGCACCAGAATGATTCTGGGATCCTGGATTCCCCTGTTTCTGTCCTTCTGGAGTGAAAGGAAGGTGCTCAGCAGGACGCTGCTCTCAGCCCTGTGCTGTGCTGCCCATGTGTCTCTCCAGCATCAAACCATGGAATTCAAACTGTCAGTCTCTGCCTTGCTAGGATGCAAGGGGTTAAACTGTTCTTCCTATGCAAATTAGGCTTAATTAATCCTTTTCATCAGTTGCAAATATACCTTCTGAACCCTATTAAAAACATGAATATGCAAATTCAGACCTTTTTTAATACTCATTTTCAAGGACTTGGAGTCAGGCTTGATTATTCGATTCCCGTTAACAGCCTGTAAAACCTGGTGCAAAATTTAATTTCCATTTTAAGTTACAAAAAAAAAAAGTATGAATCTGTTGGTAATTAAGCTAATTACAGTGTTACACTAAAGAGGAGACAAACAAGGAGGACAAGATCATTCATTACATTTAACACTGGTTACAGGACCTGGGGACTGTCCTGAGTTAACCGTGAAGCCAGGAAAGAGCAGCGATGGAAATAGGGCGTGTGTGAGGAGACTGTGGCTTTTGGCTGTCCCAGTGCCTTTCTCACTTTGGGAACATACCTCCTTCAGTCCCATGAGCCATTCTCCTCCTAAGGAAAGAAGCAAGGAAGAGGAATTGCAGCCCAGCTGGGATGGATGTTGTAGGTGCCATGGGGTCTCTGCACAGGGCAGGAACATGCTTGGGGTTGGAATTTCAGGGTAACCTGTAGAACCACCCTATCTGCCAGAGGGACTGGGGCTGGGCAAACTGCAGTGCTGGGACTGCCATCCTCCCACAGCACTTTCTCCATGTGTGGAATGCAGAGGGGAGGTTGGCTGACAATTCCCTTGGCAGTGGCAAAGCAACCAAGGAAGACCCATGAGCAGGCTGTGCAGAGGCAGCTACAAACTGCTGCTCCACAGCCATACTGAGGGGCAAATGGAAGTACAGGATGTGACCCCCATAGCTCATGCCCACAGCTCCCTGTATATTGGGAGATGCCAACCAAACCAGCTCAGCCTACACCACAAAAACCTCCCTGGCAGGGCAGTCAGTGCTGGTAGCTCCCAACTTGCCCATCAACCTTCCCATGTGTCCCAGCTTTGCCTGCATGTAATCAAAAAAAGAAGTGATGCTATAGACTGTTAATTATAGTTTACCACATCAGTGATCTCTTCAAATCAGTCATTAGGACACCCAGGATCAATTCTGCACTTGGTGTTTCTCTAGAGAGTTTGCAAAGTTAACATGTGACTTGTGAGAGCTGTAATCCTCACTGTGGGGCAGCAGCTCAGGCATGGCAGGCTCGGGCTCAGAGTCCCACAGAGGGGGTGGAAGCACACAAGTGATGCTCTGCCCTCAGGAGACCAGAGCTCAGTGTCCAGGATACTGGTGCAGGAGACTCCATCGTTGAACTGGAGTGCTGGCATTACCCCCAGGCTCACCCAAAGACATCCAACCCTGGCAGGATGGATCCACCCAAGGGATTCAGGCTCTCTGGGGAGCTTTTCTCACTCCTCCTTTTCTCAGTGCAGCAGCTGGGACGGGCACCTCAGTTCCCTGTGGATTTGGTTCACTCCCTGCCATCGTCTCCTCTCCAGGGCTGTTCCTTCTCCTCCCAGGACTCACGGCGAGAGGAGCTGTCACTTCAGAGCATGCCACTCACGGGCAGCTGTGCCTCGTAACAACGGGATCGGAGCAGGAGCTGATCACGTACCTCCCCAAGGGCTGGAGCGTGACTCCCAAAACAGGCTGAGGAAAGACACATGCACGTGGAGGAGCCAGGAGAACCACAGTGGGGAGAAGGGGTGACAGAGGGACAGTGTCATTGCCATCACCCCATTATTTATAAGGCTCTGCATGGTCAGTGAGGAATGGGAGGCACCTCCAAACCCACAGACTCAAGTGGCATTGATGCTCTCCATTTCTCTTTATGGAGGCCTCTCCTTGGCAGTGGTTATAGGGCAGACTGGCAGATGAACCAGCAAAGAAAAGTACCTGCCACCATACAGCACAAATGTCACCTTGGAGATGCTCATGGAGAGGGGAAAGGTTCATCTGCCAAACTTCAGAGCCTTTCACCTCCCTGGAGAACATTTCTCATCATGTTGATACCAGAAATTTCTGATCAGATCAATGGAGTATGATGACAGAGATGATAAGGGAAATGCTCTTGTCTTCTAGCCAAGTGCCTGGCACCTTCTCCTGCATGTGCATCCTCCTGCCCTTCAACTTGCCTGGTGCATCTTGTCAACTGTACCATATTTTGGGGGGAGTCAGGGCTGCAGAATTACCTCCTCAGTCCCTACAGGCAATCAACTTGCTCCCCGAACCATGAGATATGATTGCCCTTATTACTTTAGCTTGCATAGCTGCGAGTCTTGTTAATGGTCATAAAATTACCCAGTCCTTATTTAAATCCTACAACCGTCTGTGTTTCAACGACCTCCTGATGGTCTCTGGCTTTATTCCAGGTTGAAGAAGCATCAGAGGGACCAGGAAGGAAAAAGAGGCACTGGGAGGATTAAAGAAAAACAACTAAAACCACAACAAGCAACAGCCAACAAAGAGAATTCAAAGTGAAACAGGGAATATTAAAGAGTGCTCAATCAGTCAGCTGGAGAGTTCAAAAAAGCATAACCTGTCACAAAGAAATGGAAGCAGCATCAGGTAAAATTAGCAACACTAATAAACTCATCACTACAGAAGCCTGGGCCAGGAAACAGCACAGGGAAGACAAAGGGGTTGGTAGAGGCTTGATCCCATGTTGGGGAAGCTGAAGAAAACTGAGACAACCTGAGGGAATGTGCTTTAATGGAGGAACATGGCTTGGGTGGTGACCAAGGGCTTGGGCTGCTTCCGAGACCTCCAGCAGCAAGGAGCTGCCTTTGTGCTCCTTAACTTACATGGCAGCATCTTCTTTGAAGTGCATTTCTTTCTGTTTTGTCCCTTGTATTTGCTCCAAGGGAAAACAGAATGAAGGCTGGAGATGCAGATACAGTGGTGGAAGGAGCAAGAGGGGCTGCTGGGATGGTTGCCCAGGACCAGGGTCTACAGTAGTCCCTGGGTGAAGGCTTTGACCACTGATTTCTCCATAGGAGGTTTCTGGACAAAAATCTCCTCTTTATTGTGGATGTCAGACTGTTCTCCTGTCCTTTCAAATAACATCTGCAACCCCCTAAAGTACCAATAATTTTTCCAATAATAATCCCCCTAAAAGAGAAACAAGAACTGGAAAACCCCCAAGCAGCACAGAACTGTTTTAGTGTAAACCAAACTCCAACACAGATTTCCATCAGTCTTGCAGCAAACCTGAGTCATGAAATTAAAAGTAGCATCAGCATATTTCCTATTAGCTAGGGTTCCTTATTCAGAACAGATCATAAATTCCTACCCTATTTTTCTAGACACTTGTGTCAATGCGATATCATCAGATGCCGTTCAGTCGCTCCTCTTAGCCTGAAAAAAGCTTTCCTGTGGGGAAGGATGGGATTTTAATATTTTAAAAAGACTTCACGAAAGAGCTTTGCTGATTTTTTATTTATTTATTTATTTATTTATTTAATATCCCTCCCCTGATCAGAGTGGGCGCGTTTTGTAGCTTTTAAATATCATGCAAGTTTCAGCAACACTGCTATTAAATCCAAATCTGCTGTCACAGTAGGCAGCGGGAATGTGATTCACACCAGCACAGAGAGTCTGTTCCTGCTGCTGACTACAGTCACCTGGCATCCAACACCATCATCATTTCCCCAATGCCTAAAAACTGTAACAGAACCAAGCCTGCCCCAGCTCTGGCCTCTCCCACACCAAGCTGTACGGCTTGCTGGGGTCTGGCATCACCTTGGTGATGTCCTAGGAAGGCTCCTGCCTCTCTTTCCCAGGGCTTATTTTGACATGTCCACATGTCAGACCAACTCACACCACTCTCAGCTGTCTATGGGTCCACTGCTGGGTTGGGAAATGAAAAGGGTGGATGCTGCTCCATATTTGAGCACTGGAGTGAGCAGAGGGGAGAGATGGAGAACCAACAGCACTGCTGGCTCTCCAGCTGTTTAGAAATGGGAGCTTCTCTTTTTGTCCAGCATCCTGTTTCTCCCACCCATTCCCAGCTCTACTCCACCCTCCACTCTCTATGTATCCACCACCATCACAGTTTCACACTCGTCCCTCTTCTCCTTTTCTTCATCCTATTGCATTACATGGAGAAGATCCAAAACTAACATCTACAAACCATGAGCTTCTCTCATGGATGACCCCCAAAAGGGTTCCCCTAGTTCCTTCTCGGGCATCACACACTACCAGGATAATACTGAGGCTCATGCAAACAACCCATGATGATGCCAAGAGCCAGGAGACACAAAGTAGGAGCAAAAGGCTCCAGGTTCAGAGATGTGCCCTTAGGAGAGGCACCAACCTTGCATTACCTGCCTTATCCCAAACTTTGCTGCTTTCACAGACTGTATGGCAGCACCTGGCATCTCCTTACCCCCTGGTGTTTATATGGGCATGTGGATGGAAAGGGTTGGTCAGTAGAGGAGTGGGGACTTGTGAGCGGTCTGAGTGAAGGGAAGCTTCACTGCAAACAAGGCAATGCTCCGACACACACGGTCCCCCAGCCGTGCACCGAGAAATCACATTTTACAGCCTACAGCACATAAACCCAGCGAGCATGCACAGACCCAGCGAGCACACGCACACTTGTGAATGCTCTCGCCTCTCCCCTCCAACCAACTGCGAATTTATGACCCGTCTCCCAGGATTTTCTGAAAGGATTTTCCACCAACAGAGATGGAGCTTTTCAAGTGATGAGCCAAACCCAGATGCAACTTGTGCCCCATCGCCTTAGGTGGTGGCAACTGGGGTCTCTGTTTGCACAGCCCCAGGGGGCTGCATCCATGGAGAGGGGTTGGAGGGGGCAGTGAACACGGTGGCAGGGCCCTGTGATGGGCTTCCAAGCCCCAGGTAGCTCAGCAAGGAAGGAGCAATCACTGTGAAATGCAGCACCACAGTTACTCTTCGCAGTTCCATCATGGCTCAGACAAGCAGTCAAATGATGGTGGCAGAGACAGGAGCTGCCACGGTGGCAGGTTACAGCCATATGTTTGGGGCTTCACCCTGAATTCAGTGCTGGAGCTAAAAACTGTGGGGGCTCAGCTCCTCTTCTCTGTGTCCCACAGGTGACCCAAGTGGCTTTGCAATGGCCACATTTCCACACGTACTACTCCCAGGCTTCCATCAGTGAGCCTTAGAGAAGTCAAGCCTCCCTGAAGTCCCAGTTTCACACCGCGCTCGCTGTGCAGCAGTACAACGCTATGAACAAGGGCAGGGATGCTGCTGGCCAAAGCAGGACAGTCATCCAGCAGCTTCCCAAGCCATGGGCAGGACCAGGTGCTGCACCACACCAGCACATCTCGCCAAGCACCCATCCTCACCACTCACCTCTCCCTGCCATGCTGCTGAATTAAACTTAGTTGAAGAAATCAGTCTTGCCGGGAGTACAGGAAGCAGAGCAGTAATTCATCTGTCTCCTCCCCACCGGAGGCATCTCAGAAGACTACTGTGTGTTCTACCTGAACTTATTATCCTTTCACTCCTGGGAGGCAACTTTCCAGTGGGCAGAACGCGTTTTCCCTTGTCACTCTCCAGCATCGCTTCTCGCCTCACCTGTGTTTTGCTAAGATAGAGGGTTTATTGTAAACTTATTAATTACTTCATTTCTCCTGCAAGGAGCCAAGAGAAAAATGTTCAGAGGCAGCCAGGATCTGCTATTGTGTTGGTGGAGGAGCTGAATGCAGCTGACGTCATGATTCATTTTCCCCATGACTGAGGAAGGCGACTCTCTGTGCCATGTCGCGCATATGAATCAGCAGCGTTCCCCTGGCACAGCATGCCTGGCAATTCATCTTCCACCAGGACTTCTTCAGGCAGAAGAGAAAATGCCAAACTTTTGCTGTTGCACTTCTCTGCAAATCCTGTGGAGAGGAGGGCTGGGGAGATGGGGGCTGCAGACTCCCCAGAGCTCATGTTCGTTCCTCCACCTCTGATCAGGCGGGTCTACAGCAGCTGTTTTCTGTGCCTGTAGACACATCAACAGGTCCTGGAGTGACTTCAGCAAGCATGGCCAACCCTGCAGCTACTGCAAGCATCTAAGCTAACCTTCTAGCCTGCTCCCTGCTACCTTCTCTCCAAGCTTAGGGAGTATGTTCCTGTTGATATCAAGAGGAAATCAATATACACAGAAGTTCATAGCAAAGTGACCTGCTTTATGGCAGCAGGGGTTGGAACTTGATGATCTCTATGTTCCCTTCCAGCCCAAACCATTCCATGATTATATAAATAAGACTTGCCTAGAAAAACAGAGATAATTATGTCCTCCCTTCTCAAAGCACTACCAGCATCAGATCATTGATGGAGGAATGATTATCAACCTCTGCATGTAGGAGAGCACAGCAAGAGCACAGTGTGTATCCCAAACAAAGGAGTCATACACAGTTTGGGAAGTTACACTTTATTCTTACAACATAAGAACTATATCCATTGTAACACAAAATGTCAGACTTCTGGGGATGCTACATCCTCCAAGGCAGAGAGGAGGAGGGAGGCCCCCCAGAACTGGCCTCCTGTGGCCAGTACCCACAGGCTGGTGGTGGCAGGCAGCAGGCTAAAACCAGCAGCAGTGAGAAAACCTCAAAATCACTCCCTTCCACCTTCTACAGTCCTGAGATAACCAAGAACCCAAGAGTCTCAGTGAGGAACCAAAAGCATGGCAGTGACATCTGAGCACACCACACAACACAGAGGTGTCAACACAGTATATGCTCTTCAAATGGCCATTTATGCTTATGTTTGTCTGCTGAGTAATGGCAGACACAGGTAACTGGTATCTTGAAAATAATTTCAACCCTGCTGAGTGATGAGCTGTTTGTAAGAGCAAAAGACTATCCCTGGGTCCCTGTCCTCAAGGGCCAAGCCCATGGCTCCCATTAGAAGAGGACAACTGTGGGGCAGGAAGCACCAGCCTCATACAGGCTCACCTCTTTGCTGGGACCCTGAGGGATTCCTTTGGGGAGAGCTATGAATGGTGATGCTGTGGGTTCTGTTCCCAGTGTAATCCCAGAGATGCTGAGAGCCTGGGCAGTGATGAACACATTGCCCAGTTTAAAGGCAGGGATTGGGTTCTTGGCACAGGAGAGCCCTAGGATGGAGCTAGACTTGCCTTCCCAGAGGAAAATGATGTTTTTCAGAGGAATTGGTGGGATTTGTGAATCATCATGAAAAAAAGGGGGAAGAAGGAGTTCCCTGCAAAACAGAAGTAATCCAATACCACAAATTGAGAGTAGGAGATGAGAATTTGTCCTCACTACCTCACGTGTCCTGCCCAGGAGTGCTCAGCCCTGGCTGGTGGCTGGCAGTGCGACGCTAAGCAATGGTCTGGCGGCTGAAGAGCTCGAGGGTGAGGGCACTGAGGAAGGCTGGGATGCTGTCCTGGTGGAGCAGGTGGAGTTCGATGAGCTCCCCGATGGTTCGTGAGAACTCAGTTTCCAGAAGCTGCATTTTTCCACCAGAGGAGCTGGAGGCCTAAGGGGAAAGAAGAACAAGCCCATTAACATTGCAGGGTTTTAATTCACCTCCTGTGATTCGGGATACAGGGAAGAGCAAGCAGCACCACCCTGAAGCCTCCTTGGGCACGGATCTGCCTGACATCAAGGACATGTTACCTGTTTGGCACATGGTGTAACTGGACTATTACTGAGTCCTGCATTTCAACATTCCCAGGCAGGACCCCTATCTGGGTCTTTCCTGGTGAAAAATGTGGCGATGGGGAGATGAGAGGTTTGACCATTCTGGAAAGAGACTGTGCTGCCAGTGCAGAACCAGGGTGCCCACATCAGGCTCACTGTCACCATAACCACCCAGGTCTTGGGTGGCAGGAGCTCTGCACAAGGGCTTTCTCTCCATGAAAACACTCATCTCTGAAGTCATTCTGCTTCTGTAGGAGGAAACAGACCTGTTCCTCATTAACACAACTCCTTCCCAATGAGTGCTGATCCACCCAGCATCCCTGAAGCGTTTAAATCAGCCTGGCAGTGCACAGCCAAAACCTCCAGAGGAATCATTCCTGAGATGCTCTCATGAAAATAAGGAAACTCAACATGTGGGAAGACATTACAAATCTCCTGTAACATATAAAACAAGTGAAAAAAAAAAGCTAAATGCAAGAGGAATAAGGAATGCTTGGAGCCGCTCCTGCCCCCAGAGGTACAAAAGCAGCTTGTTTATTAATAAACAGCAAAAACATCACAGCGCAAATGCTAATTTTTTCCCCTGCCATTTTCCTCTTCAAAATGCTCCTGTTCCTAATTGCTCCACAGCTCCACTTCCTGTCAGTGGAGGTGGATGTGGGATGGAAGTGGGTGGAGGTGGAAGTGGGATGACGCAGGCATGGCCAGCATCCCCCTGGGGTGTGCAGGAGCACAGCAGCCCCCCACCCCAGTCAAAGGATGCCAAGTTCCAAAGCAGAGGATTGCCATGTGAAGGGAAAACATGGCTTTACCTGCCAGGGGAGAAGGGAAGCAATAACCAGAGAGAGCCCCAGGGGACCCATTTCCTCCTGATTTCATGTTCTCAGGAGCCTGGACACATTTAATTATGAACTTTTCGTGTTTGGGTCACTTTGGATTGCAAGAAGCACAAGGTACTGAGGATGCTCCTGTCACCCTCGAGCCAGGCAGGGAATTGAAACAAGGTTTCCACATGGAACAGTAAATTAGCTTCTGTTTAAATGTCCTTCATTTTGGTTGGGTTGTTTTTCAGCAAATCCAAAGGATATGCAGTGCTTTAATCTGCTTCTTACTGAAGCCACCTGATGCTTCCTGCACTCCTGAGGTACCACTGGGGCAGCTGAAAGGGGCTGAGAGGGGAGTGGGCAGCACCGGCAGGTGAAGGACCCAGCTGGAGGCATCAGGAGCACAAAAAGTCCCAAACCACATAAAGCCAGAGGTTTAACATGAGGCTGTAGGAGAGCAGGGAGTGAATCCAGGGTCTGGGTGCTGTGGCAGCACCACAGGATTTGTTTTGCAAGTCCCCTTTGGATGCAGCTGATGGGAAGCGCTGGTTTTGGAGGAAGGTCCGAGTATTATGAATGCATCACTTGTGTCTCCAAAGGCAGTGCTGAATTGGACTCATCCAAAATGGGAATTCAAGCTCTGTATGAAATATCCTGCCTCCTTTGCAGATTTAAAACACTCTCTGGGCACAGAATTAATTTTCTAAGAATTTACAAGCAAATCCATTAATTGCTTTACTAGTTTAATTAATTAAAGTAAGTTCCTTAAGAAATTTAGCATCCAGTGCCAGACCATTTGCTTGTGTTTTACGACCTCAGAAACAGAGCAACATAAATGTTTTAGATTTCCTCTGCTTTGAGCTCACTGGCATCGTGGGTGAAGACTACATTTGAATATTTTCCCTTTTTTATGAGATTAATGGCAATTTGTCTCTCCTATTCTTCATAGCCGAAGTTTCCTACCGCAGCAGAGGCAGAAGAATAATGTTCAGAGAAAGTTACGTGGACAAATATGTGCTTCTGAGAAGATTACTGAGCTCAGTGGGACTGTGGTTTCTCTCAGCTGTCAAGTGAGGCACCATCCTCTCCCTCACCCCCATGGCCTCTGTCTCCCCAGGAACTCCAAAAAAACAAAGAAAACCCACTAAAGCTTCCAAATCCCAGACATCTCACCCAGGTTTCTTATGATCACTTCCGAAACAGGCACAAGGCATGGAGGCAGCTGCTTGGAAAAAAGGCAATTCTTCCTCTGCCAGGAGATGTTTACACGTGAACCTAGAGGATGGATGCACTTGCAGTGCAGTTCATTCAATCTCACACTGCTTTTAAAAAAATGGAGGAACTTTATTTTTTTTTCCCTGGGAGTGTTTTAAAATTGCTATCATTGTTACTTTTCTTATTATTTGTTTTTATTGCTTTTTTTTCCTTCACCCATCTGTTCATAATGCAGTATAGACTGGGATATATAGATAGATTTGCTGCTTTGGGTTCAACAGCAGGAGCACCTCTGCAGCCTGTGCTTTACAAATAAAGTGATTATACGAAATAATAGCAATATGTTCCC
Organism: Formicarius rufipectus; assembly: GCA_013399695.1. Classification (NCBI taxonomy): domain Eukaryota; kingdom Metazoa; phylum Chordata; class Aves; order Passeriformes; family Formicariidae; genus Formicarius; species Formicarius rufipectus. The sequence goes on along the minus strand of VXAU01005769.1, from coordinate 532,186 downwards.
ATTAATTCACAGGATTTCTTTTCAAATGCCAGCCTGCGTCCTGCCTGGTGCACCCCCAGGCAGAGAGAGGAGTGCTGGGGCGGGGGAGCAGGCAGGGAATCACGGCGAAGCAGGGGGAGGCACAGGGGTGTGTGGGAGCACCGAGGGGGAAGACACAGGGGCAGAATGCCCTGCTGAACGAACACTGCAGGGGCTGGTTGTTGCCCACTATTCTGGATTAATACAGAGCATGCCTGTGATTCCAGCTACAAAAACTGGGTTTATGAAAACATAAAGATGAAATTTCCAGTGGTTCAAAGCTGGAAAGACACTCGAGTCCTCCTTTTTACCATTCATAGCCAGGATTCCCTCCAACCATTTTTAATCAGTTTTGGTTTTTATTTTGTGTGGGTTTGTTTGTTTGTTTTTAATTTATTTAAAGAGTCTCACCCCTCAAAAGCAAACTTCTGGACACAACCTCTGCTAACAAGAACTTGCAGGTGCCAGGACAGGCCAACAGTTCACATGACACACTCCATATAATGCAATCAACATTCACTCTGCTTAGGAATTCACAAAAATTCTAAATTCTGATGAAGGCAAAACCACCCAAGCTCATTGAGGAACAAAGTGTGACGTTGAGAGGAACACAATGAGCGGGAATGGGGTGGGAGAGACCAGAGCATGTTCAAACACAGCCCTAACTGCTCTGTCCCCAATTCTACTGATGTCATCGCAATAGTGTGTTGTTGCTTTTGAAGAGAAGTGAAAGAAAAAGCATCAACATTTAGAGTCAAACCAAATACACAAGATAAGAGGAAAAGCTGAGCTCGTGAGTACCCCCATGCACCCCACAGTCAATGCGTAGAGGAGTCAATGCAAGAGCACACTTTGGGGACCCCCATCACACTTCACTCCCCCTCTCCCCTCTGTGCTGAGTGAGCCAACCAAGTGCAGCACTTCACTAGAGGTGCAAATATTCCCCCCTCACTCTGAGTTCCCCTGAGCACAGAGCAGCCTGGGATGCTGAAGGTGAGCACTATGAAAACATCATCTTTCAGGTCCTCAGTACATAGCCCTATATTGGTTTCTTCTAATTAATAGAAAAAGTCTGTCTGGCTCACTAAACTACTGAGATTCAGGTCTGTGTTATGTTTTATTCAGATCTCAAATACTTGCAAAAGGAAAGAGTTCAGCTTTCTCTAAGCTCCACTGCCAGTTCAGTCTGATTTACGGCCCAGCGGGACCTTTTCCAGGAAAGCAAAGGAAATCAATCTTTGCCCCTCTTACCACACGCTCTGCTGGGGGAAGATGCGACTCCGGCTGTAGATCTAAAGGGTGACACCCCGTTTCTCTCCTTGCAGGCTGTGCTATCCCACAGCAATCAGATCAGGCAGATTTCACTGTATTGTAAACCACAAGAAGACAGGTCTATTTAGCACATGGCAACATAAACTTAGAGTAGCTGCTCCTGGATCTGCCTGGAGAAAGGAGCCGCTAGCACAACTGTTTTTCCAGGGGAGTCAAGATCAGCAGCTGCCTGCCAGAAGGAAACATCATAAATCTTCCTCTTAACCCTGGAAACTGGTGAATTATTCAAGGCTTTATAGTTTAGATATACATATAACAATCTCTCAAACAACACCAGTGTGGTAGAAAAGTGAGTTCTCAACTCCAACAGGGACTATCTCAGCAAGGAGCAGACAACACAGAGGATGTGACAGAGCAACAGGCAATTCCAGACAACCCTCCTGTGAGATGGATCTGCAGCTGGATGGACCAACATATGGACCATAACAGGGGTTATCTCAACTGTTGTCACTTCAACATAACATATACAGGAACTTCTAACTGCACTAGCCCTGCTGAGATTGCTCTTTGCCTCCATGCTGCTGTTGCACACAAAAGCTTCCTGAAAGCCAAGACCTGGCATTTCCTTCTCCTTCCACCAGCCAAGGGGTAGTTATGTTAAAACTACCAAGCTAACATATGGCTCAGCAGTGCACTTTGAACTAGATACACTCACTTTTTAGTGTCTTGTATGCCTTTTTTCTCTTCTCTCTGACGTATTTTGTTAGCTAAAAACAATGGATATCTCCACTTTGGCTCCAAAAATACCATTGCTATAATCTGGCATGCAGTGTGACTTGAATTACCTGGCGGATGCCTCTTGAAAAATGCAGGTTGAGCATAAGACCCCATGTCCTGCAGACCTTCAGACACCAGAATTAGACCGAAAAGAGGGTGGCTGCATGCCCCAAGGAGGCAGGTGACATGGAATATGGAGTGGAAATGCAGAAACAGGGAAAAGAGGGCTTCAGCATTCAAAACAACTTTGGATTTCAACATGAAGTGAGAATATTCCACCTTTAATTTCCACACTGAGAAAGCACAACTGCCTTTGGAGAGGCAATCCATGCAGGACATGTGTTCCTGCATCTTCAAACACACCTCCAGTGCCGGAGGTGGAGTTCCTGAATGGGTTTTGGCAAGCTGACAACAGGGATGGTGGAGCTTTGTGCCAGGCACAGCAGGCAAGACAGTTGTGTCTCAGCTGGGGAACAAAGGAGGTTCAAACACCTCCACAGTGTGAGGAAGGATGTAGTCTGGGACTCTGGCAGGGTTGGCAGAGTAGCTTTCCACCCTCTGGCACGGTGACAAGCCCTTGCTGTGCAGATGCCACGCTATGGTAGATGGTGGTTTCCGAGGCTAAGATGTATTGGGGGTCAGAAGGAGCAAGTGAATCACTGCCTGGTGACATTTACCCAGTGGATGTATTGCGAAGGGCCCTTCTCATCTGTTGTGCTCCTTCCATAAATCACTGTCTGTGGTGCGTCCCCGGGGACACTTCTCTGAGCACACATGGCAAACAGCCCCGTGAGTGCTGAGGGAAGGGCCACCACAGCTTCGCAGCCAACACTCCACACAGAGCTTCTCCTGCTCTGCTCAGGCCCATGTGCTGCTGTGGCATTAGGGGCCATGCAGTGCCCACATGCTCCGTGCCCCAGTTCTCACTGCTCTTTCCCTTCTCTTTGTGCTGTTCCCCACCCTATCTTGAAGACTGCTGTGCCATCTGCTCCAATGTGGGTTACATAACCTCCCCAACCACACTGATCCCTTTGGCAATTTGCCTTCATCATCTAAATCCCTCAGAGCTTGTCTTCACATAGGGCAGTCACTCCCTCTTCCCAATGCCTTCACATGTCAGGAGAAGCCCTCAGGCTTGGTTGTTCCACCTCAGCACCTCCCAAAAGCCCTGCAGCACTATTGCCACGTGTGCCACAAAGCCCTGGGCACGGTGGTGGTCCTGACAGCTCCTCTCCTCCCTGACGCCTTCCCCACTGCACCCACTGCCTCCCTCAGCACCCATTAACGCACATCAAACCTGCCACAGCACAACAAACCTACTTGAAAATATCTTTTAAGAAGCTGCCGGCTCTGACCTTTAAATGAGAAAATCCTTTTGTTTCTGCCTCTTGCTTCAGATGCCGAGATTTTTCTAAATGTCAAAGGCCGCCTCGTCCACGTGAACATGTTGAGGGGGGAAGCAGTGATGCTGAGAGGGCTGGCACCCTCTCCTCGGGTCTGCAGAGCTGATAAATCACCACTTCAGATCACCCTGGACAGACAGACAGACACACATGGGGCAGCCCACCGTGCACAACAATCCAAAAAACTGGAGTGCCCAAAAAAATCCCAGGGAAAACCGTGTGTGTGTGTGTGTGTACATGTGGAAACTGCCTGCTGAACTTATAACAACCCAAACACAAGGTTTTGAGATTTAATTGCTCAAACTTGGCTCTCCTGGGTGATGATATCATTATCAAAATCCCTCAATTGAGTTATGCCTCACCAATCAATCTTTCCTAAGCATCATGCACTGCTCAAATACCAGGTCCCCAGGTAGCCTCTAAATCACTTTAATTACAGGCCGCTCATTTAAAATTAGAGAAATATTAAAAAAAAAAAAAAATCAAAACAATACCATCAAACTGTATCACAAGATGTGTTTATGGCTGAAAATATTTATGACGTTATTTATAAAACTGCCTACTAGTTTCCTTCTTTTTTCATGGCAACTGGCAGATTCCAGCTGGCCTGACATGACACCTGTCCATGGTGGTTCTCACAGGATGTGCAACTCATAATCAATCAAGTCACCTCCCTTTCACAAATGACCATTCCTCGTCTGCAGCGAAGTTTCCCCTGCTTTAATAACCCAAAAGAGGAAGAGTACTTCTTTATAATAATTGCTTCTTGCCAAGACCTCTGATCTCCATGTCGCCAGCTCGGTATATAAAGTGAATTTATGAAGCAGAGAGGGATAGATGCCTGTTAAGGGCCTTCCAGGAAATGTAATGAAAAGGCTGCTTTTAGCTGCTGAGCAAAGAACAGCAAATGCCTGGCAATGCCAAGAAGAAAATTGAAAGCTGGGATGGGATAAGTGAGAAACAGCCCTGCATGCATTGAGATTTATAGCAAACATTTCCTTTCTCTCTCTTATTATTCAACATTGAGAGGAACCGCAACCCCAGAACCCCTTTTGAACAAGAGGTCAGTTTGTATACTTCCATCTCAATCAGAAACACGACCCAGGCACTGCGGACATGAGTGGCAGCAGTGATGGGGTCCTGGATGCTGCACCAGCTCAGCAACAAAGGAACACAGAGCAGAGTGTATGGCTCAGCACTGAACTTCCCCTAGAGCTCCATGTTTTGATCTATGTGAGCTCTCCAGCACCTGAAGTGAAAAAGGGAACTCAAAAAAGAGCAGGGACATGTGCTGAAGTGCTGCACCCCTCTCCATGGGGGAAGGCTGTTGGTGTTAATCCCAGGGGACGGTGCTCTGCGCAGCAGAGGGCAAGTCAGCATCTTCTTTCAAAAGGTTTCTCCTGCAGGTTAATGCCCTTTAGACTGTCAAATGTGATGCCATAAAAATAACATCAAAGACTTTAAAATAAGGGAAGCATATTTTTTGATTCATACTATTACTATTTTATATCCGAATATTCCTATAGAGCTTTTCATCCTCGAAGACAGGTCTTTGAACTGCTGTGATTTCACCTATCATTGAGGAACAACCCCCAGGGTAAAATGTGACAGCTATTATCAGGGTGCATTAATGTTACTGAACAGTTCAGGACAGACAGAGACAAATATATCCAATTTAAATCATAGGTTTGAAGAACTACTGCTCAGCGTGGATTAATATCCATACATTTTCCAAAAGTGCTTTGAGAATTTTAGAGAACAAGTGCTGAAACTAAAATTCTCTTTCTCATCTCTAGGATGCATTCAGCCTCCAATCGTTATGCTGCAAATTGAACATCACTGCTGTCAAAGAGAGAAGATGGTAACATAAAGGATTCATCCATAGCATCTACTTTTGCATCCACAGATGCTGATGGGATCTTCAAATCAAGAAGATTCACCCTGTGGAGATTTGCTGAGATGATACCTAGAAATGGTTCTGTTGAATGCAAGGCCGGTGAGAGTAAATTACAGCAGACTACTCACTTCACAGAGAAAGGAAAATCACATGGGATGTCACTCTAAACCAATACTGGCAGTTGGCTGTAGTCAGAGCTTGAGGTCATAAATTATAAGTTTTTAACAGACCTCAGGTCTGCTAAACAGTGTTCACCAGCCAAATATGCTTATAAACATCAACCATTAAGGAGTATAGACAGCAGCAAGGCACAGGGCTCACAGAATTTTTTCAATCCCAGTCCACATAAAAATCCAAACTATTAAAGCCAATGCCTCCATAAAAGGCTCAGGATCTTTACAAACCAGTGTCTTTCCCTGATACACAGGGAAGCCCTGCTGATCCCCCAGCCATGGCTATCTCTGACCTACAACAAAGTCCTTCAGAAAGAGCAGCCAAAGGCACGCTATCCCAACTGCTGTCACACCACGTGTGGCAGAGCTGGATGCTCCAGCACCCAGGCTGCAGCTTTCCAGCCATCTGTGAGGTGACCGTATTGGACTGGTCAAGCTGCAGAGTGAGTAGTTAACAAGCATTAACAACATCTAGCCCATGTGTTCTGTCTAGTAAAATGCCAACCCATCTGTCTGTAACATCAGTGACTCCACAGAAGCCATATGCAGAAGAGACATAAATTAGGGAGAGAAAAATCTCCCCTCACTTTCCCTGCAATGACTCTGCAGTTGTCTCCAGCAATGTGAGGAACTGGGTGTTTTTTAGGTTCTGTTTTCCCAGCCAAATCAGTCTCCTGTAGCTCTCCAGCCCTGCCATCCAGAGGCAGTTTCTGGTCTGTGCCTGGCCCTGGTGAACATGGTGGCTTGGTAAAAGGCAAAAATGGGTGCACCTCAAACCAGGTCCCAAACCCCTCCACCAGGAAGCCAGAAGAAAACAGACAACTTGAGGGAGATACCAGGGACTGGCAAGTGAACGCAGCATATGAGAATCCCTCAGTTAGACAGGGAGCTCATTAACCAGCCAAGCTGCTTATCACATTCCTCCTCATCATCTTTGCTGGAAGCTCTCCGAGCTGGAAGGAACGGAGGAGCAGTAAACCAAGAACGTGGAGTTTCTGGAACACGAGAAGGAAGCACCTATGGGAGAAATGCAAAAAAACTCATCTGTGTGGGCTGTCATTAAGATGGCCTGGTTCCCAAAGCTGGTAGATACTCCACTTGTGAACTGCAGCCATGAGCATGAGGTCCATAAGAGAACACGAGCAGCAAAGTTTGCCAAGCCCTGCACTGATGAGAGATGTCTGGAACCATGGAGACTTTTCATGGCAACTTTTGCAATCTGTGGTGTTGCCCAGGAGATAGGCACCCACTCCCCAGAGCAAACCGCCACTCACCAACAGGCAGAGCTTGCTGGAACATTCACTGCTGAGACACACCAGGCACATGCTGTTGCCCTGCTCAGCTGTTCCTGCCCAGGAGCCTCTGCTTTTCTGTCTCTGGATTAGAGCAAATCAGCAGGAAACCCCCAAGGTTCACCTCGGCTGAAGAGCTTGCACATGACACGGAGTGAAAATAGGCCATACAGACTTCTGGGCTCACCAGCTGCTAACTGGAAAAGAACCCCCTCCTTTGGGAGCTGGGCATCCCTCCTTACATGAGATGGAGAGTGAGTGCCTGAGGCTGGGAATGGTTTAATGGGCAGATGACACTCTCTGGAGCAACTGCTACCCTGCAACACTGCAGACACCATCATGTGATTAATACATTTATTCTCCTCATTTTTTAGTATCCTTTGGGAAGTCTTGTCATAAGTGGGGTGGATGGAGGGCTAAAGAACTGAAGAAGATCCTGTGACCAATAATGGCTCAAGAAACTGTAAGTGATCAACTTATTGGCAAGCAGACAATTAGACCTTATGTGGCTGAAGGATGGGACAGTATATGGAGCATGCCTGTTCCCGGCTCATTGAGTTTGCAAGGCTTGTGGGGGAAGGAGTAACAGATGGACCTGATGGCAGATTACAGCTGAAATTCTCACCATGTTTATTCATTACCCTCTTCTAGCTCTTGTTTGTCATAGTCTGGCACCCCAGGCTAAACTGCAGGTTTAAGCCTTACATCAGGGAAACTGGTGACACATATTAGTCACCTCTGCTCAGAGCCAGCGCTCTGCACCACAGTCAGCACTACAGAGACCAAAGGCACCGCTCCTCTTAGAGCAGGAAGAGCTGGTCAATAATTACCTCTTCCTATGGGACTGCGAGACTTGCTTATAGTTATGATCTACCAAAGTGGAATTTAAGTGCTGGTTTTGAGAATAACATTAGTTGCTGTTTGCAACATCAATAACCAAATGTCACAATGTTAGTGTGAGTTGAGGAAGGCGCTTTTACTGCTCTTGCTTTTTTGCTGGCTCACATTTTCTTCGTTTTTCTTCATTTGAAATCGCTGTCATCAGCACGACTGTCAGCAGGACCAAAGTAAGCATGAGTTGTCACTACCCAGAAAGTCAAAGAAGAAAGTTGATTCTAAACATGCAAAATTATTTTCTTGTGTCCTCAAAACCAAGTTTTAACCCTTAATAGCTCACAAGTCCCCTGTGGGGAAGCACATTTCTCAGACTGCATCTATAGTCACAAGTCAAAGTCAATACTGGGAAGAAGATGCCATTATTTTTAAAATTCCACTTTCTCAACTTCAAGACTTCTGAATTCATGAAGCTGAAGCTGATGGTTACCAATAATCCCATTTGTGGTGTCACTCAACCAGACTTGTTGTCCATAGGCAGGAAAACTTGAAGACCAAGACAGTAAGGAAATCAGTCAACTGACCTGTGCAGGTTGGACATATTCACCTTTCTTGGAACGGGCTTTTAATGAAAAAACAATGCGAAACAAAGAGTCACAGGATTCCCCTCTCCTTGAACAGGTCTGATCTCACCGTAAGAAGCAAGCCCACAGCTAAAGAGACAGAGGTTGTAGCTAAGGAATGAATAAATAGGAAGGCTTCAGTATTCAGTGAAAAAGTAGAAGAAATTCTACTGTATCCCTTGAGGGGACACTCAGACCTTTGGGCTATGACGCATTTGCTGAAAGCTTCTGCTGTTGCCGCCTGTGCTGTCATTTGGCACTAACCTCCTGAAGAACATGGCAAGACAGCACTGCTGGTTCTCATGTCTGGATGAACATGCTCCTCTCCCTGAAGGGAAAAGGAGAGGTTTCCTGTTCAGCGAATGCACCACGTTCGAGCAGCCTCGGAGGAATGTGCCTTGGGCCATGGGCCTCCCCAGCTGACACACATCTGACTGGTTGTCTCTTCCTGCTGGTGTTCTCCCCCTGATGTGCTGCCATCCGCCACTCAGCTCCTTTTGCTGGAAGTGCAGGGGGGGGAAGATTTATGCAGACACCATGTATGCAATTATGAAAACAGAAGACAAGACACCCGGATATCACACAAATTGATGCATTTTTGCTGGCAGGCTTTTTGCATGATCCAGTAACAGCTGTCATGCTCCAGTTTCTCTCATCTGAGCTCCGCTACCACTTCAGCATCCTTCCACATCCTTTAAGGGGGCTTCCTTCCCTTCCCTGGTGCAGCTTGCTCCAGATGCCACAGCAAAGCAAGCACTAGCATGGGATGCAAAGGGGAGACAGCATGACTGGTTTTCATAGCAGCACTAAAATGTAATGTTCACTTCTTTAGGCAAGATGCTGCTCATTAGCAATGACCTCGAGGCACACAAGCTGCTCAACCAGCAACCTCCCCCACTCTGGAGCTCTTTAAAATTTGCCCTTTCCTCGTGCCAAGTCTTTCAGCAAGTTTCCCTAAAGCCCAGTAGCAATCTGCAGACACACACACACACTGTCCAGTGCCTTCTGGGGAAAGGCAGTGATGGGGAGCTGGTTTGGAGCTTGGGCTTCACATCTTGTCCCCCACTCTGCATAGCATTAAGGGAAGGAAAGGACATGCCTACAAGATTCCCTGCCAAGTCAGCTCCTGCCGTGAACTCTGCAGCCTGGGAGCCTGTTAGTGCCCACATCCTCCTGGTTTTCAGCACTCTATGCTATGTTTGTTTTTGTAAATAGATTTAACTTTTCTAAAATTAGCAACAGAAAAGAACTTCTTTTGGCAGAAAACCAGTGTTAGAAAATGGAGGAATATAACATTTTCCAAACATTTGAAAACTGCAGACTAAAGATATGTGTTAGTCTCTGCAGTGCATGCTGGTTTTGCTCATTATCCTGAATGTTAATACATTAATAGATCCTCTCCTGATTAACGGTTGCATGAGGCTCTCTTTCTAGGAACACATATGGTTCCTTCTTGCCACAATATTGGAATAGAGAGCCAAAATATTTAAACAGTGACACTAATAAAAGATTTTATCACCCCCATCCTGATGTAAATAACTACGGCTGGAGCCAGCTCTTAGCTCTAAATGCTTCTTATCTTTCAAAAAGTTCTTAATCAAGTCTGAACATACTGGCTGAGGCCCATTTGAAATAACTGGACTATCTTTGGCTATGATGCTGCAGCAAGAAAGGCACTGTCCAACATCCACTGACCCTCAGGATGCTCTGGGTCTGGCTGCAAGAAGCAGATACTAGTTAGCCATGTAATGAATGGAGCTTTTAGGGCCAGGTGTGTGTGTGCATGGGCTGGTTCTACCCATGGATCCAGGGTGCTGCATGCAAAGAGTGGGAGCACATCTCTTCTTCCCCCACACCTGCAAGGTTAAAATACTGCCCTGAATTAAGATGATTTTCAGGGGACTCCAAATGCTTCTCTTCCAGATATCTGCATTCGATAGCATTCATCCCACCTGCTGAAGGACACATGGAAATTACCCTGCACATGGCCCAGAGGGTATGGCAAAAATTCTGGTAGCATGTATCTCTTTTAAGTTGCAGGTCAATTGCCAATACAGAACTGCCTAAAAGATCTGTTCCTCCCTCATTTTTTCTCATGCTGTGCCATTACCTTTTCTCTCTGCCACAGGTCCTACACTAATCCCACCTGTCCAATGCCATCAGCTGCTAAAATCAACAGCAGTTCCCACTTTGTGCTGCTTGCTATGCAGCTGATCAGCCCCGTCACTGGCTGAGAAAGACACAAAGTGACTGCAAGCAAACCCCTGAAATTTAAAGAAAAAAAACCACTTTTTACATTTCAAGGAGCAAGAGGGACTCAGGTTTGTACTCCAGAAAACATTTATCACTACAGAACTGAAACACGGTGTGAAAATAAGAGCTCTCGAAATGTGCTTTCACAGATTCCCCAGCGCGCCCAGAGGTGTTCCTGCTCTGACCCACCTAACAATGCTCTTGAGAATTGTTTTCACCAGCAAAAAACACAAACAAAACAGCAAAAGGGACAAGAAGTATTTCCTCAAGTGCTTCAAATCCAGGCTATTTGTGCTCTAAATACATTGCAGAAACAGCATTAACATATATTCAGATGCTACAGAAGGCCAGAAGAAAAGACCTCAGCAAACACTGAACTGCAACACAGAGCAGGTCCTGACTAAGGTGTTGGGATTATTTTAGATCATTGACCTCTGTCCTGCTCAACCAGCCTGCATTTTACAACTCAATTACATTTACTTCTGTGTATATAGATGTACATGAGACAGTTGCATTCCTTCTCTGAAAACCAGACAGAAGGCAGAAGATGCAGATGAGAAAACAAGCGGATGAGCTCCCTTGGAGGTTTCACGGACAAAGATGTTTAAACGAAGTAATTTAAAACCAGAAAGAATCTTACAAACAAAGTGCTTCTAAGCATCTCATTTCACTTGCTTGTTTTCAACTACATTTGGAAAAAACCTCAGAGGGAACCAAACCACTTTAGCTGCTACTTCCTCATTCCTGATGTCCTCTGGAGAACATCACCAACCTTTCTTCGTACCAGTTACACACCAAAATTTCCAGAACAAGTAACTCTACAGCAGCGAGGAGAATTAAAAACATTATCTAGTCATTGTTTCTCGCACCTCTGAAGGGGGCAGGGAAGCACTAGCACTACCTAAGACTGAGAGACAAGAAGGAATGGCCTTCCTACACCATCAAGGCAGCACAGAACCACACAAAGGACTCAGTGCTCGAGTCCATTTTCTCCTCCTTTGCTGCAGAAACCAGGGCTTTCCCAAAACACAGGGCTGAAGGGAACGTGCAAGATGTGAGACTAACTTTGCAATAAATCAATCCTGAACTCTGTGTAACGGTGCAGAAAGGGGGTGTCCAAATAAAGCCAGCAGTGATGCCAAGGCACCTGCAGCATCCCGTGCCTGCTGTGGGCACAGTCCCAGCGAGGGCTCAGCCTGCCTCGGGAAGGGCCCTTCAGTGTGCAGGGGGCTGTTCCAGCCCAACAACCGACCAATTCATCCTAATGACTGCTCCTTTCAGGGCGAGCTGACACATCTTTCCCACAACAGAACCCTGCAAATGACTTTATTTAACCAGGAAAACAGATTTGTGTTGTTTCTGAAGACAAATGAACCTAGTTTTGGCTGCAGAGGGCCGAGCTGTGTTCCTCTCCGTGCCAATAAAAGCATTGGGATTGTGGAGGAGACTTAAGAGACTGTGTTTGCTTTCAGTCTCCCATGGATCACAACTGGGAAAAAAGGCTCACACAGCACAACAGATTGGGCTGTAACTGTAAAGGAGTTCAACACTTTTGAGGTTCTTTCTCTCAAGTTCTCAATGAATTATTTTGAATTTAGTTAGACTTCCCACGGTTTACTTGTTTGCAGTGAGAGTGGGGAATTTTGGGGAGAGGATGGTGAAGCAGAACATTTCATAGAGTCTTAGAACAATTTAGGTCTGATGGGAGCTTAAGGATCACTCAGTTCTGACCCCCCTGCCATGGACATGGATGCTGGTACAGGAAGATGCTATTCTTTATTATCGTGCCACTTTTCAGCACATACGTGGCCCCAGGTGTGGCTGAGCTCTGCCCAGAGATGCACATAAGAGTGTTCTGTGATGGAGGTGCCTGCCTGTGCTCCAGACAAAAACGGAAAGGGGAAAGAGGTCATCAGGGAATCAATGAAAACTGCCTGGGGTCACAAAGCAGGTTGGCAGTGGAGCCAGGAGCCATGTACAGCTCCAAAACACCAAAGGCTGTGGGGCCTCTCCACACCCACACAGCCAGGAAACCTCTGTGCTCTGGTGGAAAGACAGAGGCAGATGCAATAACACGGATTTATCCTTAAGCTGCTATGCAGGGATACACAATTATTTACTTTTTATTGCACAGTTATTTAACCTTAATGCTCCACTGACATTATTTTTTTTTGTATGGAATTTTATATACTTGTCTGTGGACAAATTTGCAAAGCATAAATAGTGTAGATCAGAGGTGACCTTTTCGTTTGTGCATGTGGAGATTCATCCAGCATGAGGGCTAGCTAGGAGGCTGAAGTCATTAAGACGTGTTCTCATTTAAAGTTACTTATGAATTATTTGTAGGCTATTTTCTCACTTATTTTGTTATAATACTCCCACATACTCACCAATCAGTAAAAATAGCTTACCAGTGAATACATATTTCGGAAGTCTGTTTGCCTATTTTTCTTTTGTGCTGCAGCTGCTGTTGCCATGCTGTCGTTGCTATGTTTTCCTTTTTCTTTCTTTCTTTCTCTTAAGAAGGCAAAAAAAAAAAAAATTCTATTCCCTAAACATGTTCCACTCAGTTTATGGAACAAAATACCTCAGGTAGAGTGTAGAGAAATATAACATAATTCAGCTGGAAAAGCATAGTTCATGTGTAGAACAAAGTACTCTTGACACTAATATACACATTCTTCTCTGAAAGAGTTAATGAAACTACAAATATTATTTAGATCAAGTAAAGGTCACTAAAAAGGAACACTAACATAGCTTAGAAAGTGGTCAGGGAAAGGTAAAACTCTATGCTGAACTATAGGTTGATAAAGAGGTGGAGGGGTAAAAAAGGATTAAAAAGAATAAATGTGTCCAACTCCTGTTGGAAAACAAGACAATGAAGTTGCTCAAAAAGCTTGTTAAAGCAGTTCATAAAGCTAAAATTTGGCTCTGTGGGACAGCCCTGAGAAAAACACATGCTCGTTTCAAAGGCCACAAGTCCATGGTGGAAAATTTGGTTCTGGCTTGTGGGTCCTAAGTTGCTGCCTTCTGTCTCCAGCCCTTGTATGAAGAGCAGTGAGAGTTTGTCACATCGGGGTTGGGGCTCAGCAATTAAATTCTGAAAAGACATTTTGAGTTGTCCATTCCTCCTTTGCCTCTCATCTCCAGAGGAACGTGGGTGATCCTTCAATCCTCAGTACCCTGCCAGTCTCCATGGAGGTCCATGAAGAAGAGTGGCAATATGATGACAAGAATCTATAGTTTCAGCCCATCAACTGATGATTTAGAGCACAGAACGACAAAACTATGAGATGGAAAAACGATTTGTGTGGCTCAGGAGTGTGAATTGTGAGCGACCAGGAGGACCTGTGAAATTTGGGTTACTGAGCAATGCTACAGCAGAAGGAATTCAGTAGAGACAAGTGCAGTGTACTGCATGTTGTACTGCCAGTTTAAAGGACTCAACACGCTGATGGGTTGGAAATGATGTAACCTCTCAAAAAAAAAGGAAGCCAAGTGCCACCGTGGCCAGCTTCAAGACAATTTCTCTGTGTACAATGTCACTCAAAACACCACGTAAGATGTCAACATAAAATGTGTTTAAAAATAAGGCTGACAGTACCATGTCATGGATTTATACAAGTTGGGAGCATGTCCTCTTCTCCTGAGCAGTGAGTCAGCCTTGGTGAATTCAGTACAACATAAAGGCAAAAAACAAATTAGGTTTTCCTTGTTTGAAGCACGTGCTATGTAACCTGCCTCTTTCTTGTGAAGATGATCTTCATCACTGACTGCATCCCTGGGTCACCAGGAGAAACATTAAAGGCTGGAAAAATTTACTGCAGAATTAAGAAGGGCAAGAGTAGATAGGGCAATGTGGTGAATGCTACACTAGAAAAGAGACTTGCAGTATTTCAGAGTACTCTTCAACTATTACCCTCCTCGACAGAGGTGGGTGAGTCACAAAGCAGAGCTGGATTGAAGGTGTCCCTTTCTCTTCATGGAATTTGGCTGCATTAGTTGCCACTTTTCTGCATTGAAAACTATGTTTCCACAGGTCAAAAAACCTCCAAGCCCTGACCTATGTGGGGCACAGGTGCTGCTCTTGACTACGAGCTTAACGCACAGCTCCATCAAGACCAGTTCTTCCACTCACTGTGTATTAATTACTCCTGCCCTTACCCACATCCTGTCAGCCCCAGACTCTGGGGTCTGACAAAGACCTCTTTCCACGAGGACTTCCAGACAAGCCAAAGAAATCATACATAGCTGCACAGTCCCATGATTAAGAGTTATGAGTCGGGAGCTTCCAAGTTTATTCCTCACTTTGGGTCCCAGCATGAACTACATAAGCAGCATCATTTCTCTGCATCTCAGTATCCTAACCCTTCCCTAGAACTAATAACAACTCCTCCACCAAGCAGGCATGCTGTGAGAATCAACTGGTATTTGTAAAGGCCTTTGAGAAATGTAAGGCACAGTCTGTATGTGAAAATTATTGATATGATTCATTACCAGGCATTCATACCCTATTTATACAACTCCCAGTCTATTACTAAATATATTGTCCATTTGAATATTGAAATCAGTGCTGCTAGTAACTTCTGCTAACGTTACATTGGTCTTTCTGAGGTAGCTTTTTCAACTTGAATGGGAGAATTGTGGCAGCAGTGAAAAGAGGAACAAATGCCAGAAAAGGAATTAGAAAAAGGACAACAGCTCTGTGCAGGTTTCTTGGAAAATGATAAAAAATTCTATTTAACAAATAACTTTGTACTATACTTATCTGATTCCTCTTCCCATGGTCTTTTTTCTCAACTGAATTTGTATGAAAACCTCATCTCCCTTAGTGGAGCATTGTTTGTGGGATGAAAATGAGCAAACCTGAGTGCACTGTGTCCCTCTGGACAGACGACTTGCTCCTCACACCCTGGCTCGGGTGATGCCCAAGTTCCTCTTTGTGACCAATCCCCCTTTTGGAGAGCAAGGATGCTCCATCCAAACCACCATACTCCAATCCCTCAATCACTCCAACTTTACCCTGCCTTTTACTTTGCTGTGCTACTGAAAGCATCAAAATCTGGGACTACTCAAGGAGTTTCTGAGAAGAGAGAGCATATGTCTATACATTATATATTTATTCACACACTGAGACATGTTCTCACTCCTGAGACACACACGGTATGTTCCGACTTTCTCACTCCAGCATGTTTTGCAAATCTCTTCTCCACCCCCTCTATTCCCTTGTTTCACTTTATCAGTATCTTGTTTAAGGGAAATGCTGCTTAGTGTAAATTGGAAACCTTAACATCAGGTCAACAGACCATTTATTACAAGCAGCTGTGGGAGAGGGAGTGATGGGGCACAGCTATTTTCCCGTCTCAGCTTCTTTTCCTTCCAGTTGGAATATTTATTTCCTTGCTGTGATCTTTCTACTCACTCTTGGTGCTGACAAAATGATGCCAATATCCGTGGTGTGGGAAGTCAAGGATGATCAATATTTTGCTTGAATCAAATACCATGATTTTGTTTTGTTTTCAAAGCTCCACATTTTGCAATTAAACATCTCAAGACATGGGGAAAGTTGAGGTGGGGGTTCTTTTGTGAAAGGCAGGAGGGAGCAGCACAGAAGCAGAAGCCAGAGCAAACCAGCAGTGAAGCCAATAGAAATATGCTGTGCTGCTCCTTCTTCTTCTTCTTAATACATTTTTTACGAGAAGTGAGATCTTTGATTACATTTTTGATTACGGGAGACAGGCATTGCCCGGCCCAATGCACAGTTAGAGGGAAAGGAGCCTTTCATGTTCATAGATATCAGACATCAAAACAGCCATTCCCAACTCTTAAAAGGATCAGACAAAACTGCAGCTCAAACTGTGCCAGGGACTTTGGTGCAGGCAGGTTCCTGGTGGAAGGCAGTCTAAGAGCTGTAAGAAATCACATGAATGCTGACACTCCTGTTGAGTGTTGGGAGAAAGATGGGAAATTTCTTCCAGGGAAATCCAGGACCATTGTAAAGGTGCTTCAGAATGAGCAGACTGAGAGCCATGACAGCCAGGCTGCAAGGAGAGCAGCCAAAAAGGAGCTCCTAGTTGTAAAGGATGAGTAGGTGCTCCATCAGAAGGTCCAGGCAGGACAGCTCGGTGGGAAAAGCAGCCAGCAGAGCACAAACAATAACAGAACTGTGAATATGAATTACATCTCTCCTTCCTGAAGACTCATAGGCTTACTGGAACTCCCAAACATGCTGATTCCCAGTTGCAGGACAAGGGCACTGACAACCAGCTCCACTGTGCAATGCAACTGGTGTCACCTCAGAGCTGCAGAGTCCCACGTGGCCTCCCTGGTTTAGAGGTCACCTTGACTCGCTGACAACCTAAAATGGTTGAATTGCGCGAACAAGAGATTAGAGTTCTGATCTTGCACGACTTCAGCTGAATACTAAATATGGCAACACAGTGTCCTGGCTTATCCCTCACCATCACTGCAATGACCCTTCATTTGGCTGTGGGAGCTGCAAAATCTCAAAGGCTGGAATGAGACAGGATAGCAAATCAACGCATTGATTCATTCAGAGTTCAGTTCCACCTGGACTCAAGCACCTTGTGCTACCACAGCTTGCCAGCACACATTACAGAAGCAAAAACTCAAACCCTTAACAAATGTTCAAGGTCCAAAGCAGGGTGTGTCCAGGCTGGTGGCAAACATAGTGCCCATCTTACAAGAATTTGGCACAGCTGTGCAAAAAGATGTCCTGAAAGCATCAGGTGCACCTGAAACTAACTTGAATGCTAATTCAGGTACCTAAACCTTCTCCATGTGTCCTCAGTGCTGAATACTGACCCTCAACCATTAAAAGGACTTGCTGGTGCAGAAACTGTCCTGTCTCATTGCACACAATCTGGCCTGCAGCCTGTTTCTAAACTTTCTTTACAGAGGAGTGTCCTTCAAAGCCTTGCAGCACCACCACATCTCTACCAGCACCTTCCCCACTCCCCCTATGTCAGGGTATCACACAGAGACAGTGTTGAGACTGCAAAGCCTCTGACACGAGGAGACCACCCAGTCCAACTCATCTCTGCCTGTAGCCTCCATCCCTGGCTGGCCCAAAGCCCTGGCACCAGTGATCCAAAGGGAATTAAGCCAACTCCACGCTCAGACTGATAACAAACACGTTGCAATGGACAGTTGTTCCTTCTACCAAGGCTGCCAGGGCTGCTGCAGATTTTTATCCTGTTTTTTCCCTTCCAATACAGCAATAATGTCAGACCAAGGGAGTCTGGAGATTCCCACAACTCATCCTCAACGGTACATTGACACCCAGCCCTACATCTACATTAAGGATGAGCACAGCCATCACTCACAGTGCTGAGCGCCTGGGTAAGGTAAGTGTTTGGATGACAAACAGCTCTCTCCAGCTCAGGATGGACATTGCAGAGGTGCTGCTGGTAGCAAGAAGATCTGCTGGAAAATTCACCCCCATCTTCCACTGAAGATGTCCAGGAGATGAATTGCCCTTATTTCCTCCTGCACACGTGGCTGCTGCTGATATGCACCAGCAGTGGCTGTGGACACCTCTTCTGCCATTCTGACCAGTCAGGAGGTCCCACTATGGTGTAGGCTTAGCTAGTGGAATCCCAGCCTCTCTTCCAGAGGGTGTAATTTACAGGCACAGCCCTCAGCTGGACCAGCTCCCAGCAGCCTGTCCACTTAGCAGAGGCAGGTGAGAACACGCCATGCTCTGGTGCTGCACTGTATTGGCTTGTCATTAAATAACAGGTACACAGCCATTGATTTCTGTTAGATTCTTGTTCCTAGCAAACTCTCTAGAAACATCCCAAAGCCTGAAGTGCTCCTGAACACACACCCTCCTTGTTTTTTCCTGTTTATTGATGCACTCAGTATCTCTCGGTGTGGGAGACAGACTGGAGGAATGCTGCAATCCGATTCCCCTCCCAGTATCACCAATGGGATCAGAGCAGCAGCGGGAGCACAGCTATTCTGCTGCTCTTGTAGCTTTCTCCTCTGTGAGACATGTAGACCTCTGATGGTGCTTGAGGCTTTTATTTTACTGGCTGAGTTGATTTGATGACACCACCAATTGTTATTTTTTAATCTCTACCAAACAACAGTGAGCTGCTGAAGCTCAAGCACAGCCCCATGCAGTGATTAGCTGCATGGCAGAAGAAAAGTAAGATTGCCCAACAGTTTGGCATGAATACCAATGAGGTAGATAATTTTCTAGGAATGCTTTACTGTAAATCAGCCTTTAGAAAAATCTGAGGGATATTTGGCCCCTGGATGATCAGAAGAAACTACAAAACAGTTCTTCTTGCAACCCACAGAAACATTTCTGTATGTGGGCTTGGTATTAGAGGATGAACTCCAGGTAGAGAAACAAATACAGTGGGCAACACATGCCATGGAGGACCTGTGCAAACATCTTTTCCTGAAAAGAGCTCCTTCCTGTAGCCTCTCACCCCAGATCTTGCCCACCCAGATGCTGTCACAACACACTAAACCCAAGACCCCAGAACTGTACATGGCATGCCTGTCGAAGCAGGCTGGTCTGTATTCTCATGCTACAAAGAGGGGAACAGTAAGGAAAAAACAAGAAGAAAATGCACATATCTAGATATCTGTGACATCTACAGGAAACTTGGTGAACAAAGAGACAGGAACAGGATGTGGAACTACAGTGTCAACAGGCACTGGCTGGGCACATTCAGCTCAAGCAAGCACTATCCCAACCAATTTATATGCAACCACCTTAGTCGAAATACCACTTAATTTAAAACATCCAGGAAACCAAATGATGTCTTCAAGGTCAGGTGAGGCCAGCTTGTTAAGGGCAGGACAATTTTACTTCCTGCTGACTTGCCACACATACTAATGGTTCCTCCATAAGAGCACTGTCAAGGTGAAAAGAGCAGTGCACAACTCCAGACTTGAAACAGCCTGTGATGTGAGACCAAACCATTGGCAGCTTCACCCTCACGGCTGGGACAGTCAAACAGCACAGCTCCCAGTCCCAAATGGCCACCTGTCTGCAGAGGCTTTTGCCAAGTTGGAAAGGAGAACAGAAACCTTTGAGAAAGACTTCAAAAGATGAGCCTGTGGTTCCCCTGCTCTTTAGCTGTGTGTCTGGTGTGGGCACCAGGGGAAGGGACTTCCCTCAACAGCACAGTGACACTGAATACAGTGACTTGCAGGCCACATGGGATGTCAAAGGCCCAGGGGTCCCTCTTTGCCCTGGATTTCTGTGGTGCTGTGGGCAGAAACCAAACCAGCAGGGAGGCTGAGGACAGGACAACTCAATCCACTGGTGTTGAGGGACACCTGAGACCTTGGAGCCGTGTGAGACATCAATGGGCAGCACACAGCTGTGTGGCCACCTTTTACTGCTCTCTTTCCCTATTCATAAATGGCTCACCACTTCCATGAAGGTCAAGGTATCAGAGGGAAGAAGGCGTGGAACGAAAAGCTCCGCAGAGTCAGTCGGGTGACAGGTTCTGCACAGCCACAGGACTGCACACAGCGAGCAGGCAAAGCCCAGAGGCCGTGCCCAACCTGATTAAAATAAAGACATGCTCTTCCACGTGCTGTGCTGCCTTGCACTCATGCTGGTCCTCAGTTGTTTGGTTTGTAGAATAGAGGAATATTTGCTGTACTTCGCAACAGTCCTGGAAGGCTTAATTCATGTTTGTGAAGTGCTTTCAGATCTTAAATTGGAAGGCATGAGAAAGCACAAGTTGTTATTATAATTGCATTATTAAGTGCTGTTAAAAAAAAAATCAGCTTACATTTCATAGAATTCAGGCCCTTCTTCAGACTAGCTTTATGTCCCTTGACACATGTATTTGACAATAACCTAAATAGCCTTGATCTTTTATTCCCAGCAGGGTTTTCTTTATACCTTAATGAGGTCTCTTCTTAATCTTTTTTTCCAAAGGATAAACACCTCATCTCAGTATAAGCAAGTTCTCTGAGCTGCTATGTGTGAGCCTGGTTTCCCTCTGCTGGACTGGGTCTGCTGCTGTAATACCAGTCCAGAGAGGGCTCCAGACTGGTCAGGAGGAATACGGATGGAACGTCACATATCCCTTGTAAGATGCCATGATACACTTGCAGATTTGCATAAGGTATCTTTATTTCTGCCAGTTAAGACATTCCTGCAATAATTTACTGCTCCAGAGAGCCATGCCAGGTTTAGTCCCAAATACAGCAGTATTTTTATCCCTCTTGTACATAATGCCTGAACTTCAGCCTTATCTCTGTTTCGTAGCAGAGGAAGCTCCCAGGATATATTCCTGACTGTATTTCTGTCTTGAGACTCCAATATTTCACTTCCTTTACTCTTACCATTACCAAATCACCCAGAGATCTACAGCCTTGTTGATATTGACTTTCTTCTCTCCTCAATCCTTCTCTCAGGTTTCCTTTTTTCCCCCCTCCTATCATCTGCAAATTGCATCGTTTTTATCTTTCGCTATGCTGGAAATCTTATCATGAAAGAGAGACTTTTCTTTTTTCTTTTTTTAATTAGTACTTGGTAATATTACCAAGCTGCGAGTTTATGGCTTTGTAGATCTTATATTTTTGACACTAATTACTCACAAAGGCTTTTAAAGCAGCATTTCAACATAGCAACTGGCATGACTGTAATTAAGTAAGAAGCAGCACATTCTTTTTTTTTTACATTTCAGAGGAAGTCTCCAGCATTCCTGCCCCATATCACAGCTCAGCCCCCAGCATCACTCCCATGAAGGAGACCAGATGTCACAAACACATTACTCCTGATGCACACACAGCTCTCCCCACCCTCACCCAAGCCCTCAGCTGATGCATTAACAGTGCTGTCAGCACGGAGGACCCACAGGGATCACCACTCTCCTATTGCCAATCTGAAGGGCTTGGCTAATTTTAGACTTGTGGTTTCTGCTTCTTGTGGGAGAATGTTTTTCCCCCAGGTCAAACCTCAAAGACTCATGTTGTACCGACCACATGACTGTGCTTGATTTATTTCCTCCCCATATCCTCACTGGGACCCGGAAGGGATGTGGAGGGAGGTACTGGTTTCCATACCAATGCTGGATGTGTTGCCTGGAAGGAGCCAGGGCAGCAAACACTCTCATGATAAGTTTGTAAACTAGCTGCTGTGGAGATGATCAATTAAAGGTGTCTCAGTGGGGAGGGTTTGATTCCACTGGCCTAATTCATTTTCAAATTACTCCAGGATGCTGCCTTTTACTATTACATTATTTGTTCTGAATCTCCAAATTAAGATTTTATAGCGCCATTAATTTTTATGCAGAAATTACCATTAAAATCAATGTTTTCTGCTTAAAAGTTGACAGTTGGAGATAACTGATTGCCTAGCCTGTTTGCTATTGCTTTACTGCCTTGGAAGTGGATGGGTCCATCCTCATGTGCTGTTAACTCTGAGCAATGTTTTCATTGCACCCTACCAACACTTGAGCACATCCCTCCGAGGCAGCTGGGACATCTGTATCAGCATGTGTGATCCCCACACCACAGGTTGTTTCCAACACCTCCTGAGGGATGCAGATCCTCCTTCTCTTTAAGAGCCAAGGATAACGATGGAGCCAGGTCTCCAGCGCAGGTTAGAGCACTGCTTTCCCTTCTGCTCTGGCAAGGACTGCTCAGGGGAACATCCTGAGTTTGGGCATCCCCAGCCAGTCCAGCTCCTCTTGCTGCACCAGGACAGCTGCACAAGCAAGGTCTGCCCCTGGGGTACAACTGGGGCTGCTGAGGTGGGTGCCTCACTGCCCTGTGCTGGCCCTCAGCTGCCCACCCTCAGCTGCGGCCCTATAAACAGCCTGTCACCAGGATTTGTTGTGTGGTTGGCACAAGTCACCTTCTGACCTGTGGCAGAGATTCCCATGCCCAACAGTCATCCCAATACCGTGCACTGCTGGTGGTGACAATAACCATTCAGATGCAGGTGATGCCATTTTATGCTACATTAGAAGCACTTCATGCCAATGCTGGCAGAGCCAACAGCAATTCTGCTCCCAGGAACTGCTTCCCACCTTGCCTTCCCAGGACAAGGCAGCAGGACACAGGCATGGCATCCTCTGCTGTCACCAGCACATCTCCCATCTGCTGGTTGGGGACCACAAGGTTCAGCCTTGGCAGGTGTATATGGGCATGGGGTTTGCTTCCTTTTTAATTATTAAGATGAGTCACCTGGGCAGCAGGTAAGGGCACAGAGAAGAACACTGAAAATAAAATCATAGGATGGTTTGGGTTGGAAAGGACCTTAAAGATCACTGAGTTCCAACTCCCTGCCATAAGCAGGGACATCTTTCACTAGACTGGGTGGCTCAAAGTCCTGTCCAATTTGGCCTTGAGCACTTCAGGGGATGGGAGAAACATCTTCTCTGGACAACCTCACCACCCTCACAGGGAAGAATTTCTTCCTAATATCTGATCTATCTCTGCCCTCTGTCAGTTTGAAGCCATTTCCCCTTGTCCTATCACTTCATGTTCTTGTCAAAAGCCCCTCTCCTGCTCTCTTGTAGGTCCCTTTTAGGTACTGGAAGACTGCTATAAGGTCTTCCTAGAGCTTTCTCTTCTCCAGACATTTTATTTATGTCTTGCCCGTCCTGTGGCAGACAGAGGGAAACAAAAGGAATGAAAAAGAAGAAAAAAAAAAGTTTGATCCTCTAAATATGGGGCATATTAAACAAAACTGAAAGTGCTATGTAGTGAGTATCTGTGACAAGAGCAAACTGATCCTGCTGTTGGAATATTCATGCAAGTAGGAGCAATTTCACTATGATTAAAAAGGCAATTAACTGAAAAAGAACACCAGCAGTTTCAGAGGCAGCCTGTGTGTCAGTGAGGCCTCCACACAGTGCTGAACTGACATTTTGCTCACTTTCATATTCCATCAACGAGATACTCACTACTACAGCTTGAGAGTACTAATTACCCCAACTGGAGGCAGATGCTCTTAGAAAGACTCCAACAAAGTGTACACAAGGCAGTGCACAGAGAGGGGGTTGCACCAGCATCCTGCCTGTCCCACCCCTCCTCGCTCCATCGCTTGGATGAAAGGCACAGCCATAAAGAGCATCCGCCAAAGGAACGGGTCCAACCTCAAAATTTTCAGCCTGTAACACAAAAGCATTCAGGGAACGGAGCACAGGCAGAAATGCAGAGTCAGAGCCACTGCCTTCTTTTAATGGGACTGAAAGCATTTTCCCCTCTGTGGTCAGATCCAGGATAGGTAAATACTGCTGAAAAATCTTAAATAACCTGTGTGATAATCTGCATGGGACAAATGCAACTGCCAGTAATCCCTCACAAAGCAGAGCGTGTTAGAAGCAGCATCTGCTGTTCACATGGATGCCTCCATCTCCTGTCCCCACTCCAGAGGAAAGCTGAGACCAATCCTGTCACCCAAGCACTGGCCAAAAGCACAGAACCTCCTCTTTTCAGAGCTCTTCAAATCCCAGACCACCGAGTATCTCCATGTGACCAGCCCATACCCCAATCTCATGACTGTGCACAGTGGGCTGGCTGTCACCTTCCAGGACCAAGCTATCCCTTCCCATCAGCACAGGCTGCACACTCAGAGCCAGCAGCAAATCCTTCCCCAGCAGCTGCTGCTCCATCAGGGCCCCAATACCCTCATTGGCCACTGCAATATGCATGAAGTGACTTGGGACTTGACCCCTGAGCAAGCTCAGTGTCCTCTGCTTGTCTTTGATGATTAACTGAGCACCAGGCTTACCCTCTGCTCAGGACTGTGACTGAGGTATTTTGTAGCTAGTCAGAAACTCAAATACATTTCCTGTCCAGCAGATACTGTCTACTCTTGAGAGCAATTTTTATTGGATTTGTAATCCCCTTTTCAATTCTTTCTCTCCCCTTTTAATATTGTCTTTTAAGCCCTTTACCATGAGTTCACTTTATGAAGGCCAGCAAGGAACAGTGGACAGAGCCTTTGGGTTTCAAAAGGAATATGCACAGAATGCTAATGCAAGAGAAACATGTAACACTCTGACCCCTTTCAATTAATGTGTCATCTTCTATCACCTTTAGCTGTCCTCAAAACTTGGACGTGCCTTGAAACAAACAAACATGGAAAAGACCTAAAAAATCTGTGCCTCAAGCTGAAGCTTAGACATTTAACCATTTATCTCCCCAAGTGACATGTGCTGCCTTTACTTACACAACCTCTCCAGACCAGAGTCAGTGCTAAGTGCTGACCAAAGGCAAGCAAGAAATGAAAATGAGAGCTGTTAAATGAAAGAAGGAAGGTACTTATGGAGGGGCAGATGCCAGTACAGAAAACTGCAGCCACTGGTACCTGGAGAAGCACTGGAACTCGTGGTTGATACGTGGCACTGAACCATGATGGGCTACACCTCACCTGGGCAGACATTAAGGGAAAATCCCAATGATCCAGGGAAATCTGGCATCAGCCCACACCACTCCCCATCAGATCATGAATACAAGTTGCAGAGAAGACAGGTAGGGAAAGAAAATGCTCCTTTTTATCCACAGCACTGTAGGCTGAGGTCACATCAACACAGGAGGGCAAGAGCAAACCTCTCACTTTTCTCCAAAGGAGAAGAGACCCCTGAACTCAGCAAGCAGTGAGGAGGACTGAAAATTCCTTCAACAGGTCCTCCAGCCATGTGGGACTTCACTGAGACCAAGAGAGGCAGGAAGGAGGGCAGCATGCAGAACATGCCCAAGGCAAAAGGCTAACGAGCAGACCTGCTGTGCTGCTCTTAGGAAGCATCCCTGCGGTCCCCTACTACACCATGTCCTCTTTGCCTTCACTGGACAAGACAAGACTCAAGGTCCTCTAAAGGCAAAAAATACATCAATTTTAGACCACTCTAGGAGGTAAAAATACATGATTACAACTGCTTTGTATCTCCCAACAGAGCTTGGATGAGCCAGACTTCCCTCCTCTAATCAAGGGGTTTGTGGACCTCTGGGGATCCCAGTGAAACATGTCTCCAGCCCTGCAGCTCGTCTCTGCTGCAAAGTCCTCTGCAAATTGAGAGGCACCTGAGGTTCACCAAGGTGCCTCAGCCCTAGCTTAATTAACAGCCATGACAAAGGAAACAGCATTTCCCTGTTGTGCTGATCTCTGGAGAATAGTAACCGAATAAAGTCATGTGTGGAAACAATTTTGTCTAAAAGGAAATGGAGGAAACTCTTTTCTCTTAATTAGCACCACTGGAGATTGGGCTGGTGAGGTCTTCCAGGCTGCACTGCTGACTATAGCTCTGTGGCCCAGAGCTTGCCCTGGGTGCAGCAAAATAACTCAGCATGGACAATATGAACTCCATCCTCTTATACACACACATTCTCTCTCCACCTCTCCTCTCACGACCATTCCAGTATGATCTCCCTTACAGGTGGACAAAAGCTCCTTAGGTTTATTTTTCAAGCTGTCCTTCTAATTCCTCATTTTGGCACCGGCCCCTCTGTACGGAACAGCAAGCAGGATGCTACAGCCTCCCTGCATCATTTTGCTTTATGTCTGGAAACATCTGCACATGCAATTAGAGGGCCAACTCCTTTTATGTCCCTAAATGAGTAGCCTTAATCACCGCCATAAGAAATTAAACCCTGGCTGGGCATCACAGCTCAACGATGCAATTCTCCGAGCCAGGCTGGCACTACCTGCCTGCAGGATCAGCCCTCGGGAAAAATCTTCCACCTAGGAGCAGGTCTTCAGGCTTTTCTCCTCCACTGAGGCATTTTCACAAGTCTAATTACAGGGAAGCAGTGAGATGCTCCCCTGCTGTGCCAAACACATTTCACCAGCTTTCCAGAGCCCTGAGAGACTGAGCTCCAGGCGCTGGGGCTGGTTTGAAGGGATGCTGGTTGGGAGAAAGCTGGGATTTGGCTTCCACACAGTGACTTCCCCTGGCATGGCTGAGGGAGTTATAAAGTGAACTAAGTGATAATTTAATAAAAAAATGGTATAAGCAGGGGATGCCTGTATTCCTTCAGAAACACATCTCTTTTCTCCCCTCTCTTCACCTCTGGCCTCTGCACATGTCCTTGATGCCTTGCCCTCTTTTTTCTCCACCTTTCTCTGTCATTTCGCCATCAATACAATCAAAGCTCAGGCCCTCACAACAAGCCCACTTCCCTCAGTGAAACCCATCCTTGTTTCACAGCCAGCCAGCCCCACCAAACAGAACAGGCCCCTCAAAGGGTGGCTGCCACCTCCTCCAGATGAAGAATCAGAATATCCTGAGTTGGAATTGACCCACAAGGATCATCAAGTCCAACTCCTGGCTCTGCACAGGTCAACCCCAAGAATCCCACCACAAGCCTGAAAGACTTTTCCAAATGCTTCTTGCACTCTGGCAGGTACTGTGACCACTTACTTGCCTGGGGAAGAGAGCTGGTCTGCACTGGGACACCCCTTGTCCAACCCAGCTCCAGTGTGCACTGTCACTTGCTTTTTACCATCTTCTCCTCCTCCCACCAGCTTCTGGCTTTTGTCCACCTTTCTGAAGTGATCTCTTGCTTCTACATCCACTTTCCAAACTAGATTCCTCCCTGAGCAACCTTCAAAGTCCCTAATGCCAGAAAAAGTTATGGCAATGCATCTAGACCAACAATATGAAGCATTTTGTCCCCTGGAAAGGAGCACAGTTGATGTGATTTGTGTATGTGCAAAATATATCAACTCCATTTTCCACTTCATTGGCCCCAGTGCCTGCACGGAGCCTTTGCTTGTTCTCAGCACTTGTGTCTCGAGGAGCATTTTGTTCACCTTGCCATTAGATTTTATGGCATGCATTCCAGTGACCATTTTGGATTCCAAAGGAGTGCTCAAATATGCACAGTCCAGATTTTTCTCCTTTAGATTTATGACCTGTTCTTCTGCTATGTAGCTTTAAGTCATTTTACTTCAAGCAGGAATATTTTAAAAGAGTAATCTGTATGTGCATGTCAGGGAAAAGAATTAATTATTGCTCTAATTAAAAGAACACTGTGGAAAATAATCTCTCTCTTTTCCTGCTGATTTTGCCCTTTTTCCATGAGTAAGCTTTACCTTTTTGCATGTATATGTTTCTCAATGAGTTTGAAATTAACAGGGCTTATTTTGTTTATGCAACAGTATCAACCAGGAGTTGTGTATCAGCAAAATGCACATTAAGCTGATGGCAAAGGCAAACATCAATGATTTTGTGTAGGTCCTAGATAAGTAGTTGTTGTTATTATTATTGTTGTTGTTACTATTATTATAATTACATAAAATCCTGGATTACTTTAAAGAAGCCTAAAAGGCATCCCCTCTTCCCCAGGCTGCACTTCAGGTTTAAGACTCTGAAATGTGTCAATTAAATTTTGTGACTTCAACGTGCTTTAAAAGACACATCCCTGGAGAATCTGCCTCCCAAGCAGCACAGGGTTGGTTGGATGGATCCAACCATGGTCAGTTCCCAGCCTGGGGCCAGGCAGAGCCCACCTCTAGCTCGGGGTCCATCTGCACTGCCAGTTTTCCTCCCCGTGTTGTTGGGAAGGCAATTCTCACCCTGCTTCCAGCCCAAGGGGCTCCCTGGGCAGGGGTGCTCAGCCATATGGGAGCACTGTCCCTGCTGGGGATGGGGACAGCTGGATGAAGCCTGGATGCAGCCACCTGGCCCTGCAAGACGCTGCCAAGCTATCAAAGATAACGTCAGCACAGCCTACATGCATCTCTTTGTGTTTTGCCTTAAGGGAGAGAAGGTTTCTTTAACCACAGCTTTATGGTAGTGATAGACAGGGAGAGATGGGAACTACACAGGCCAGCACAACGCTAGGTCCAGGGATCTTAAATTCAGGAAGAAAAAAAACCCCAATTAATCCCTGGGAAGATGCCATTACACAGAAATATCGGGCCATCACTGTCAGTCATTTGAAACTGAACAAAAAACCTGGGAACACAATGTGGGGAACAAGACAGAGTTCACAGTGGGATATGCAGGGTAACCCACAGAATCACAGAATGGGTAAGGTTGGAAGGGACCACAGCGGGTCACCTGGTCCAACCTCCCTGCTCAAGGAAGTTCCCCAGAGGACGTTTCTCAGGTGTGTGTATCCAGATGTCTTTCAATTAACTCCAGAGAAGGAGACTCCACAACACTCCATACCAACAGTATGGAACACCCCAATGCAGAGAAAGACTAGCCAAGGTTTACATTTTAAATCATACAAAATCCAGTGTTCCACCCAATCTAGAAGCCAATCCTGACCTCCCCATTGATTGCCACAGCTATTCTCCCAGCAATATTCCAAGGAGAAGGAGAGAGAAGAAAAGGAATACTGGACCACTGCATAATTCAGAGTGTTTTGACAGTCACCTTCGGGGCCTATCACACTCAACTGCTCATCATTCTCAAAGATGGATATGAAAGAGGCTGGAGAAAGGGACACTTGATGGTACAATGAAGATGCACTTAAAGAGCACAGAAAATGAAAACATAAACCAGCTGGGTCTTTCTCTAATGTACAGGACATGGAGCAGGCAGTGTGACTGATTCACACATTTCTCATCCTATGGAGGAGAGCTGATACTGGTAAGAAATGATGTGCAGCATGAGGAGCACAAGCAATGTGGCCTCTGCTGACATGGCACTTTGAGACGCTCCTCCCTCTTCCCAGGAAGGTGCTTGTGGAAGGCTCATCACGATTTAGCACTTCCTCCAAGCACTGATGCTTTAACGAGGCACCACAACACCCGCTCTACATGCAGATTCAATTCTTGTGGAGAGCTCACAGGACTGAGGAATGGCTGCATTAAAGGGTGAAGGCACTTCAGCCTCATGACCTCCACATGCAGGTTCAAGCTTAAATAAAACTAATTTTTAGTTAAAATACTGTCTGTTGATAACTTGCAGTACGTCCTCCTCAGGTGATGCCTTGGAAGAACAGAGCTTTCTCTCATTTTTAATTCCTAAATGTTCTTTAGGCAACTCTTCCTTACCTTATCCACTATCACCCCCTAGATGCTGACAGTTCACAGTCAAGTATGTCAAATACATCTGCCTTTCCAGGATATTTTAATTGCATCCTGACTGGCTTGATCTTCTGCAAGAAGGTTAAAAATACCATAAACACACTGTTACACTTAACAAAGATGGGGAAGCCAAGGATGGATGTGAAATAGGTTGCACACAAATATCTTTAAATTGTTCTCCTGAAGAATACACATGATGAAGAAAGGAAACCATGCTGGGGAGATCTGGGTGGCTGCCTAAAAGTCCAGAAGAAAATTAAGTCCCCAAAGCTCTGAAAGTTGCTACTGCTCTCCTTTAAATGAGCAATTGGATAATCAGTGTTAATATTAAACAGCTTGCTCTGAAAAGAAGAAAAAATACAAATCAAGACATTCTGCCTTCCAGCATCAAGAGACAGTCAGAAAACCTTTTACTAAGAAATGGGACATTTTGCTTATTCCCATGAACCCACATATGTAGCTACGTCAACCATGGCAATGAAATACCAGAACCTGAGGGTCTTGCCAGCATTACCTGTCCCTTGGCCTGGCAGCATCTCAGCTCTGTACTGGGAGGATTTACTGGGTGAGGAGGCAAAGGGCTTGGTGACCCACAGCAGCATTGCCTCCTGATACCACCTGCTTTCACAGCAGCTTCACCTTGAGCCAGGCTCACTCCTGTCCTGACTGTGAAACAAGCTACAAAGAATTTGAGAAATGAGTCATAAGAGACTAGATATTCCAAAACCGAACTTACAAATGCTTTTAATATTGGACAATTTTTATTCCACACATACATATATAAATATATATAAAACCTCTCTGCTTGTCATGCCAAGTTTACTTTGCTAGCTTAAGTCCAGAGACCTTTTATAACATCAGCAACTAGAGTTTATGTAGATAAAAATGTCACTAAACTGCAGTGCATTAACTTCAGGACTTTCCAGACTAGATTCTGGGGCTGCTGGAAAGCAATGCATCTTCCTTTCCCAGCTGGATGAATGTTTGTTTCCTGACCGTGTGACACTAAAGGGAAGATCTTAATTCAGCCTGAAACAGTAAGATTGTCTATTCTGACACTTACACAGTCAAAACTATTTTCAGGAGTGAAGCTGAAGGCACAGATGAAGCAAACTGTGTTAAGCAGAGCAACTTTTCTTTTTAAAGTGGCATCTATGTGCCATGGTTGGTGCAGTCAGGATATTAGCATGAGTCCCTGGGGAAGATCATCAGGGAGAGTCACTGTATCACTCAACAGTTCCTGGTGAAATAGCATTGTGTGCCACTCGTATTTACAGGAAATACTGAACTTAACTGGGCCTTTATCAGCAGATTATGGCTTCAGGGGTTGGGGACTCCTGAACTTGAAATAAAAATATACCAGCTCTCCATCCCTTCCTCGCTCCAGTGGCCTTAGAGTAGGTGCACTTTTCCAACTCAGCTCTTTCTCAAAGGCTATCAATTTTTGTCTCTGCGTGCAAAGGACTGTCACAGGCCCATTCCTAACACCAGCCTGCAGAGCCCTTGTGACACTGCCAGACACATCCTTGGAAACAAAGGTCAGTTGATTCAAGACCTCCAAGTTCACTGTGCACCACCACCACAACACGGCACAACACAGTGCGAGGGGCAGCAACACTACTCCATGGGCCACTGCTGCACGAGCCTAATAGAGCGGAATGAGCAAATGCTGCCTCCCCAGCAGCTCAGGGTCGTGGCATCCTGCTCCCTTCCCACCCCTCCTGAGCTCGGGGTACCGCGGAGAGAGCACATGCCAGTCCCCCTCCCTCCTCCCCGTCCCCAGCTCCCTCTCCCCCATCCCCTTGCGCTGGGTTTCACATCCTCAGGCGCATGTCTCCTGCCCCTCAAGAGCCACAGCTGCAAACGCAGCAGTACCTGCCTGGAATTGAAAACCTGGACATTACCACCTCGGTCAGCTCTGCTGACTTATCATTTTGCTATCACTAATCCTCATTATCATGCAGTTTCTCACCACGTCTTGGCTTTTCTAATGCATTCCCTCCCTCCTGGCCCTGCACCTCTCTCTGTCAGCTTCTTATTAAACATGGGCTAGATGCTATCGCTCAGTCCTGCTCTCGTCCCCCACCTTCCCTCTATTGATTATTTCCAGGGAGCTCCTCCCAGCTGCCCCCCCAGCACCAGGTTTGACCTTCTTCGGGATGAAACAAAGCACCAATGTCAGGCGGCTCTCAGCACTACAGCAATGTGAAACAGCCACTTCAGCCCACTCCTGTTTCACAGTCAGAAAAAGATGGAAAACTTGGTCAGAAAAGCTGCAAAGGAGAGAGATCAAAATACAGCACTCCAAAGTAATGGCTCCTCCCTTGCATCACTGAAGCACAGCTCGCTGCAAGTATTTGCCATGCCCCAACCCACTTCCTTCCACGTTTTATGGAAATGGTGGAGCTTTTTAACTTGCACATCGACTGCCAGAGAGAAATCCTGGGAGGTTAATGACATTCTGAAAATTCATCATCACTTGAGCTGCCAAGGGCCTTGTAATGACCATCCCACATACTCCTGCAAGGATGACGTTGGCACTACACGCTAATGGTCTCGGGAACCTTTGGTTTGACTTGCATTTATGTAGCCTCCTGATTTCTAATGTATTCAGAGCAGAGCACAGGGAAGAAAAAGGGAAAAAAAAAAGAGAGAGAGGAAAAAAAAAGCTTAAGAGTCACTTGAATTTCTGCAAATCAGATGAGCTGAAGGGAAATACCCTGGACATACCACCAAAGGAGGGGCAGGAGCACAGCAGGAGCAGCCCAGCTCACTCACATTGCAGAGGTTGTGGAAAGAGCTCACACACAAAAGGAACAACTTTAAATAAAGATGAAGAGGATGCAGTGACATTGTTGTATGGCCAATCAATTCCACCTCAGAGGTTACCAGAAGGGAGACCTTTCCAGTGGCCTTTCCCAGCCCTTCCATTTCTCACCAGCAGGTCTTTTCATACTCCTATCTAGTTTATTAACCCTTAAAGCTTCCCATTTCTCTCCTCTCATTTGTTATGTCCATGCACTCCTTTAACCTAATGCTGACATCTCTGTCTCTTCCTCCACAAACCCTCTTTGTCACATCCATGCTGAGGGCAGCCCTTGGTCTCCATTTCTTTCAGTGAACTTTCCCTCTCCTCTGCCCACATTCAGCCATCATAATTTCTATGCCAATAATTGCCAGATTTAGTTCTCATCTCATCTGGTTTTTTCTCTTGGCTCTCTGCTTAGACATCTCAAAGGCATCTCCCAAGCATTTCCTTAAACGTGTACTCTGCTTAGCGCTTTGGGGGCACTTTGAACTTGGAAGTGCTCAGCAAATCCCAGCACCTTCATCTTTTTCCCTCCTAATCCTTCTGTGTCTCTCTTCTCCGTGAGTACTAGTAACTTCACTCTTTTTCCTCCCCTTGGAATAATGAACATCCTAAAGGATTAGCCCAAACAGTTTATGTACGATTCCTCTGAGATTCAGCTTCTTGTGCACAGGGAGGACTAAGCTCAGTGCATACAGCCTGGCTTTGACACACAGACCTCTTGGATTGCTCACTCCTTGAGGCTGAGGAATGGACCAGACAATCTCATGGTTTAGCTCTTTACCATGTGATTCTGCTCTAAATACCTACAAAATTCCATATGGATGGATGCTACTATAAACATTTACTGGAACTGTCGGACCCCACACCAGGAAAACCCACGCCTGGCACCTTCTTAAGGTAGGAGAACCACTGAGTACAGAGGCAACTTGTATCAGAGAAGAGAACAAGTTAATATTGAAGCCTTCCCTGCCAAGCAGCTTTACCCACCATGGGACACATTTAATCCCTTCCTAATGCATGGTCCCCTCTGCCTGTCACTCAGCGGGTAAGGCCATCTCATGACCAAGAGCATAAACTGCCACACGGATACAGAGCCTATGAAACCATCAGTGAAAAGCTATCTTGGACAGCAGAGCTGCTCCACTGACCCCAGCTCATGAGGATACCACCTGACATCAACTCAACAACACATGCTTTCAAGTCTTTAAGGTACAAGTCACTCGGTTCAGGTCTACGCTCTTTGACGGAGAGAACTTCTGTAGAGAGCAAGGGGTGGAGGGGAGCTCTGCAGCCTCCAGAAGGTGATCTTACCAAAGGTGGTAACTGAGGGGAGCTGCAGCTACTGCTACCTCCTAGGCTAGTAGAATTTAGAAAGGTATCCAGGTGAGAATTACATGACTTCAACGGTAATTAAATGCAGTGATACAGTATCACAGCCCTAGGTGTTTATTTCAAGCTTGCCTGTTTCTACAGCACTTAGAAGGAATGAACGGGGCAGGCGGAATCTAATAAAAAAATCTTTAGAGTGTTGCATTAAGGAGTAATCACACCGTGAAATCATTCTGGTTCTGGAGCCCTTCTAATACCTTCAAATCCTGGCAATTCTCTCCAGCTCAGACTTGTTTCCATTGTCATGCTGTCCTCCTTCCCAGAGCTGGCACGTTTTACCTTTTAAGAACCCCAGGAGAGAATTGCACAACGCAGCAGCCAGGGCTTTGTGCATCAGCTGTGCCGACAGCTATGCCTTTGCTGCAAGGCACTTTAGATCCCTCCAGAGCACTAATGGACCGGCTGGACCAGCACCACCCCTTCTGCACTGTTGCTGGGCTGGAAGGGAAGCAGTCCAGACCTGGGACACGGCTCTGGGTATGCAGTGAGTGCTGACAAACCTCAGGAACATCAAGAGAATGGCTGGAATGTGCAAGAGGTGGGACTAGGGAGGAACAGAAAGAAATGGAGGAAAAGACCTTTCCTAAAATGGAAAGTTTTTTTCTCAAAGGCATTTTATATGGAAGATACAATGGTAAGAAACTGTCTAGGAAGACTGGAGTAGAAGAGCTTCTGTGGCTTCTGGGGAAGTCTGCCAGAATGGAACATCTCCTTCATAGGCACAGATCTGTCCCCAAGACCACACTGACAGACAATCCTGTTTTGCAGGACATTTGTCCCACATGCCTGATAATTATCTGACACCAACAGCTGACTCTCCTTTTCAGAATTCGTTACCTTTTCTTCCACATGTTGAAAAAATCTACAAGTTTTCATCTTCAGACCTCAAGATCTGTGAATCACCAGCCAAGCACCATGTCTACCCAGCATAAAACCAAGTGATGAAGTGTTTCAGCAAAAGCATGGAGATGGAAGTCATAAGAGTCAGAGATGGGGTAAAAAGAAAGAAAAGAGGTTTCAGTATCATGAGCGTCACCAAAGGCCCTGAGATATCTCAAAGGCATCATGTCTAGGAAAGTTTCTCTGCATTCTGAGGAAAAGTCCACTTTTCTGTAATTCGTCAGGTTAATAAATGACTCTCCCCTTCTCCCTACAGCCTCTCTTGTTACCAATTCTCATGCAGCATTGCCAGAGCCTCCTTTCACTATTAATACCACTCACTGTGAAATGTAATTACCAGCTCTATCACAAAGCGTCAGGCACATTTATCCACTGTACACACTGGCTGACTCCAGATCACATCAGTCACTGGTTGCCTTGTTCTGACAATGCTGTCCGAAGGAAAAAGTGTCTGCACCAGCTCCCAGCTAACTTGGGCCACTTAAGCAGAGCATGAAACTGTTCTGGGGGTCCAAAATAGGTTCAGTAGAGCAAACACAAAAACAGAAAGCAAGGAAATACTTAATTTAATACAGCCTCGTAATTTAAATCCAAAGGAATGAACGATGATAGGCAGAGTGAAGTGTTTGGCTGGAGAAGATGGATGAGTAAACGCTCTAGAAAGCAATTCAAAATGATGGAGTGAAATTAATGGCTCTGTCCTCCAGGCTGGCACAGGCAAAATCCCTCCTTTGCTTTCTGCTTTAACTCTCCTCATTATGTTTTGATTAAAACCAGTACAAAAGAGCTCACTTACTACTGTCCCTTGCTTGTGGCTTTCTTCTCCTGCCTCCCTCTTTACATCTCTTTGCAGCTATTTCCAGCAAGCACACAGGATACCCATAATTCACACTGCTCAACCCTTTGTCATTTGTTGAAGCTGCAACTCTCACAAAGGGCAGGGACTCAGCCAGACATACCAGCTTTAGCTTTATTCAAAAATCCTATTAGTTAGAAGAGAAAATAATATACATTCTTACTGATATCCAACTGATCTTATACTAAGTGTTTCCAATTCCACGGGGCTGGAGGCAGCCCTGCCTGTCCTGACTGAATATCAAGTATGTGCTTTGAAGGTGGTATCTTCATTGCACTCAATATTCTCGGAGCTGTTTAAAAGCACACAGCCTATGCCTATAATGGGGAACAGATAAAAGGTGAATTCTATTTACTGGTTGAGTGTTACCATGGGCTATGAACACTGAAATAAAACCTGAGAAATGCAACTCAAAGTACTGCTGACAAAATAAAATAAGAATTATCAGCGTACTTGAAGTGGAACTGAAAGAGGATTAGTTATGTTAACTGCTTATCTGTGGCTGAGTCTCCAATATTTAGACTCCAGTGTCTAAAGCCAATGCCCAGTGCTTCCCTGGGCAGAACCAGGGGAAGGATGTCTGTGAGAAACAAAAGTATTTTGGAGTTTTCTTCTTGAGGAAAAAAAATAAAATAGGAAAGGAGAACATGCAAAAAATTTTCATGTGCTAAAAAAACCAGAGGATTAGACTGCTGCAGATGAGGAAGGAAATGAGGTGGGCGTCTTTCAATTAAAATAAAGCACAACAGTGTGACCTGCTACGGCACGTTGGTACCAGGTACACACCACAGCAACCCCCAGCAAATCTCTGTGCTCCAGAGAGCATCACAGCTCCTCCTGGAGCCTGGGTGGATCCAGTGTGCCTCTTTCCATATGTCTGTGCTCCCCAGTTCCAACCAAATGCAACTGGTGGGGGAGAGGAGAAGGAAACAGTTGAACTTCAAACCTTTCCCACGCTCTCACCATTTTGGTGTCGTTTGCAATAATGATGAATTTGTGGATCATCTTCTTCTAATCTCACACAATAATGACATTTCCTGCTTTGATTCAAGCCTTTTTAAGCATGATGGTGGCAGATGGCAGGCTATTACACAGCATGGCCACACAGCAATGGGAGAAGGAAGGATTATTCACAAAAATAGTACCTCTTCAAAATCAAAAAGGTGAGGGCCCATAGAAGAGCTATGGTTTTATTTTTACACCTCAAATCTGTTATTTGAATGCATTATGAATGCTGTAAATATACCCAATGGATATAATTAAAATACATTATTAATTGACACTCATTATTAATGAACTTATAAATTCACAATTGATGGAGCCATGACAGTGTGAGGGAAAGGTCATGAATAATAACTAGAGATGAATAAAATATACACAGTTAGCTCACAGGATACTATGTTCATATGACTGTAGTGCCTCATGTTTATTTAACTGGGCAGTGCATTGACTTTTTATTCTTTGCTAGATAATAGCAGAAAGAATTACAGGAATTATAATCTCTATTAATTCAACATAACAGATCACAACAGACCGCTGATTCTTCTGCTGGGATGCTCCTGCATCCTAACTAATCCCAAAATGCTGGGATTCCCCTCTCTTCTCCATCACTCTCTTCCTCCATGGCATCTTGCTGGCACATGGAGAATGTCAAATCTAGAAAGAGCCACAGCAGACCCAGAGATAAACTCCCCACTGGCCCATGTGGCACGTGGGGATGACTAACCTGAGATTAATGGAGACATGCTGAAACCTCTGGAGATGTCCCAGTGTGACAAACAGGGGAAGGCAAGCCTTGTGCTCTGTGCACATACAGACAAATTTGTTTTGGTTCCATCTGTTAGGACTAATTTGTTAATTATTAAATAGATAATTTATCATCTCTGCTTGCTTGATCAGTGTTTATTACCCACGGTCTGAGGCAAAGAGAGTGCTGTGTGAATAAAGATGGGATTAATTAATAACGAAAAGTTCAGGCAACTGCAAACTTGCAGTGGCTGCTTGCAGTCCTTCTCTATTCCTGAACAAAAAGGAGGCTGGGGGAAGGCAAAAGCATCAGGAATTCAAGTCTTTGAATGTCAGATTTCCTCCTTTCCTCACAGATTAACCACTTCTGGATGATGAAAAGCAAACTCCCTCTCTTAAGACTTCACCTCAGCACCTTCCAATCAATTGCTCTTAGACTGGATCCAGCTACCCTGTGAATCACAAAATGTGAACAAGTGGTTCTCCAGGTCCGTGGAGGACAACACTGCCACTGCCTCCTGGCCACTGCCATCCAGGAGATCTATAAACCAGAGCCAGAGCAAAGTAGGTCATCCACCTGTGGTTTGGCTTAGGGAACCTGGCTCTGCCTTTCCTTTCTCAGCTATTGATCCACTGGTGTACATGCTCCTCTCCAGGCTCTCCCAGACTGTAAGATTCTTGCTTTTATGAGGCTTCTTCAACAGCTGCTCCCTCCCATTGCTTTGGTATTAGAAACCTGCACTTGCCATTCCTCGAATGGAGTGCCAAGACAGGCAGAATGACCAATGCCATACCAAGAGGTGGCAACAGCAGGAAGCAAGAAGCTTTCAGGAATGTCCTGAGACACTGAACCTTGCAACCCTCATCTCATAGGGTAAAAAGTGAAAGGCACAACTGTAATCCACCTTCTTTAATTACTGAAAGATGTTCAAACAGTGACATTCCAAGAGGAATGTCAAGACAGAAAAAAATTCCCTCCTAAATATGCCAGCTTATGCAACAGGCCACAGACAAAATAAACACCAGCCTGTCTAAACATACAGGAAAGATCCTGAAATTCAGGGAAGCTGAGCTGCAGGAAAAAAAGAGAAAATTATTCACAGGCTATCAGCTGATGCTACAATCACACACAAAAGGGATAACTTCCAAGAAGCCCAGTATCCAACTCACCAGCTATTCAGTCTTCTGAAGGGAGGCATCCAGGGAAATCAAAGCAAAGAGATGGTAAGTTATTTGATGGAAGACACTTTTAAGGTTAATGGACAGGCCACAAACAGCAATCATGCCTCCAGATATGCAGTCACAAAAAAAGATCCATCGTGTTTGGCTCATGGCAGGAAAAGATCTTCCCCATAAAACTTATTCAGGCAGATCTTCAGGGAACTTTTGCTTACCTGTTGTTCTACTACACCTCTGTGTCACTGCATCTCCACTTCCTCAACCGTTCATGATCAATTTAACAAGTATTTTGTACAAACAAAAGTTTCCTTGCTAAATAAATTAATTATGACAGAGTAAACAAAAACTTTTTAAAAATGCATGTTTTGAGGTGATTGTGCCTTTCATTGGCTGGTTTAACCTTTGAAATTTGATTTAAGTTTCAACCTGATTATCCTTGCTGCAGGGTCAGGCTGCCAGAGACACAAACAAGTGCTAAAGCCTCTGGTGGTGCCCATCCAGCTCCCAGCAGAGCCAGCTCCACACTGTGGCATTCCTCCAGCCCCCTTCCCTCTTTTAGTATTCTTATTTAAGAAAGGAAGATCAAACTCAGTCCAACAGCAGGCATGCATTTCCGAGCACTCCATTAGTAATTTTTAAATGAGATGGGGCTCTGGAGCCCCAAGTATTAATCCCAGCTTGAATAACTTTGTTCCCTAATTGTCTGAATGAAATCTCCACACCACCCCAACTGTCCTTACCCATAAAACGAGCGAGGATAATGAGCAGCCAGTAAGGTGTGCCTGTGAGTGGGTAAATTATGTTTGGGAATTGCTTGAAAGATGATTGCTACGAGCTGGGACAAACAAAGCCACTGCATTGTCAGTCCTGTGATGAACCCACATGGTATGATGAGTTTGACATGGTGACAGCATCTCCAGCTGCCTCTGGAAAAACCCACCTAAGGTGGGTTTGCAGTCTGATCCCTACTGAAACAGGAAAGCCATTTTCTTTTCAGTAGAATTACCAACTTGTTAGTAAATGTTGCCAAGGATTTCTCTCTTCTGCTTCAGAAGAGCCTTTTGCACTATTTTACTACTTCCCAGTAGCAGTATGTGCACTCTCAGGTGCTCTGCTCATCAGCACTATCCCTGATTCCTCATAGGTTCACAAATTGCGGAGCTCAAAAGAACCGTAAGAATCAGCCAATCTAAAAACTGATGAAAAGCACAAGCTGGTGAATTAAGCAAAGCAGTTCCTGCATCAAGCTCATAATTACCAGCTGACTTAGAACATTTCTTGTACAAGAATATCCCATCTTCATTTAGACACTTCAAAGTGATGGCGAATCCCCCACATACTGAGATAAATAGTTCCAATGGCTAATTACCCCTGTTGTAACAAAAAGCATTTCCTTATTTCTAATCTTTCCTGGTTTCTACTTCCAGTTTTTGATCTTGTTATGTTTTTGTCCAATAGATTAAAGAGCTCTCACTAGCCAAAATCTCCTTTCCTTATAGGAACGCCGACTATGATCAAGCTATTTATTAACCTACTCTTTGTTAAGTTAATTAGAAGGAAATTTTCCAGCCTCTCACTGGTTTTAGATCTTGAGGTGAGGCAGGAGAAGTAGAGACTGCCTACCAAGGATTTCCCCTCTTTTCAGATCAAACAGGTTAAAATAATGTTGTGATAAAATAGAGGTGCATGTACCACTGTGCTTTGTGCTGTCCATCCCACCTTCATATCACCCATCCTGCCTCCTCTTGTCCTGGTATAGGCTGAGGCAGGAGTTGATGATGGAAGTTGGCTTCAAGCTGAATTTGCACATCTTGAAGATCAATGACCCTACCTCAGTGGAGACAGAAAAGGAGAGATGCAAAGACTGAGATGACAGGTGATTTTTCTGGAAGACCCAAAGAAAGCATATTGCTTTTTGCCAAGAGGCTCCTTGCTAAATTGGCCCTGTCGTCTCTTCTGAAGGCTCTTTACAAGCTCTTCTCTCCTTCCCAGGCTGCTTTGCTCTCTCCTGCCTGTGTGGCACGTTATTTACACAGTCATCTCTTCCCCTAATGCTGATGGGAACTCTTGGATCACTTCTCCCCTCTCCTCCTACTTCTCTCGCACGTGTCTTCTCTTCACTCTCTTCTTTGCCAAACTGCCTGCAAGAGTGCTTTCTCCCTTCCCTTCCTCCTTTTGCTTCACATCTTCTCTGTGGGAGGACTCAGAGGCTGGTGCTCTCCTCTGCATCCATATGACATCTCTTCTCAAATCCAGCTCTGAACAGGAGCTGCTTTACTGCTCTGCCAGTGAAGCTTTTGTGGTTCTCAGTGCTGGTTACACAAGCACATCTCCCACGTGAAACACCCCAAACCCAGGTCCTCTTCTCTTCCAGCCCTTTGCAACACTCCTCCCAGCTGCTCAGCCCTGCCACTCTTCTTGCTGTTCTCCAAGCAGCACTGTAAGCACAAACAGAAACCAGCACAACTCTAGGGCAAAACTGCATTGCTACCAGTGGGATCCCCAAGCAGCAGCATCCTTCTGTGTGTCACTTGTTGGGAAAGGAAGATGGGAACAGCTGTGCTGTTGCCTCGAGACTGATTCCTCCATCTCCACACAGCTTCAGAAATGTTTCTCCTCAAGAACTATCTCATTCTGACTTGTGCTAACCACTGGCTGACTTCATTCATCTTTGATCATCTCCTCTCTGACAACTGGAATGCTGCTGCAGGTGCACTTTGCTTTGCTTTAAACTGAGTGGTGATTGGGGTTTTCTTATGCTCCAGTGTTAGTGCTGAGCAGTGATGCACCAGTGGTGAGTGAGCAACAGGGAGGAAGAGTTGGATCTTTTGGATGGATCTTTTTTTGTGACTGCATATCTGGAGGCATGATTGCTGTTTGTGGCCTGTCCATTAACCTTAAAAGTGTCTTCCATCAAGTAACTTGCCATCTCTTTGATTTCCCTGGTGAGGGAACAGGTGAGAGGAACAGTGAGCACCACGGTAGATACTTGGGGGGATGCAGTGAAAGAAATCCACTACCAGGCAAATGTAAAACTGGAACAACAAACCATTAGCTCAGTTGGTTAAAGCATGGCACTAACAATGTCAAGGTTATGGGTTCAATCCCTGTAAGAGCTGGAGTTGATGATTCTTGTGGATTCCCTCCAATATGGAATATTCTCTGAAACACAAACACTGACTTAATAAAAGATGTTGGGTCATTTAACAGCATTGTGCTCCTGATGAATGAGTGGTGGAGAGAAGGAGGACTCACCTTGCTGCTCTGAAGGAGAAAAGAGTGGGGAGAGAGCAATCAAGCTGAGGGGGTTGGAAAGAGCTCACACTGTTTCCCTGTTATCCCAGTCTCATTTCTGGGAACAAGGCAGACCCAGAAGAAAAGGCTGGGTTCACACTGGTGTAAGAAAAGCAGGGGGGAAGTTATCAGCAGACGTTAGAGGATGAATTTAGAAAACATAATTCCTGCCCTTTGTTTTCTCTACTGTCTTTAGCACCTTCTCCCACAAAACAATATCCAATGCTCTGTGCACTACTCTGAGTACTCAGGAAACAAATACTGATTCCACAAACAGTGGGATTCAAACACTGCTTGTCCCATCCTGCAGGGCAGGATCTGAAGGTGCTCTCCACAGCCTTCTCCCCAGTAACTACCCACAGAGCTTTCTCTTCCCCCAAGCAGTAACAACCCTAAGCACACACACTGCTTCCTTCTGGTCCACTCAAGTCATTTGATTCAAGTTCAGTGCTGATGGGAAGAATTTGATGCCCCAGTGTCCCATACACAGGGAATGCTCAGGTCCCCTCCTCCTCAGGTGAAAAAAAATTAGCATGGTGGATCCTGGGCCACTGACAGCAGGACAGGCTGGGATGGTTTCTGTGTTGTTCATGTATCTGCTCTGTAATAGGAACTAGATAAAAGGATGAAGCCCTTCCTGGAGAGAAAAACTACTGCTCAGTGTCAATGATTTTCTGTCACTTCTGGCCAGAACTCAGACCTGGCCTGGGGGACCTCTGGGTGAAACAGTTGGGTCTCTATTGACTTGTATTCTGGCAGTGCCAACACTGGCAGAAGACTATTCCCATCAGTTTGCGTTGTGATTTATTGGTACAGGGGTTGAAGCTCAATAAAATGAGCTCCTCCATCATCACCTCCCAGCACTTGTCTTGATGCTCTGATAATTTCACAAAGACAACCTGGGAAAACACCCAGAGCCCAGCCCCAGCGTGGCAGGAGGCTGTCAGATACATGTGTCTGTGTCACTGCAGCTTGCAACTGGCTGTCATGGCTCCAGGGACAGAGACTGTCCCAGCTGTAGAAAGAACCTGAAGTCCACGCTGGTGGCACAGCCAAAGCTCTGCAAACTGAGCCCGGAGTCCAAGGAAATGCAGCAGGCTGTTAAAAGAGCCAGCACATCTCCCACTGAGGCCTTTAGGCAATAGTAGCACTGGGAGAAGAGAGAAACCAGCTCCTAAGGGTTGGTTCTGACCAGCTGTGAGAGCACTCTGGATATAAATTTTGATACATTAATGAGTCACAGCAGTCACATAACCCACCATTCCATCACTTCTTCCTGTCTAACAGCCCCTCTCGGAGATGTAATCTCAGTGAAATGCTGGAGGAGCCTCTCCAATGGCTGTGTTTTACTGCTGTCAGTCTATCAGCAGCTCCTCATGCCAAAGGGCCACAGGGGAATAATCTCTTACTTCAGAGATCAGAGTCCTGTATTAATGACTGGGAGCTGCCACTCACTCTGGCCTGAGAAACCTGCTGCTCTCTCCAGTTCAAAGCCTGGTTTGTTTATAGCAGCAGCATTAAGCTGGTCGATGGCTTTCCAGTACAGCCTGGGTCTATTATTTATTTAGTGCCCCAAATGCAACAGGTATTCATGGCAACATGACAGAGGCAGAATCTCCCTTCCTTGAAAATCCTTCAGGCTGATAACAGAAGGAAACCCTAAAAGGAGATGAATGGGGCTGAATGGACAAGCAGAATGGGCCTGCTGAGATAAAGCACTCAATGGCTCCTCACTACCCACACTCACAGTGCTGTCCTATAGAGTTTTCTACATGCATGGAACACGTGCAAAGGATGGCTCTTTACTTGGATGAAAAATGGGAGACAGAAGAGACAAAAGGTGGCAGCGGCTGTATGGACCCCAAAGAGAACAAATCAGTGCAGAGTTGGGAAGGATAAGGAGCCTGAAGTCTCTTCCAAGCTCTCTTCAGCCACGTTAACAATGTCCAGTTTTCCCCCAGACTCAAGGCTCCCCATGCAAAGCCAGAAGCTGTCCATCTGCTGCTGAACTTCATGTTAGACTGGCTGATATAAACATTTGCAGGCTCTCATCCAACTGCTGTGAAGCCCTCTTTCCCATATCCCAAAGATAAAATAGAGTGGAAAACCAGCTAGAGAACTATTGATTCAGCACAGCCTTTCCCAGAGAGTAATCCATGCTTTTGGACTTCATGAAAACAAAGACTTCCTTTGAAGCTCTCCAGATTTTTAAAATTTATGTGCTGAAAAGTGCTTCAGAAGAAATTCCTGAGTATGTTTCTCTGTTTAACATGGGGGCTTCAATCTGCAGCTCAACAGACAACATACAAAGATTCAAGATAAAGAAGCCAAGAAAAACAAACTTGTTGGCATCACAGGTTTACATCCACTAGGCACCATTCACACCTCCACCAGGAAACCATAAGGTATCTATGCACTGAAAACAGCTTCCCCAGGTTACAGCACGGGATTTCCAGGCTCTGAGATGAGCCTTCAAGGGAAGGGAGATGGTGCCTCTGGACAATCCTGCTCCTCTCTACAGGAAGACACAGCAGCACCACTCTGAGTGTGGTCTGCACCCTGGCAGGGCTCAGCAAGGTCACACTGTCACCAAAGAAGTCAACATTTATTATTGTCTTTTAGGCAACTCTATAGTTTCTATCAGTGATCTGAGCACTTTCAAGGTTTATATGGACAGTTTACATAAATGTAACCTCTGTATGTGTTAAAAAGAAACGGATCTGGATTCAGAAAGCCAGAATGGGTTTACCAGAAGCACACATCTGGAAGGCGCAGAATTAAATAACTGAAACTTGGATCTATTATAGTGGAGATGGACAATATTTCTATTTTAGGTTTACTGTCAGCATTACAGACCTCATGCAATCTGCCCTGGTGCTGCCTGTGGTCTAGGACTATCTGGTAAAAACTATTTCAGAGAACACTTTGTGCACTGAAGGCTTTGGTGACTGCTGGCTGAGAGCAGACCCAGCAGAAAGGGCTCGGAGAGGCCACCCAGTCTTGAAT
This sequence comes from Formicarius rufipectus, assembly GCA_013399695.1. Lineage (NCBI taxonomy): Eukaryota > Metazoa > Chordata > Aves > Passeriformes > Formicariidae > Formicarius > Formicarius rufipectus. Next base: position 487,468 of record VXAU01005769.1, on the reverse strand, counting down.
GTTTAGAGGAAACATCATTAGGATGTGACCTGACATGTTAACAATAAAGGCAGGTAAACCTGAAGGCTTTTTTATTTTTCTAACAATATCCAGAATTATTACTGCCTTTTTTTTTTTTTTTGCCAAGGAAATCTCTTTGCAATGTTAGCATCGTCCTCCCATATATAACTTCCCAGCAAAACTGCCACCACAGCTGCATCTTCGGGATGAGAAGCTGGGGAATGGGATGCTTCTGAACCTGCTTAACACAGCCAAGCTGCAGCCAAAGGCTGCTGTGCCTCTGCTCCAGATGTGTGCCAGCAGGTTGACTCTCCACAAAGCATAAACCCAGCACCAAGAGAGGCTGCTGTACATGAGCAGGAGCCCATCCAGAGGGGGTGTTACTTCTGCTGGGATTACGTGCTGGGCATGGAAAGCTGTCTGCTGGGAAGGAGCACATGCCTGGCCTGGCCCGGACACTCCCTCCCCTTTGCCACTGTTCTCATCACTGCTGGACTGGTTTCAGGCAACTGCCCTGTACTGGCCACTGCTCAACAGCAGCATCAACACCCCATCACTTCCAGTTTCCTGCACAATGGTTCTCCTTCATTTGTTCAAACTGTCAAATGCCTACTGACCCTGCTGTCCTCCATCCTGCAAACAGCTGCCTCCCACCCTGCCCTCTCCAGGGTCACCACAAGCAGCATGTCCTGACTCTGGGGACAGGCCCAAGATCATGTAAAGAGATCTGTGACCACGCTGTCACTCCCACCTCTCTGCCTCTCAGCTCGTGGATGGAAAGAGGCAGAGAAGGAAGAATAATGAAACAGAAAAGTCATTGCTTGCAGAAATTGTGTTACTTCTGCTCCAAACATTAAACACAGCAGCCCACAGCACTCCCCTAGGGATCCACTCCAAATCCATACACACAAAGCTGGACAATTCCTGGACAAAAGCTTCTCTGCCTGGGTTCATTTCAACTTGAACAAGTCCACTGCTTAAGAGAGAGGCTAAGCTAGCAGAATGCAAGGTTGAAGGCTGCAGACCTTAATGGATTTGTGAAGAGCTGGGGGATTGCTAGTCCCTGCCACTGTGTGCTCTGCAGTCCTTCCTGTCAGCACAGCACCCTCTGCTCCCAGAGGATGGCCAGTCTCTGCTCTGAAAGGTCCTCTCCAGCATGAGTGAAAGGCTGTTGTGGCTGTGCATGTACCTCTCAACCCTATGGAAGAGGGAGTGTAACAAGCACCGATGGTAGCACTCAATTCAGGAGACCGTAATGCCAGGCAAAAATGAGTGTTTAGCTCTCTTGCTCCAAGAGAGCTGCGTGATCTTTCCTGTGTGCCTGGAGATGTTTAGCACTGCACAGTTTGGATAAAGAGGGTTTGCAGAAAGGGAAAACAACAACAAAAATCCCAGTGGTCTACACTGACAAAAGCACACACCGAAGGCAGAAGAGCAGCTGAAGATTTTCATGCCTTGATGCAAAGACTGCATTTAAATAACACACAGCACCACATTTCCCTCCTGGCTCCTCTGTGCTGCTTGTTGAAGGAAATCCATATGGTTAACCTGGCAGGAAGAATGCATCTCTGTGATTTCCACTGAGCTAATGGGAGCCAATAACGTTACCTGTATCGTGGAGGACACCGTTCCCACCCATCCCAATATTTGTCTAATAAAAGGTCAGCCCATTATATGGCATCTATTTGCAAAATTAAGAGCCTCTCTCCAGCAGCTAAATGCTTGCTTTAGATTTGGAATGACTGTAATTAAAGTTACATTGTGCTCGGATTGGTGCCAGTCACTGCAGAGCTGCAGGCACGACCTGCCGCTCCCAGCGCCGTGTGCCGGGGCGTCCCACTCCATTAGCTCCAGGGAATTAGCTGTCATTAACCAAGAGATGCACACTCCTTCGTGTTGTCAAACCGCAATCAAGCGGGTCACAGGTGAAGAATAAATACTTTCAGAACAAGCCCAATTACACCATTTACATTTCATTACAGAACCTGTTTAATCCACTGATGGGCTCCCAAGTTCTTCTGCCTAATAAACAGCATTTCAGAGGAATTAATAGGCTCTGCAAAACATGCTAATTACACTCTTTTGCATCGCATTTGCAATATTGATTTTAAAGTTGCCACTTCCCCCTCTCCACTCTCCTTTCCCAGCCCCAGAGCCTTAACTTTCTGCGAAGTACACTCAAACCAACCCAATTACTGGTGAGTTTAGAAGCTAATGCAGCTCTCCTGTCAAAGCTCAGTTCCAGCAAAGGCCAACAAACAGGGAGGGATTTTCACATCCATAACTTGTGCAAGTTCCTCCAGACGACCACTGGAAACAGCTGCTGAATAGCAATTACAGGCAGAGAGCAGGCATCAGCAGAGACTTTGCCATAGCAACAAGCCTGGCTGGACCCGCTCCCCAAAGACGCCTCCTCCTCCCCAAGACCACAGCAGCGGAACAGGTACAACGACAACACAACCACCACAGTCTCATTTTGATTTGAAACCACAGCTACTTGATGCTCTCCTGGGCACTGAACTGTTTAAAAAACAAAAGGAAAGTTTATTTTCAAATTGCGGGTCTCAGCTGAACTGTTCAGAAGAGAGGAACAAATCAGACACGCTGGTGGAACACACTGACTGGTTGTTTATTTACCCTGGCTATTCTGCCCAACTTCTGCCACTGGCTTTCTGTTTTCTTCCTCCTCCATGTGCTCACTCTGCCCTCCCCTCTGCTTCTCTGAAATCCATTTTCTCGAACCAGTGGGTTTGCTTTCCAACCTCTGACTTTCTGCAATGGCTTGGTGTCTTGTCATTTGACTTTTGGGGTTTTATCCCAAGCTTACTAACAGCTAAAAGCACTTGGAGGAGGAGATGGGAGTGGGACAGGGTGCTTGTGTTTCTCTACAGCACCAGTAGGCTGTTTAAATGGACCCACAAATAAAGGACAGTAACCTGTTGCGTTTAATTCCTTTAGTGACAACCAAGCAAGAAAGAAAAGCCAAGGGAAGCCACTCCTGGATTTTCAGAAGATGGTGAGATACAGAGCACCCACAAGATGCTCCTGCCATAAGGGCTGATACCTAATCCTGCATTTACTCCTGCTCCTCAGAAACTTTCACCAATAGTAATACAGGTTTCAATGGGAATGGATATGGGAGCAGACACTGCAAAAATAGGCATAAGGAGCAGGCAAAGTTTAATGAAGACAACTCTGCCCTATTGTCCCTTCCCCAGGAATTTGGGCACGTCCCCAAGTGCACTGAAGAACAACACAAATACAACCTATGGCCAAAGATTCAATCTCCCATGTATCTAGTCCGGCTGAATGCTCATCCAGGAGCAATCTACTGCACGAGTCAAACCCATTTGTGTTAGTCCAGCCATCCATGTAACCCTCTTTGTGAAGTCAAGGCCAGGTGCTCCTCAGTGCCCCAGGTGATCCACTGCGTGCCATGGCCTTCCACCGTCTGGTCCAAGGAATGGCCCAGGGGCTGCCTCGTGCACTCTCTGCACAGCAGGAGAAGCCTCCACCCCTGCCTGCCCACACTCCTCCCCTCACCCCTAACAAGAACATCTGGCTCACAGGAGGCAGCTGTGGTAGCAACACATGCAAGAGACATTCAAGTCATGTAGGAAGGTTGGCTGGCATCTTGTACCATTTTATAACATGCTTATCACGTGTATGGGATTTCTTTTGCCTCTCAGAGATTCTGGAAGGATTTACAAACTTAAAATGCTACAAAATAATACCTTGGGATCTCTTCCCCCTCATAAGCACCAAAACTGGATTAGTTAGTTGTTGTGTGGCAAACACTTTGAAGTATCACTTAATGCTCCTAATCATGCAGTCCCTGTTTAACACCACCTACCAACACCAGCATGGGTTGGAAAGGAGATATAAATACCAACCACATTTAGTAATGACATTGAAACTACATCAATATTTGTCAAGAATTACCCTTACTCTTAAAAAAACACCTCAAGAAAAAAAATCTACTAGCAGTTCTGTATCTCTTCTGCAGAGCAGACCCTTAGGCAATGCAACATCACTTGGCAGCAGCCCATGGCTGCCTCAGATAAGGGTCTTTTTTACTGCAAAACCTTCTGACAAACCCTTACTGCATGTTTTACAAAGTAGGGCTAACCCAGCCCAGGCCTGCATAGTGTGCAACAGCAGAAAAGAGCACAGGACAAGGAGAGTTGGCAACAGAACAACTAAGACCATCTCTAACTTAATCTGACAGAAAAGCAAATTGAGAAAGAGATACAGTCAACTATTTGAAGCTTGGCCATTCTTAATCATCCATAGGAAGGAACAGCTCACTCTTGCCATCTCATTGCACAGGTAAGATTAAAGACAGGCAGGAGATTTTTACCCCATAGATACAATGATTAACGTTTCTAAACAGACATATAGTTTGAAAGCACTATTATAGGAAAAAGAAAAGTTGTTGCTTCATGTTCTCAACCCACTATTTTCCCTGGGCATTGAGCCAGTGACTGAAGAATGAGGAAAGTTGCTATTTAAAGAGTTATCTTGAATTGCAAGGTTTGGTAATGAACACAACTTGTTATTGTCCCCTTTGCTGAAATCAGGAGCACATGAAAAAGGTAGAGATGAGTGCTCTGCCAAGCACTCTGTCCTGAGTCAAACTCAGAGGAGGAAGACTGGCAATATGCTTCTGACAGATGTCTCTCCATCCCAGTTTCCCTGGTGGCAAGAGAACAAAGTTCACTCCCTTATTGTCTGCAGTGAACCTGGAGCTGCTCTGCACAAGTTTGTCCACTGCTGTCAAGAAGGATGCAAGAAAATTATTCATAGAGCCCTGGAATGGTTTGGGTTGGAAGGGACCTTAAAGATCATCTAGTTCCAACCCCCCTGCCATGGGCCATGGAATTCAAAGAGCAAGACACAGCAGCTTTCACTTTTTCTACAAGATAGGACACTGTGTAAAGCCACGGGTCTCGTAATGGTGACATAATGTACATTCTACAGGTGATCATGCTGGGAAAAGAAAAGGTGTGAGCTTCCATGAAGAGAATGTTCTTGCCTCATTAGTTGCCGCATTACCTCTGAGAACAACTCCTGCCAGAGCTGGGATGCTACACATGTGCTAGCACCTTGCTAGGGGGCACAGCAAATAAGGTGGAATCAGTTCCTGCAGAAACAGCTTGTGGTCTGGCTGGGCACGGTGGGTTGCTCTCAGTTCCTACTGCACCTCCTCATGCCCCAGTATAATTTAAATAGCTCACTGTGGGAAGTAAGTGGAGAATACATTCCATAGGTTTTGTTTCCTGCTTAGTCTGGAGGACACTGATGTTGTGAGTTGCTGTTCTAAGACCTCTCAGAAAAAAAAGTCCAGTGTGACCTCCTGCATCCAGGCCTTCCTGCTGTTATAAACTAAGCAAAACAGCATGCTGTGTCCTGCCCATGGGGCAGACAGACAACAGACTGTGGTCTAATTAGAAAAGACATGCTTCCCACATTATCCATAAAGCTGCCTCAGAACCTACAACTAAGGACAAATAAATAACTGTCAAGGCTAATAAGCCCAAAATCATAAGAGGAGGGGAAAAAACAGAAATTGTATCTACTCAGATCTCAGTTGTGTGATCAAAAAGAATGTGTGGTAACAACTGTGAAGACAAACAAAACCAGCTATGGTTGAGCCAGCTCTTCTTCAGCAGACTCAGACATGCTCCACCCCAACAGATTGTGCCAACCTCTCGGCATTTTTCTGGATTTCCAAACTAATAAGAGGCAAAATCTCCCACAAGTGATTAATTGGAGCATTTGAGACGACCTTCTCCATTTCGACACTGCCAGGGCGTAAGAGGAGGATGTGAGGAGATATCCAGTATGGGGAGCTGGAGAAAACAACCCAGAAAAGATGAAGATTGTGAGGTCAGCACACTCTCCCAGGGCTGGTTAAATCAGGGAGCAGTTTAGGACATTCTTGGGATAAAAGGTGTTACAGGGATGACATCCAGAAGCTTTGCACCCACCCATGTGGATCACAGCCACTCATTACACAAATCATGAATCCAGAGCCCTTCCATTTTGCATTCCCTCTCCTCACATCCTCATAGGGAGGGATAGACCACCTTCCCTGGGGAGGATAGACCAACTCCAGGCACTCTTCAGAACTTCCTGGGAGCCAGTTATGTTGCTGGCACCCTACACTGTACTGTTTTACAAACCAAGTCCCTCAACCTGTCGCTGCGGTTGAGAAAAGTGTTAAGAACCTGCATTACATAGAAAGGATTAACTCCAAGTGACAGTTTCCAACAGAAAACATGAAGAACAAGTTGGAAGTATGCAAATTGCCTTAGTTTCTCCATTCCTTCCTCAGCCACTGAATGACAGGTCAGAAATCTGTTCAGAATTAATTTTCATCAATCTATTTCACCTTTCTGCTCACAAATCTGAGGCAGGGTCTGGCCCCTGGACATCTGGAGGGCACTGAAGCAGTTCCCACTGGGAGCTTCTCCCTGAGAAAAGGGAGCAACCAGTGGGATGAAGCAGTGTCAGCTCTCACCTATCAGTAGCACTGAGTCAAACATCACCACGTGGGTGCAACCATGCACTTGACAGAAACACTAGTATTTCCAGCACTCTCTTTCATCTAATGAGGGGAAAATAGAGGCTGGACTCAAGATGAGGAGTCTGCTCAGAGTTTTTCCCACAAGAACAGTGACAGCAGGAGCCACCATATGGGATGAGACGCAGAATAACTTTGCCTTGGCCTTGTTGATTGAACAGGACTAATCAGGCTGAACTTGGGACCCATCTGCCGACCACTCTGATCACAGGCTATGGAACCAGGACACCACCCATGAGCTGGCAGGACCACAGGCATGGGTGGGGGGAGGCAGCACCATCCACACACTCACCCGCTCCCTGGCTCCTCCAACACTGCTGTTTGGCTCTGTCCTGCAGGGATCAGTCTCTGGAAACACAGCCAGGCAATGCCATGTGTTGCTGCTATATCAGATTACTAATCAGCCTGGAATATGCATCATTTCAATCAGAGAGGCATTTATTTATTCTAAAAGAAACATCTCCACAGTGGAGAGACTCGATCCTCACAAGGTGCCACGCAGCTCTTGGAGGCCACTGGACATGTCCTGCAATGTTTGAAAGAGGCAGTAACTTCCTCATGAGGGTGGTGGATCTCTGGCTGAGCAGAGGTCAATTAAAGAGTTTCAGGTGATGCAGATTCTGCTCTGCCTCAGCTTCTTCTCTTTTTGAGAAAGGTGGCCAAGATGAGCTGGTCCCAGAGCCACTCTGTGGGGTGCAAGAGGGCAGGTATGGGGACATGACCTCAAGAGACACAATCCCTGTGGTGAAACGAAGCACATGTTAACAAAGGCAAGCTCAGCATGACACTATGGGCTCAAAACCCTCCACCTTTTGTCCCCTCCAACTTGTGGCTGCATCAAAGCACCAGCCAGAAGCTTGGAAGCTGATATGGGAGATCAATCAAGGAGAAGGTGCAAGATGCACCGAGGTAGCAGATTACAGCAAAATCCCTGACCTAAACTTTGGGTAACTTCATCTTGGTCTCCAGGATACCTTTGCATCCTGCCCCATGCTGAGGTGGTTGGTTAGGGTGCCTGTCCATGCCAGATAGACTGACTGCTTTCTGCAAGCACCTTATATGCAGAGAACAGGACGAAACCCAAATTCATTTCACATGATCAAGAAGGCAGGATATAATGACTTCTCATCCCTATCTGCCCAAGCTGGATCTGAACCACTGTCCTACAGCACCACTGAAACTCCCCAGCTTCACCCCATTTCCTCAGTTAAAGGATGTCTCCTTTCCACCACTACTCCCCCAGTGACTGTCAGAGACAGCAGAGCTGTCTCTCTGCAATGCCTAGAGGAAAATTCCCCTTTCACAGGCTCAATTCCAAAGGAAAATCCTGACATCTTTCCATGTGAATCAGCTATTTCCCTGAATCCCAACCACTTTGTCTGCAGGACTTGGTTGGGAAAGGCAAAGCCAAAAAGACAAAAAGAGTTGTATCCTAAATAAAAACATGTTCTAAACACTTGGAAATAGAAAAGGTAAGAAAAGAGGAAAACCACATTTAGCTTTGTAAGGCAGTAACAAGCAGTGCAATATGTAGCTTCAAGGCTGCACAGCCAGGACAGAAAACCCTCCAGAGAGAAAGAACTAGGCCACAAAACTCTGATAACAGCTGCTAAATCTGCCTGTATGACCCAAAATTTGTGGGTGAGGCCCCTTTGATGGCTGAGCTGGTTGGCTGCTCTCCTTGGACAGGTTTTTATTTACATGTTGACGGGCTGTGGAAGCAGCTCTGAACATTCTCACAGAAGAGGAAATGTGACCAGGACACCAAGTGCTGCAGGCGATGCCTCCACCTTCCTGGACCTGACTGACCACAAGGGGTCTGTGTGAGAGGTGCCCACTGACCCAACAGCCAGCATCTGGCTGCCATCCATGCACCAATGTGTGCAAAATCTGGACCACAGCAACCCCTACTCTGCTTCCTCTTGGACCCACTGATGCCCAGGTGCTTGCTGCTGGCTTATTTCAGAGTCACAGAATGGTTTGGCTTGGAAGTATCCTTAAAGATCATCTCGTTCCACACCCCTGCCATGGGCAGGGACACCTTCCCCTAGCCCAGGTTGCTCCAAGCCCCATCCAACCTGGTCTTGAACACTGCCAGGGATGGGGCATCTGCAGCTTCTCTGGACAACCTTGTCCCAGTGCCTCACCACCCTCAGAGTAAAGATAAAAATTTATCTCTGCCTCTAAAACTTGCATGTTACAAATTCAATATAAAAAGAGGAGACTTTGGCAGACAATTTTATGGAGAAAAATTCTTTGAGGTTATTCATCCCTATCATCCTCAAGGGAAATCATTTCAATATTATAAGCAACAGTATTGCTGTAGAGAACATGGAAAAAACCTGATAAATGCATCATTTTATCAACAGAAGCAAGGTCATCCAAACCCAGAGATGACTACATTCAATATTAATATCTCCCCTTCTCCAGGCAGGGTTTCAACCTCTTGGTAACCATCCATTCCCCAGAGAAACGTCTTCCAGTAGCTTTGATGTGAACTAATTAGGCCTGCACAGCTAGTAAGTGCCATCTGCCTGCCACAGCAGTGCTGGAGACTCCACAGAACAGGAGAGGATGGGCTGTCTCATCTCACAGCACCAGCTGGACCAGCACCCTCTCCTGCACCCTCCTGTGTCTCACGAGCCCCAGTTTGCCCCAGCATCCAGCAAAGGGAACAACTGACCAGGGCACAACGCAAAGACAAAGTTGCCTCCTCTCTGACACATGCAACTGCCTCATTCAAGCCCTGGTTTATTCTCATTTCCAAGAACTCTTATTTGTTTCTGCTGCTCCAGCTCTAAGCTGTTATGTATATTGTTTTAATGAGGTCCATTCCACTGATAAAAAGGGCACATCAACCTCACTGCTCAATTTATTTCTGCTCGGAGTATTCAAGAGCTGCTTCTCAACAAGTTTGAGAAGATCTATTAAGAGTCCAGTCCCAACTGGTAAACAATGTCCATTTCTGGACTGGCCCCACCAATCCAATCAGCAAAGGCATTTAAGGGCAGGATATACAATATTGGAAAATGAAATTGCTTTGAAAAAAATTCCTTCTTGCTTATTTGCCAGCTAATGACAGAACCAATGCCAAGCACAGCCAATCTGTCCTAGGGTGTTCAGAGAGATAGTTCTTATGCCAATACATCATTTTTTTTCCTCTTCATCCACCTAAACACATCCCACCTGTCAGTCCTCACCTCGGCCTGGGAACATCTCCAGAGGCTTCTCTTCCTCAGTGCAGAGGCAGCAACATTCCCAATGCTATATGATCAGGTAACTCAGTGCCTTGTTTTGTCTCTTTTTCTAAAATGTCCTGAATTTTGCACTTCTCTCACTGGAGACAAGGTTATGTTGTTGAGTTGTCTTTTCCCTTGTAAATATTTGCTGTTGACAACCATTTGCAATGTAAAACTTCTCTAAGGAAGGGGAGAGAGGCTGATGCTCTGCTGTATTTGATACTATTCCTTATGCCATCTGTGATCTTCCCCTACTATTTTTATAGGTACTTTCTTATGAAAGACTGGATGCTATTCTGTGTGGAGAAATATAAAGCTAAAAGAGAAGAAAGGCAAGGCAACTCAGCAAACTAAACTCTGAGGGTTAAGCCTAATTTTGGGAAACCCAGGCTCAGTTCCTTGCTGTGTCAGACTCCCTACATAACCCTCCTGTCCATCTTACAAAGAGATTAATGACATTCCCTAACAAAGGTTCAGTCCCACACACCCCGTGACAGACCTAATACTTCCAGAGGGTTTGTCAGCAGTAAAGTCTGAAGGAGCACTGTTAGTCTGCTGCCTTCCAGAGCATCACCTAATCACACCTCACACTGCCCCATCCCTTCCCCCTGTGAACTTCCATATAATAACTGAAAGATGTGACAAGCCTAACTTTAATCATGTTCTCACCCTGGCTGATATCATTAATCTTGGAGCCACCGATGGGTAATTTAATTAGGGTGCATTTGTAATGAATTACAATCATCATTTAGCGCTATTGTTCCTCACACGAGCAGAGGGGAGTCAGAAAACTGGCAGAGTTGATCTTCTTAATTGCACTCATACACTATGCAAGACAGCACCGGCCCCAGCCCTTCACTGCTGGTTTCATAGATAAAGGAACACGAGCACCAGGGACCCTCCAAGGGGAGCCTGGCAAACATCTCCACGTGTGCTCCCCACGAGCATCAGTGACAACCAGGCCTGTGAGATGGACCTTTTGATGGAGAAGGTGTCAAACTCTAAGCAAACAGCTCAGAGCTGAAGCAGAGGGAGAAACACAGGATAGAAACTGTGCTTCTTTCTCACCACCTGTGAGTGTCTGATACAGACACTAAGGTGTGGCAAGACAGCAAAACATGAGTAAATGGGCATATGGTAAGCCCAGAAGTGTCCCGACTAAAGGACTGGATTTATTAAAACACGCTCACTTGATGGTGATTGTGCAGTCACTCTGAAGCCACGAGCACATGAAAGGCTGTAGTCACTAATGATGGAAGGAGAATATTTGTCCCAGAGCTTAAAATCCATCTCTACACGACTAATTTCCAGCCAAACCCGTTCGTTCATCTCTGTTCAGCTCCTTTGCTGCTGTGTGCAGGATGCACAGCAGTGAGTGCCTGTATTTATTTCAGACATGACTTCAGTCTGCAAAAGAGGAGCAATCTGTTGCTGTGGCTGAGAGCCAGCCCACCTCCTCGCTATCTCTGTGCAGAACAGACACACTCCCCCACGGACGTCGTGTCGTGCCATCCCACTTGGGCAGCCAGGCCAACCTGCTTTTGAGCTAAACCCTGCTGAAGAGCTGCTCAGCTTCTGTTAGGCTCACTGAGGTATTTTATGCAAAACGCAACAGTTCTGATGCATAGGACCAGTGGAAAACAAGCCCTATAAATCTCCTCCAAGAGGGTGGCCAGGACCCCTCTCAGTTGCTGCTCAGAAGAACATGTGGGTTTCCAGACCTCAGCACAACCAGGAGGAACAGTTATTCCCCAGATTGCCCAGCTGGGACACCCCAGTTGTGGCACATTCCTAGGGGGAGGCAGAAGCAAAGTCAGATTTTTAAGATGGACAAGGAACATCAAACCCTGGGCTGGGTCAGTGTCCCAAGGGCAACATGACCGTGTCTCTCCACTCCTCAAAAATATTCACTGAGGCTTCACAGAAACTCCATCTCAATTGACTAAAAGTGCCACAAAGTGGGTTTTTTTTTCCCAAATAATTTTGCCAGGTATCATGAAAGACTCCCTTCTACTTGTGTGGAATGCATCTTGAAACCAAAGGATTCCTGGGCAAGGCAAAATGCTGGTTTTTGTCAAACCTATTTTTTAAATAAAGCCTTGGAAAGGAGCTGATCAATTTGGACTGTCAAATCATGCCCCCATGCCAGCAAAATGAGCAAGGAAAAATTATTACATACATGTACAAATCCTCTGTGGCGTTAAAACATGGCAAGAGAAATAATTCAGTGTGGCTCAGAGCAGAGCATAACCAGGCCTTTGTTTTGGTAGTGCTGTTTCCAAGAGTTAACAAACCTGTTGGATAAAGCACTGGACAGTAGTGAAGCAAATTTAGGGAACAGTCTGGATTATACAATAATGTAATTTTTTTAATTGGTGGCATACACTCATCTGAAACATTGTGGCCATTCTTCAGGATAGGCCCAGGATAGTACTGAAAAGCAGTAGGAAGAAGTTTTCATAAATCCCTCAGAAATTCTGGGAAAATTGTATGAAGGAACAAAAAACAAGAGGCTCAAAAAGGAGGTCTATAAAATACCAAGATCATTATAAAGGAAAAAAGAGCACTGGAGAACAGGAGAGAACTCATCTGAAAAAAACAGAATGGAAAGACTTTAATTTTCACACAACACATGTTAATTAACCTGTGTAACCAGGGCTGTAGGGGAGCAGAAGCACAGAATTTAATGAAAATTAGAACAGACAACAACATCCTATTTTGTAAATGGTATTCCTGACATTTCCATTTTGCTTTTGAGAAAGGGATATGGTCAAGAGGAACTTCCTTTTAATCATGCTATTAACAACACAGTCACTGAGCAGCATTTCTTATGTTTTCCCAAGTCAAGAGTAACTTCTGGTGCACACTCACAGCTGGGAGCTCAGCGAGAGACACCCCCTCGAGTCACCTTTCCTGGGCAAGGTCGTGCCCACTCTGCCCCTGCTCTGCTTTAAGGGCAGGTGAGGACCAGGATGGGTGTCCTGTCCTGGCTGCCAAGCACAAAGTGCTGCTGCAGGTGGGGATGGAGCACGGCAGGGAAAGTGTAATTGCATTCACCAGTTAACTTCAGCCTCAAACCCCTCCTGCCATGTGGCACCTAAAGGCTGGGACACTGACCAGCCAGAGACACATTGCAACTTAACACAAAGTTTCAGGCAGACTCTTTACCTGCTCCCATCCGCTGCCATTATAAAAGCTGAAAAATACAAGGGGAAAAAATTCCCTTTATCGTTGGGCTGCTCGCCAAATGCGGAGTCAGCATTTTTGAGACGTGCCATCAGCATTTCTTTGTCAGTCACTTTTCTCCACTTGCTTTCACGTAGTGAGTGAAAAGGATAAAATACCTTTTCTAGCAAAATGATTGTAAAGCCACTTGAAATTATGGGAGGGATGCAGGCGCAGGTGCAGCTCTCAGCTGCTGCACTTGAAGACAACAGGGCTACAATCCGGCAGCGTCGCCCTTCGGCTGCAGAACCTCCACTGCAGCAGCTCCCAGCCCTAGGACTCTCCTCTACTCTCAACTTTGTGAAATCCTGACTTTTGAGAGCTGACATCACTCAGTCCTTCCCTCTGCTGGAGCTGATCTATTTCAGGGATGCACTGGTAAAAGCACAGAGTGCTCATGAGATGTGCTATCCCAAGTATAATTTTCCCTTTGTAAATAAATTTGGCCACCACCCCGTCTGGGTGGGATGACTGGGGAAACAGCTGATATTTGAAATCTCAAACCATAGCATGAAAATAAGTCTTTAATGAACTGTGCGTCTGAGGGAAAGAAAAGAACTGGCTGCAAAATAACAAGTGATAACCATTGGAAAAAATAAGTGAAGCATATGCAGGAGGAAACTCCATTAGAGCAGCAGCCACACAATTAAAGATGGATGTGGCAAACGCATGTGTGAGCAGTTCATGGTGCTGCTGTGACCCACAGGCCCATTAGCTCTGGAGCACTGGTAAGCTGATTAGCTCTGGAGAAGGATGATGGCAGAACTCATCAGCTAAGCTTGTTAGCTGCCACACAAAGTTGGTGTACCTTGGAAGCTTTGCAAAGTGATTAGCTTGGGGTGGGAGGAGGCAGCAGAGCCTGTTACAGTAGATGAATAACCCAAAGCAGGCACTGCGTGGGCACGAGCTCTGGGTACAGATTGGCTGCCTGGGCTCCAGCAGAGCTGGGGAGAGGGGATCTGCCTCCGTTGGGGAGCAGAGGAAAAAGACACCCATTCCAGGCCACAGCCTGCCAAATCTGTGTCTTAGTCATAGCCAAGGTCTGCAGCCTTCTTGCACAATAGAATTAAGCCCCCCTGGTCTTCAAGTCCCTCCAAAATCCCTGCCTGCCATCACTGAGGGTGCTGGGATCTGCACCATGAAAGGCTGGGGAGGTGGATGCTGTCCTTGTGCCAGCAGGAAAAGTGCCATCAACTCTCCCCAAAATACCTCTTGACCAAGCTTACTTTCAATGCAAACCAGAGGAGTAAGATAACTCAGCCCAATGAAAAATGACAATTTTCTTCCATCTGCCTTCAGTCTGCACCGCAATGCCCCACAGCCATTCAAGAACAACAACTCCTGTCTCATTTGGGAAACAATTTCAAAGAGGTTCAGCTCTAAACATCTCTCTTCCTTCTGTGGTGGGACCCCACTTCAGTCACAGAACCATTAAATTGTTTGGGTTGGAAAAGATCTTAATGAACACTTGAACACTTAATGTCCAAGCATTAAGCCAGCATTGCCAAGTCCACCACTAAACCGTGCCCCCAAGTGCCACATCTATCTAGCTGGGAATACAATCAGCACTTCACTTTTATACAGCAAGGCAACCATTTTGTCCCATCTTATCTTAAAATGGTTCATACAACTGCTTGAGCTCTGCAAAACCTGCACAAACTCAAACTGCATGTCCACAAGTTGGTGCAAATAAAGGAGCTTTAGACTTTCTGCCAGTTCACAATGGCTGCAGTCTTGCACATGTCAGCTTCTGTTTGCCCTTCTCTTTTTCTTCTTTTGAGTCCCCATAGAAACAAGACAGAGACAAGAATATTACATATTCAACCTCCTAGAAAAATAAATACTAAAAAAGCTTTAATCACAAACCCACAGATTATTTAGGCTACATGTGGCTATAAGAGTGCAGCAAATGTCTATAAGGGTGTAGAAAGTTAATTCTTTAGGGTACAATTGTAGAGGGAAAATAACGTGTTTTAACTTAATGCTTTCTAATTTCCAAATGCCTACCTGCAAACGTTCGTTGTGAATGCATGGAGATGTCTTATGCATTCATTAAGTCTGTTTGGTTAATCTGCTTTTACATAAAACTAAAAGAGATTAATAAACTTCTCTAAATGGCCCAGCATTGCCAGCATTCTTCCCTTTCTGACAAGCCTTGCAAGACCAGATTTGATTAAAAACTTTTCTTCAATTTCCATATCCTGAAGTCAAGGTACTAGATGGCAATCTTTGTTTTTGTTTCAAAATAAAGAAAACTTCACAGTTGCAGAGAAAACATGATGCAAATATAACCGACAGCTCAAAACCAGATGGCAAATAAAATTATCTCAAAGCATATTGTTATTTTTACATTGCATTTACAATTTTCAACACTCATATTTGGCAATACTGCCGTCCCTCATTTTATGTAGGTTAAAAGTGAGAAGCAGCCGTCTGCTCACTTCAAAGTCAAGTATTTACCCCCAGGTAGGATCTATTTATGTGCATTTAACCAACTATTTATAGTCATTTGAAAACAGAAGGTTTTCATGAAAAGTGCTGGCACATCCTTCACTGTAACAGTGTTGATAATATGATCTCTTTGCTCCCACTGGACCTTCTAATTTGATAACTCCTTTGGTAAATATGAACTGGAATGTTGGGACCTATGATATTAAAATTTCTTTAAGCAGCCAACCTCTCTACTTCCCCAGATGCTTTTCTGCTGCTTGTAGCAATAAATCTTCCAGTCATGCAGTAAGGCACCAAGGCACTTAGGACTTTTATGAGATAGGCTACTTGGGCTTTGGGAAGTATTAATAGTCCATCAGAGAAGACACTGACACCAATCTCCAGGTAGCTGAGGCAGAACATCTTGGTGTGATGGGGCTGGTGATGAGCACAGGACAAAAGCACAGTCAGAGTGTCACCCATAGACATTCTCCTCCTTCATCCCACGGATTTATTCTCCCTACTGTCCTTTCTAGGAAACATGGCAGTCACACTGTGAGATTTCTAAAATGAGATCTATGCCCCAGTCCCTCAGCAAAGCAGCAGCAAGAAAAACAATTCATTTCTGGAAGCTGATACTCATCAGCAAACTCCACCTCTCTGCTCTATTCGCTGCTCCACCACAGCAAACAGGGCCATTCTCCTTCCCAAGCTCGACTGCGCAAAGATCCAGTAGATAAAAAAAACATATCTAAATGAGAAATGCAGCAAAAAGAAATGAGTTCAGACAGCTCCTCCTCTCTGATCTGGGATACAATAATTATGCCCAGGTCATGTGAATTCATGGCTGCGTATCCTTAGGGTAGCTCATTTTACCCATTAACATCAAAACCCTCTTCCAGCAGCTTCTCTCTCTCCTTTCCCACCTTTCCAGGTGTCCAATTCACTCACTTCTCTTTACCATTCATTACAGGTGTCTGTTACATGGCCATTCCCTAATGCAGGTGCACCTCAGCAGACACACACAACCCCCCCCTTGCTCTGCCAAGAAACGTTTGCAGCTTTGAAGCCCAGAAGACAGCTTCACCCATGAGTCCTCCCATGCTAGAGAAGAGTTTGGAAGAGGCTTTTGGGAGCAATCCATGCAGACATTAACACATTCTTCTTCCAAATTTTTCCAGACATCCTCCTGCAGAGAATGCTACTGAAGTCTGGCGGTGGATCAAGACGGGCAGGTGACACGCCATTCCTCTTCCTCTTGCAGGCTGCCAGGTTCCTGCTGTGCCCTTCGACCTACCTCTACTCCAATTAACAAACCAAATGAACCAACAGTCACAAGTGCAAACTCATGACACTGTGCCAACCACCACTAGTCCATTTGCTCATGGGCCATTCCTTCCTTTGATACTCCTTTGGGTTTTGCTTTTAGACTGTGAGCTTTCCAGAAAAAGCATCTATCTTCACTTATTTTTCCTCCAAGAGCCAGTACTAATGTGGTTAATAATAGCAGCTAACCTTTGACTGCTAAAGTATTAGCAATGCCACCCATAAAGCTGTGTCATATTTAGTGAGCTGTCAGAGCAGCAGCATCATTAAAAAGCCCAAGCACATAACTAATGTATGTAAAACACTGCAAGAGATGATCATTAGGTTGGTGGTGATTTATTCCAAAACTGATGGAAGCAAAGGGCTTGGCAGTGAGAACTGCCGAAGGGAGGGAAGCAGGGTAGGCTAACACTCATACTGGAACTGTCCTACCACCTGGTTTGCAGTAGCAAGTTCTGGAGGAAGCAATACGTGTGTTTTTTTTTGAAACTCAAATGACCCTTCATGGTCTGTGGACTCGCTCTCCTAATGATTTCTGCCTGTATTTGCAAGGTCTTTTATTCCCTCTCTTCTCATTTCACATCAGAGGGATGTCAAGACTTTTGCTGCCTAGTGTTAGCTCTGTGTCTGTACACGATGTTCTCACTGTGCTTGCTGGGACCCACAGGCTTTATAATTAGGGCTGGATTCAAGCAGCACCAAGCACACTTGCAAAGATTCTCTTCAAAACCAAACTTCCCCACTCCTTCCCAGTGCCAGCCCTCCCTGCTGCCACAGCTCCAGTGGCTAAAGATTGTTACAGGAAAAAAAGCAACACCCTCCCCTCCTCGGCACAGCACAGCCGGCTGGCTCTCCATGGGCAGCAGCTCCTAAGCTCTCCTGGTCCTGCATCACCCCATCTCCCTGCAGACACCCAGGGACTGCAGCAGCCTGAGTCACCACGGATCTGAGACCTGCAGCCCTTCTTGGGAACACAGACTGCCTCTTGCACAGCCACATCAGCTCCTCTGCACACACCAGCCTGACCCAGAGAACCCCAAGCTCGTGGCCCACAGGGCCCAGCCCATTCAGCAGCTCCTGCCATGGGAAGACAAGACCTGTTGATTTCTGCAGTTTCATGTCAGTGTGAATTGATGAGCTACTTCAGGAAGGTAATATTAATTCCTGGAATAACGTGCAAGGGCTGCCTAGCTGATTACCCCTCATTCCTGTCTGCTTACAAACAATGATTACAGTCTAATCTCAGCTCTCTTGGAGGAGCTGTGCAGAGTACCCTTCATCTACTGTAATTACGTTCCAGCTCCCTTGGAGCTGAAGCTCTTATTCACTCCTAGCATTATCTGCAGACTAATCTACTCGGCTGGAATGGAGGTAAAAATTACTCCAAAGAGCTGTAGTAAGCTCTTGCTCTGGCTCCAAAGCCAAGTTAAAGAAACCAAATTGCTTTGTGATGGTCAGACAAAGGCTCAGGATGAAGGAGAGATGGATCCAGCACATGGCAAAAGCAAGTGTTTGCTGGCACTGCCGACAGCCGACATTGCTTTAATGCAACTCAATGATTCCTGTTTTCTGCAGAGATGTTCACCCTGCTGTGTTTCCTTCAGCAGCTCAGCAGGATGGATACACAGCAATCTCTGGAAGCACTTTCAAAAGAAGACCTTTTCCCAATAGGGTCTGGTCATATGGTCTCCCCAAATTGCACCTCCACACTTCAGTGGGACCTCACACAGTACTATGAGGCATTAAGTGCCAAAACATCACCAGTCTTTTGAATGTGATGGGAAGGCTTAGGTTCTGCTTCCAGAACTTTTGTTCCAAATACTGAAAGTCAAATATAGCATATGCCTGATTTAATCCTGCAAAGGCTTTCAGGCAACTTCATTTGGCCTAAAACCCAGTTCTGGATAACTGTGTAGGTCAACACCCTCAATCCATCTTCTGATTATGCTATTTTCTCCAAGACCTTTATACCTAATCACGTATAAGGAAGAAATTCTTCCCTGTAAGGTAGTGAGGCCCTGGCACAAGTTAGTTACCCAGAGAAGCTGTGAATGACCCACTCCTGGCAGTGTTTCAGGCCAGGTAGGATGGGGCTTGAAGCAACCTGGTCTTGTGGAAGGTGCCCCTGCCCATGGCATGGGGGTTGGAACTTGATGGTCTTTAATTCCCTTCCAACCCAAACCATTCTGTGATTCTATGAAATTACAATATTTAACTATTTCCCTTCAACATAACTACACTCTAGAAAGACAGTAACATTGTCTGCTGCTCTTGTTAAATACACACACAGTTTTAAACCACCTCCTTGTGCAGACACAACTGAGGCCCTCTGCTCAGCCACAGGAAAGACCTCCCCTTCGGAGGTTGAGAAAAGGATCTGTGCTGCCTTCCTTTGCTGGTGGTGATGGGACAGGGCAATGGTGACATGCACTGGCAGCCACAGCAAGGGCTCTCCAGCAACCACAGACTGCACTAGGGCTGCCAGCAGAGGGTGAAGTCCTGACCACTGTCTCTTCTTCGATATTGCTATGAGTACCTGACAGATTCATCATGAAAAAAACCCTGGTTTCACATGTTGCAATTACATTTTGCCTTTGCTGAGGGTACCACCTCTGTGAACAAAGCAAGGGCATGTGCTCCAACCCATGCCTGAGGCACATGAAGTTTAACTGCAGCAATCTGAGAAGTGAGACCACTCCCCAAAGCCTCATCTCCCAGAAGGATAGCCAGATACCTGGGCTGCCAAAGGTCCTGTGTTCTAATTAAGTGTTGAATCTAGGCGTAGGGTTTTTTTTTTTTTTAAATCTAGTAAGATGTTCCTCCATCCTACAGTGCCGTCACTCTTTGCTATGCTGTAATTCAGTAAGGAGACCAGTTAATTAAGTTTGAACAACAGTGTCTAATGACTTCTATTTAAAGCTGTTCATAAAAAAAATATTACAAGCTCTTAGAAATTACCTAACTTTGGAAGCTAACATGGTACCTTAAGAGAATAAAACATAGTATTGCATACTTGTACTTTGAATGCATACCCTCTGCCCCAAGCAGCGCAGTGGAACAAGACATCCCTTTCTGCCCTACAATTGCTTCTTTCACATTTAAGTCATGATGAGAACACCATTAAAATAATAAAATGGCCATGGATACAGGGATCAAAATGAGTGCTGGCAGCATCACTGTTAAGTGCAGTTCCATTTAAAATACTCTTCAGATGCTGGTAATGCAGCTGCTTCTAAACTGTGTGAAACTGTGGCCTTGGGGGAAGAGAGATGGAGCAGCAAACAGGTCCTGAAGAGATGGGAAACACAGAGGAGACAACAAAATGAGACAGCTTAGAAAACCAGACAGCAGTCAAACCAGAGCAGGGTCACCCAAACTCTCAACAGGAGAAGGCAACCCCACCTCAAGTGGTTTCTGAAAGGAACTGAGGATAAGAGAAGGGGGAACAGAGGATTATTTATTTGGTTTGACCTCCCTACAGCTTAATCTTTCTGTTCATCTCTAGCATTCAACAACGTGCACTGAGGTTGAGACACAGGATGGCACAGGGACACTGCCAGCCCAGAGAGACTCCAAGAGTAGAACACACAGATTTAGACACATCACAGGTAGACAATAAACATTAGAATTAACAGAGAAATTAATAAGAAGACTGTTTAAATATTAGTCTAATTTAGCACAAAAGAGGAGATCTAGTGCAGCATTAACCTCAGACAGACCCCCTAAGAACACATCCTGGGAGTTGTTTGCTCACTACACCCACTCACCAAAGTATCTCTAATGAGTTTCCTCCTACCTGGTATGTCAGATCTGGAGGGAACCCCTCGAGGTAACTTCCTTTCTAGTCTTGCCTTCCACTTAATTCACAGACTGGGAATTGTTAGGATTGAAAAATGAAAGCCTTATTTTTCTTAGTCTTCTTGGCAGAGAAGAAGTGACAAGGACAACTATCCATCACTGTTCTTTGTGAGCATCACAGAGCCATAATGAAAGAATCACACCTGATTTATTTTCTACTCAGCCAAAATAAAAAAGACCTTTGGTCTGACTTTACTCAAACTAAATCTCACCAACATAATAAATAGAAACATGAAAATGAAGCCTAGTTTCATCCTCCTTTTTGAAGTCAGCAAAGGGACATGCTGAAGGGAGTTCATTCTTCCCTCCAGAGAGGAGATGGATTCCACAGGTCCCTCATGATGGGGACACATATTTACCTCACTGCTGTCAAAGCCACCTTGGGTGTCATTTCTCCTGTAACCTGGTAACTTTCCTCAATTCACAAAATCATCTGCAAGCTCCCATCCAGATCTCTGATCCTCAGAGGATCATGAATCACCAAGGCAGGATAATATTTGAGGACCTAAAAGTATTGAAGTTGTTAAAAAATAAATTAGCCTTAAAATTGGATGTGTATACCAGCAGGCAAGAAAGAAGTAATATTGTAGCCTGACTCCAGAAGGTTTTCCAGAAATGATCCAGAGAATATGATGCCTTAAAACTTATTTCTGTACCAAATAAAACTAAACAAGAAACAACAAACCCTCAGGCAAAAATAATAGTAATAAATAAATAAAAGCATTCCCTTCGTATCTAGTAGAAATCCCTAAAATTCTTAAGGGAAAGGAAAAAGAATCCCTGAGGATTAGGTTTAATTATTTGGATTTTCAAAGCCTCTGTGACAAAGTACTGCCAAGAAGGCTACAAGAAAACTGTCTGAGCAACCGAGCAAGGGATGAAGCGCTATTACAAATCCAGAAATTAACCGAACGAAATTAAAAGAGGAGGTAGAACACACGATCAATATTCAACATAGTGAGAGATTACAGTGGCTGCTCCCCGAGGACCAGTTTTGTCTCTCAGATTCCTCAGCTATTTGCATAGGAGAGTGAGCTGAGATGTGGTGAGACTGCATATGACACGATTGGTTTGGGGGGTGCTGCGCTGACCTTGGCTGCTCTGCCTCTCAGAAACGCTTCATCTTCACTGCAGGCTGTCTTGGGAGAGGTTCACTTGCTTTAGTTACAGAAAATATAAAAACACAGCTGTTTAGCAGTTCAGGAGAAACCTGAGAAAGCACAGAATAATGAAGATATTTACTCTTTTCTTGCAGGATGCAAGGGAAATGATACCCAGAGGAACTGAATGGCAATTTTAAACAGATATAAAAATCTCTCTTTTCTCAAGGTCTGCATTGACCTCTGGAGCTCACTGTCCCAGGCTCTCTCCCAGATCAAGAGTTCAGAAAGTCCTAAACTGGATTAGATACATTCAGAGCAATAGTGGTGAAACACATTTACCAAAGCTTATGAAAAACATCTTTTATAAAGATACTATGACAGTTTCTTAGGCAGGGTTACACCACTGTGTGTTTTGAAATCTGAAAATAAACCACCTCCCTATGTTTGAATGAGGCTGAAAACCCTCCCTCTCCCTTGCAAGCTATAAAAATTAACACTTCAATAAGGACTTGCACACCAGAACAGGAACACCTGGACAAACCAGCAGAGTCATTACTGCTCCCAAGTCACAGATGGGGAATGAGCAGAGGGAGGCAGTCGGTGGCAGAGCTCGATAACAGTCGGGGGATCCCTGGATTTTCTGGCTCTGTGCTTGCCAACAAGCTGCTGCATCTGCTGACCAACGTGAAACAAGGACAACAGCACAGAGAATCTTGAAGGTGAAGAGGCACTTCCTCAGCTGTTCTCAGCCCTTCACCCATCCCATCCCATCCCGGACGGCTCCGCACTGCAGTGCTGGCTGGAGGCAGCTCTCTTTGGGATAACTACAGACACTATGTACAAGACACCTTTCCAAACTCAGCTCTCTCTGGATCCCTGGGGAGTGATTTCCATGCAGAGTTTTCCAGCAGCAGAGCGCTGGCAAGCTCTGGAGGAGCAGCAGAGCTGTCATCCAGTTTGGCCAGAAGCTCCAGCAATGGCCCTTCTCACTTTTCACACCAGGCTGCACACCTGGGTGGATCACTCAGGTGGAGCCTGTGACTGTCAGCTGGGCAGCAACTGTTCAGAGCTGAGCAAAGCCTGCCCTTCACGCTTTCCTCTTCAGTGTCAAGCCAACCCTGAGGCCAGCCACCAGCTCCATTCACAATCCAACCCCTTGCTTCCCTCCAGGTCACCATATTTGCTCTCCAAGTGTTCTTCTGACAGACACGCATCCTTCCCACTAATCTACATGTTCCAATGTATGCACACATTCATTTATGATTTAAAAAAATAATTAGAAATTACTTTAAAACCTGTAATGGCTTGAGGACTCTCTAGAGTGAAAGGGAGGAGGGAAGGGGGAAACCAGGTTAATAAAAGCTGTTAATTAGAGTCAAATTTCCTGCTCAATGTGTCAAGAACTAGTGAGTTATGAGTTAATCAACTGTCTGACTTCCTTGGGAGAGCAATAAAGCTGAAGACTGAAAATGAAAGGACAAGGTCATGGCCTTAAAAGAAGGTGTCCTTAAAATTGCTTAACCCTAAGGTCCAAGTTGCAAGCCATCCTCAAATGGGTTGGGACCTCCCCTATCCTGGTTCTATCACTAACCACCAGCATTCCAAGTCTTTTACTGGTTCCAGGATCTGCAGTAGTTGGGATTTTATAATGTGGGACAAAAACTGCAGAAAAATGCAGTAACTCTTCAAACCCTTGATTTTTTTGTTTCTGCTGTTCTCCTTCAAAGGATACTGCAAAAGCCCAAAGCAAAAGACAGAAATGCAACATGGAGGTGCTGGAGAATATCCATCAAGGCCTGAGTTCAGGACCCCGAGTTCCTTGTGCAGGACCCATCAACATCACCCTGCAGTAAAAGGAGCTGGCACAGCAGGAATTGCTCTAAAGAATAAATTAATAAAAACAGCAGAGAAAAGAGAGTGAAGAAGTTTGTCAAGAAATGAAGGGTTTGGAGATTATGCATTTCCCACATTTTAATGCATCTGGGAGATAAAAGTAAATCACCCATCATTTGCCTTCTGCCATTGAACTATGGAAAGATTAAAACTCTTTTCACTGCCATTTACTCTTTGCAAGTCTAGCCTAGATGGAGTACATTACTCTTTCCTGCAACATGTGATTGCTAAGAGAAGAAAAGCCGCAATTACTATGGTGCCTCTTCCATCACACAAGAGTTTTCCAAGTGGGGAAAGAAAAGGGACACAGAAGATAAATATTTCTAGCAGAGGATTCCACCAGACTTTCAAACTCCTGCTAAAACAGGAGGCACAAAAACCCTTTTTTATTTTGATTGGGACACTCAGTTATGTACCCCCCAGCCAGGTGTACACCCAATTCCAGTGAAATCATTAATCCATGAATATCATCCACCACTCAATACAGTTCAATTGGGCCACCTTGGCTGTGCAGGTGAGGTTCTGCCAAACAACCAGGATTAAGTCAGCTTGTTCATCTGGAGAACTTTTGCTGGTACTCCTCCCAGTGCTCTGCCCCCAACATCCAGCTCCTGCCCTGGGCTGAGCTGCTGCTCTCTGTAAGACCCCAGATATGGCTCTTCTCCATGCTGGATGGAGTGGGGGCTGCAGCTGTGGCTGGCAGGCAGCCAGGGATGTGGGAATAGCACAGCACCAGGCTTGCTCCCACTCACCAGGGCACGGCAGGACCAGGCACTGCTCAGTGTGGGCACCACAGTGCTCTCCCTGCTCTTGCCACCACATCTGCATATCCCTCTTCCCTGCCTGGCTGCCTCTGGAAGTGCTTAAAAGTAAAATCCTTTTCCTGGGAGATTTCTTCTCCTGCCTTGCAACCTCTACTTGGTTTAGGGGGCAAACATGCTATCTGACTGTTGTGGAGACAACATGACTCCCAAAGGTTGGGACTTGGCACAGGAAAGGAAGAGGAACAGATGTTCATAGATTTCATTGCAAAATGTAATTACCCACAGTTTTGACTACACACAACATATTCCAGTAAACGTAAAGCAATGGGAAGTGCCCTCTGTGTCCTTGTGGACATCTTGGGTGCTCCTCCAGATCTCACCTATATTTTCCAAACTGCAGCATTTCAGCATTGCAAGCTGCCTTCTGAGATGTGGGGAGCACGAAGGATCATTTCACACACAGCCAAGTAATCTTTTTAGCACTAATTTTCTTGTTCCTCTACAACATCCAGGTCCTGAGGGAAAGCAGAGCCCAAAGCTAGAACTGGATAAAAAGATCAGTTGCTTTTGCATTAAGATGCTTGTAATGATTCAGCAACTTCAAGCCATCTTTCTACCAACAAGGAGTCTTTGTGGTTCTTCTACAAGCTGATGGTTCAAATAAGAGTTCGACAGAAGTCATTACCACCTACAAAGCTGGACATTTGTGAGTACAAATGGGTCAACTGTGCCCCAAACTTGCAGATTTTTTCAGCTGGGGGAATAATCCCATCATCCTTTCCAAAAAGAAATCTACAGTTTTTCCTTCTCTAACAAGGAGTTCACCTGAAGCATTAGCAGCCAGAGCAAATGTAGGTTCACCCACAGCTCTAGGTAGGACTGTTGCTTCCCAAAGAGCAGGTGAAATGCACTGAGGATGAGATCTCATCAGTAGAGTGACCAGTTGTCTCCCATCTGACACATAATAGTTCAGCCTCCTTGAAAACCAGGCACTTCCAATAAACTCCAGGAACAATCAATCCACTATTTTTCTCTGTGCAGCAACAGTTTTCAGCAAAAGCAAACTACAGAATAGCTCAGCAAACAATTCGGAGTCTGAATTTTTTCTTTTCTAACTATTAGGGAGCATTTGTGTATGTCCTTCCACAGCATAGGGGGAAGTGGAGGGGGTCACAGCCTTAATTCTGGACACAAATTGGCTGCTGAATTTGCTTCACTGCTGCAACGGGGAGAGGGGGTTACGGTCACTGAGTAATGAGCACGATTACACTGCAATCAGGGAATGGAGATGGGAGCTGGAGAGATGTGCTGCAGGCAGGGAAAACATTCCTTAAATTAAACCCCTGTTGTTCACCTCGTCTCTGCCTCAGTGGACAACCCACAAAACTCTGAGCTCCTGCCAGAAGCCAGGGTGAGTAATTCCAAAGAATTTTTCCTACCTGTTGCCAACATAGTTGTCTATGAGTGCATGACCTTTACACTTCTTTGAGACGCACATAGAGGAAAGTACATTTTTTGCAATCCCTGGGAATACCCTCTTCTTCTCCCTTTTCCCAGTTACATGTATCCTGTGGATTTTCAGGATGAAGGGGTGCAAGCTGCACTGCTGAGAAATCATGAGTGCAGTACACAACCCCTCAGCATTTTGTGCATCATTAGAGGGAGGCTGTAATAGGATTATGGGGGGCTGAGAGCTATCACCCTTCTGGAGGATGATGTGTGAAAGCAGGGAAGGCAAATGCAAATTTGCAGAGGAACCATGCTCTGTTTGAGAGGTGAATTACTGTTTCCTTCCTCTGAGACACTGTGAAGAGCTTCACACCTAAAGATAATCTGGTGGACGTAAAACCCTCTTCCAAGGACAGCTGCAGAACAAGAATTCCACGAAGAAGGCAAGACTAGTCTCATCAGTGGACATGGGACTCAGTTTCCATGCTGATGTGTGCTGTATGAAAATATGAGCACAGCACCAACCGGCAACTGGAGCTCTCAACATTTCAGGAAATGGAATTTGGGAAATACTATGTAGGAACTAATGCAATGTGCTTTGAGATCTTCCTTCAAAAGCCTCCATGTGTAAGACTGTAACACATCCTATATACAGTGTGCTGTGATGCTAAATATACTCATACCCACCGAGAACAGCAGCAATTTGATTCAAGTTCTATCTTTTAAACCACATGGATATCAACTCTTCCTTCGTCTCATTAACACTGCTGTAAAGTGCCTGGCACAAATCTACATCAAATGAATATAATTACACAGGAAAATGTGTTACATGAACTTTTATGTCTGGCCTTCCCTTGCTTTTTCTGTCTTACCATTGTATCCAGCTTTGTTTCTGTTTTTCTTCACAATTCATCCTCTTTGTCCTTCTTTTCTTTCAGCCTTTCACCTATTCCTTGTTTCAAGCCCAAAGCTGATTGCTTTCCCTTTTTTTCCCCCCACAAGTTTGATTGATTTATTCTGCACTTATGCTTATACAAAGCATATAAACTGTAGAACTCCCTGCAAAATAACAAAAGCACTGCCACCCATGTAGGTAAGGAGCAAAAAAAAGTAAAGTTAACAAAGTGCTAAATTAAGTAAGAATCTCTTACATCACACTTTGAAGCCTGCCAAAATCTGACTCTTCAGATGTACTGCAACAGCAATTTTCTAAGACACAGGTCCTTTGCAGGTAAAAATCTGTAGTGTCAGACAGAAAAGGAAATAGAGACACTTCCAGCTGCCCTAGCAAGGACCAGGGGATGATGTAACCTCTCAAACACCCAGGCCTCTAGTCATCAGAGGGTCACTACTGCATGACCCCAAAACAATGCCATTCTCCTTGCCTACTGTGGAAAAAAAATGGAAGGAAGATGAGGAAAGGCATTTACTTTTCATATCTCATCTGAAACACCTGCAGGATTTCAAGCGAGTGATCTCTGTTCAAATTCATCGTATTGCTCAATCCATCCTTGCTTAATTCATCTCATGAACCTCTTAAATGGTACCCAGGCTACAGGCTGGCTCTCTACAGAGATGGGAATTACATCCCTAATTACAAGATATGGTACTGCCCTAATAATAAGTACTGTGCTCATGAAGTCCCCACCCAGGGGAATGAGCTTTGACCTCTTTTAACAAAGACTGCAAACCAGTTGATAAGAACATTAAAGCAGGTCCCTGCACCAGACACTGCGCCCTCGCTGGCTCCAAAAGGGAGCTCTGAGCACATCTCACTGCTCTCGGCTGCTGCTGGTTGTCTGTCCCCCAGTGCTGCAGCACAGACCTGGCAACAAGCAAACAGAGGTGTAGAAGGGGAACCAGAAATGCAGAGTTTCACCTCCACAGTATGAACTTGTTTTACTCCCCAAGCCTTAACAGCACCAGGGCAAGCTCAGCTCGACAGATCCATCCCAGGCACTGCTGGAGAACTCAGTCTAAATTTTTAGTGCATCTTCAGGATGATCCTTCACAACCTCTGCAGTTGAGTGGCTCCTCTGCAAAACACACTCTACCCCAAAAGAACTGGGCCTTGCTAACCTGTCATTATTGCTCCTTCCAAACAGCACCTCTTGCCCTAAGAGCTCTCCTTCCTCACACTGCAGCAATCTCAGACTGGGGACAGGTTTTCTTCTCCAGCACAGATTTGTAGCATTTAACAGCAAACCTTCAATTACCACAGCACATGACCGTAAAACTTGCTCAACTGGAAATGTTCACTTATTTCTAACCTTGCCTTCAGTTGTCTTCTTTCTTTTGCCCCCAAAGACATCTAAAATAGTATTCTTCTGGAACCACTGTGCAGCCTGCCTAGCACAAAGCTAAACCATAAGTCAAAATGATTAAAATTATATGGAAATATATACATCTCCTTCAACCCCAAACTGGGACTGTGGTTCCTAATGGGACATTACTACACATTGCTCATAAGGCCAAGACATGTTGGCATTTCCCAGGGAACCTGCACAGTCTCCTTTTTATGCTGGATGACTTATAAGCAGCAATCAGTCTTTTCCTTTTGGGGCTGTGCCTTCCATACGCATAATTTGAGTCCTTAAAATGAACCCTTTGATTTGGATTCCACCTGCTTGGGGAAAAAAAAAAAAAAAAAAAAGAAAAGAAAAAAAGTCCTGGAAATATATAGAAACAAGAAACTGGCAGGACAAACTCACACTCCCACTGTGCCAAATTGCAAGTTTAGTAATTCTGTTTTCTCCCCGCTGAGTGGAAGGTGTCATTAGCTGCTGTATTTAGAGCCACAGAAAAGGTTCTTGGAGCAATCCCCAGCCTCCCTCTGAAGCAAGTGGCTGCTGACCACGGGAGCTCTCTGCAGCTGGGGACCTTCACCTTCATCTTCCTGCAGCCACCACTTCCATCTGAACAGAGAGGAAATAAACAGGGCAAGTGGCACAGTGTGAAGAGACACCCTCAGGCTACGCCGTTCTCGGAGCAGGAATCCATCCCTGCTCCACCTCAGGGATGGAATCCATCCCTGCTCCACGGCCACTTTAAAGCCCCTGCACTGTAACAATCACTCTTGGGTGCTTTTAACTCAAGATCAGCGTTCCTTCTGGGACAGGATTTCTCCTCTAGGCCGGTCTCTGTGGAGCACCCATTGAACCAAATCCTCATTTCTGAAGATTAATACAACAATTCAAAGAATCATCCTCTTACTGTGAGCCCTGGAGGGGGGCACAGAGGCCTTGAAAAGTGTCCTGCCATCATGCACATGTGCACGTGGGCCAGATTCTGGTCTGCTGACAACATTCCTACATGCTTCTGAGAACCTCAGCCCATCAGAGCATGAGGAGAAACGTGCCCATCCACTGCCAAAGGGTTTGCTGGCAGTGCTGTGCCACAGAGGAGGAACTGCAGAGCGTGGCTGGGACGACTCGATGGGATTTCGAATAAATAAAGATACAAACCCACACCCCCAGGGGGTCTTCGTGATTCCTGCAAGGAGGAGAGAGGTGCAATGTGAGGAATTGTCCCTTTCATGTGGTGACTGAGGAAGGGAACACCCCGCTGTTTCCAGAGCTGTTTGGGATGGTTGAAACGAAGACCACCTGCACTGCCTGAGAATTGGGAGAATCTGTGCAAACATTCATTATTTATAAGATAGCTGTCCAGAGGCAAATTGCCTGGAATCCATTAAAAGGAGAAATCCCAGCTCCCTCTGGCAGTCGCCTGGCACGGGCCTTTTCCACTGACAGAAAAGGGAGGGGGAAAGAAATCACTTTCATTTCTAATTAATCTTCTGGTATATAATACTTTTAATTAGGGGAAAAAAACCAACCCTGTGTGCTCTTTGAGAGAAGAAGGAAGGAGCCAAAAGCAAGGCAGAAAGCTCTGGCACCTTGGCTGTGGTTCAGACCTTGTCTTCTTTAAACCTGACAAGCAGGGCAGACCTGCAGTTGGCTGCTTTGGTCCTCTGGATGTGACCAGAGCCTCCCAGTGTTCCAGGGGCTGCTCTGGACATGAGGAGTGGGATCCTGTGTGTACAGAGTGGGCTAGTGACCCTGGAAAAGAAAATCCAGGTGAAGAGAAGCAGGAAGAAGTAGTATTGGAAAGATGCATTGGACAGTAATGAAGCAGACTGCTGGACACAGTGTGGGCAAGACAAGGAAAAAGGAACAGGGACATAGAAATACAACCCATATTATCTCTTCAAAATAATAACCCCCAAAACGACATTCTTTCCCCAAATTTCCTAGCCCTTCTTTCTCCTAATGTCTCTCCTTCCCTGCATTCATAATTAATGCTGCTGGGGGTACAGATTTGCACTTCAGTTTCTGAAAAATTAATTCAATGATTAAAATTTCAGTCCCTGAGTAATGGAAGTAGCTCAGGCAAGCTGGAAATGCCCCTTTGCAGTGTGAAGGCCTTTGGTATGCTGCCCACTTACCCCCTGCATGAGAAACCTCCCTGTAGATCTGGCTCAAGAGGGAAAATCTGGTAGAAAAATGTGGTTTTGAGTAAGTTCTGGTTTAGTGGAGAACCCATTTCAGTTTAATACCTACCAATGCTCAACTGAGTGCAGAGAGTAAACCCTAGGTTCTTCAAAGGCTCAAATACTTGTGCCTTTCTTTCCCCTTGGGTAAGGGAAAATCTCCAAAAAATGTAAATATTAATCAGTGCTGTGCATCAATCACTCACTGACAAGCTGATTGAAGGCTGAGAGGCTTCTGGTTTGACTAATGAAATTTTCTGTGACACTGTGGTTAAAATAAAAGAATAGCAGAGAAAGGCCCTCAGAGAAAGATACCATCTCAACTCATCAAAAATGTCTATTTTCTCATCTGCACCAGATATCAGTGGAAAGAGCAAGACTCAAGGAAGTGGGGTACAGGTGAGGAAAAGGTATCAGATCACAAAGTACCCACCCTTGGACAGCAATTTCACCTCGTTCCAGAAAAACAGAGGCTCCCACTGCAAATTCAGGTGTCCACTCAGGAAGATCCTTTCCTGGCCTGCAGCACAGCTGCCCTTCCCATTAAAGGGTAAAAAGGAAAAAGTGCGCAAAAAGTCTGCATAAAAAGTTTCTAAAACCCTAATGAACTGTGAATTTGGGAGGAGGGGGAACCACTTTGCTAGCTCCAGGAGAACCCATGCTGTGTGTATCACCAGCACGGTGCTACAGGAACAAAAAGCAATGCACAGAAACCGACTTTTTTAGCACATCTGATGAAACTTTGCCGGGTGAATGTGCAGAACGTCATCTGCTTGGACAACTCGCTGCTTTTCTTCCTCAAGATGTGGCTCTGTGGAGGTTTCAGAAAACGTGGGCTTTTATGTGCTGTTCAACTCTTGAAGTTATTCTGAGCTGAGCCTTTAGCACTCAGCCCTGTATCGACACGGCAGACAGAGCATCACTACGTGTAGCATTAGCTCCTTCACAGGTTTTTATGTGCCAGCCTTCCCACCTCGGGACACGTTCATTCATCCTGCTCTTCCAGAGTCCAGGTGGTTTTACTGAACCCACTATTAAAGTTCCCCTTCTGAAAGGGCTCCAGAGCAGGATCCATCCCACCTCTCCAGCCTCTTGACATCCACACACCTGAGGGATGACGTGCTGGGGTGCACAGCCCTGACGCTCTGCACAGAGCAAAGAGGAAATGGAAATGCTGGAACAAGCACTTTGGCACCGCTTCTTGGCTGGGCTAAAGGTTTATTCCTGGGATGCTGCTTTCCTGCAGACTAAGGAAAATTAAATTTAGCACTTTGCAAATAAATAGGTTAGGGCTGAAAGGGCACTATTTAGGAATTTACTGCACACAGCAGCCTCAGAGATTATAGATCCATCACCATCTATTACCTTGCTAGTTACTGCCTCCACTCTGTCTATCTTCCCTACTCACAGAGTGGTCCTTTCATCAGGTCTTTTTCTGTTCCAACTTGAAACTGTCATCACTCTAATGGAATTATATGAAGAATAACAACTTTGGACTGCAGTGACTCTGCCAAAAAAAGCCAAGGACAACTCCTGTGCTTTCCCAGGACAACATGGTGAGATTCTTGCCTGACAGAGACATGCACAGATGTCTGACAACCTTCCGAGAAGCACAGCAAGAGACAGCTGTTTACACACATGTCCAAAACCTCTGGGCCTCCCTGCAACTGTCAGCTGGGCCTTTTCAACACCCACAAACACAGGAGGTTTCACAGGGACCAGCAAACAACAGCTGATGGTAACCCCTGCTGCAGATTCATCACAGCTGCATCGCATGTGGCAGTCACTAGAGGCACCGACACGATTACAAACCCCACCTTGTGCTCCTCTCCACTATCTACTTCATATAAAAATCATCTGCAGACAGTCCCCTCTCCAGAGCTGGATACATCCCAGAAATGTAAAGTGACAGCTAGCACATGAAATGCTCCCCAGAGCCTTCCATTAAGACAGACAAACCCTTCAGTTAAAGGTTAAAATTGATGTCAGCTCCCCAGAACACAGCTGACAGAGATCCACTGCTATCAGCTACCTGCTCTAGCTGAAGAAGATTAGGAACAAATTAAAATTTTCATGCCTCAGCTTGATATAGTCCCTCCAAGATACAGGCAGGTGGGCTTGTCTTCTTCTGGAAGCTGAAGATGCCATCAAAAGATAATCCCAAGGATTACAAAAGCTGGAGGTCATCCTCAACTCTCAGATTCCCTGCTTCCCCCATGGAAGAGAAAGAAGTGATGTAATTGAGCTACGAATCCTTATAAGACAGATTTGACATAAAATACTCTTCAGTACTTCTTTTCAAAGGACATTCTCATGCAATTGGCAGAAAGGAAAATACACTAAATCCAAAGGCCTGAAGTAGCACTAAGTTACCTGCTGGTAGTGCTAACATTCACAAGGGACAGAGGGAATGGGTTTTGTGTGGAGTTACAACGATTCATGAACTTGCCTGTTTGAAGCAAATGTGACAACAGCAGTGGGTTTTCTACCATTTCCATGAATACGAATAAAGTAAGCTGATACATTATTAAATCCTTAATATTATCCTTAATATTAAATTATTAAGCTGTATCCATGTGAAGTATTAATTCCTTGAGTGTACAGAATGTAAAGAGCTGAGCTGCAAGAACTATTGCTCTGTAGTGCTGGGTAGGATTCCACCAGAATCCCAGCAGTCAGTCCACAGAAAACAAACTCTCCAGAAGGCTTTTCAGGGTACTGCTGCATTTTGTCACTGCTCCACAGACACAGCACCACGGTAAGGACAGCAGTATTAATGGATTCACACTGCACCACTGATCTGGAGAGCCTGCATGGCGCATCGTGCTTAAGACTCCCCAGTGCTGTGAAGTGCATCAAATCTTCAGGAAATGCCACCATTGAATTCCTGATGTGCTTCCAACCCTCTCTAGCAGTTACTGCCTCCAAACTGTGGTGGGATGCCTTGGGGTGAAGCAGAAGGCACACTCACAGCAGTTAGTATTTCAGCTTTTCTACAAGCGGCTTCTTTAAAAAGAGATTTCTGTTTAGATGAAGGTCCCAGGGAAAACCCAAACATGGCAGAGTGTGGGATCCCAGGAATAAGAGTTGCCTAAAAAGCTTTGAAATACGGGCTCTTATCTTAGGCTGGCAAGCCAGTTTGAGAGAAAGCATGTTAACTGGCTTATGCAATACTGACTTCATGGTTAAGAGCCATGTAAGAATTGAGCATTTAGACTGTGAAGTGTGGAAGAAATACAAGGATGATAGAGGAATTGTATGGCTGTGAGATTCTGGCTCCTGTCTCATCACTTTGGCTACCAAAGGGGACCTGTGACCACAACACCCCGTTCTCTGCTCCTCACTAATCTCCCCCCCACCCCCCCCGGCATTTCTTCACAGTCACCTGCCAAGCCTTGTGGGAAAGGGCCAACCACCTCATTACCCAAAGTAGGCTGAAACCTTTCAATTCAAAAATCCTAAATGAGGGCACAACACGAGCATTTATATTCACAACAACTAAAGGGGAAGACCTGTATATGAGCCCAGATCCACTTTTCAATGCGGGCAGCAGATGTCCCAAGACCACACCAGCATGGGAATATTTTGCTGTGTTTCCATACTTCTGAACAATTTTTATACACACAAAAACATACCCTCTTCCTTTCTTGAAGGTTAGAAAATCTTTTGCCCCAGTCAAGTATGGATAGTAGCTATAACTTTCAAAGAAAGACAGTTTTTATTATATTTGTATTTAAACAAAGTGCTAATTACTTGAGACAGAAGAGAAGCAGCAGCTGCCACCCACTCCCACTGATGGCTCTGTGCAGGCTGAGCTGTGCTGCCATGACCTGGCACTCACATGCTGGTGGGTGCTTGGCTGGATGTCACCAGCTGCACCTCACCTCAGAGCCGTTTCCTGGAGCTAACTGCTTTTCCTAGAGATCTTCTCACAAACCTGTTCCTGGAACATACCGGGAAAAGGAAAAGAATGGCACAAAAGCCTTTCTGAATTCCCTTGGCAACACTTGACTGTTGCCCTCTGCACCTCAAAGCATCCCTCAGAGCCAGCTAGAGAGGCTTCAGGGATGTCCACACCAAGCACAAGCGGAGGAAAGGCGCAGAGGGATTGCTGACAGCATTTGTCCCACAGGGATGACACAGAAGATGATGTCGTGACAGTTGTGCTGCCTCAGAGCAGAGCCATACCTGCAGAGAGGTCCAAACCAGACCCAAGGCAGGACAAGGCACCTGTCCCCTCCTCATGTCCAAGGACAGACAAACAAGTGAGACCGCTGAGCAGCCAGGGAAGACAGCTGAAATGCTGGGTATACAGAAACTCCAGACTTTTCTCCCACAAAAGAATAAAAACCTCCAGCAATTTCCACTCCTTTTCATGTGCAGCTTTGAACACAACCATATGCCAGCGACCAGTGGCTTGTGGTTTGCTGACACGGCTCTGTGTGTTCTGCAAAATCCCACCAGAGCAGCCACGGCCAGCAACGAGTGTCCATCAAAAGCTGCTTTGCAGAACACCCATTTCATGTGTGCCGCAGCGAGCCTTGGTATTCCCCCATCGCCCGGGCTCCAAGAGTGCTGATCATACAGCCTTTAAGTAGAACATCTTTTGAAACTACCAGAGACTCAGATAAATATATAAATAAAATAATTTGAAGAGATATCGTGACAGTGGAAGGTGGTTGATACCTGCAGAAAAGGGGAAGGACAGCAGTGCTGCCCAAGCCCCTGACCCTCTCTGGCTGCACCCCGTGCCCAGGGGGTAATTTCCTGCATCCACTGGTGATTAAGAAGAGCTGGCTGCCCTGGTTACATCTCCAACTCATCCACACGCAGCTCGCCCACCGCAGGGTATTTTGAAAACCTTCTAAAGCTCTGTGCAAGTCCATGAATGGTAATATCCTGCACCCAGGTGAGAGGGACAGGGAACACCGGGAGGTTGAGTGACCTTAGAGCAAAGCCAGAGTGGCAGAGATGGGAATGAGAATCCAGGAAGGGTTTTTGCTTATGTCCCCTCTGCTTTATCTGTTATTTAACATGGCCTTGGTCTCACAGTGCATAAACACTTTGCTGCCAGCCCACACAGTCCTTTGTAAGCTGTTCAAACACAGCAGCAGGCAGGCACAGCCAGCCTCCTGTCCCCAGACCTCCCACGGGGACACTGGGCACAGCCAGCGACGAGAACAACTCTTCTCCAGCAATTTGCAGTCACGCAGGTGCTGTGGACGTGGTGTAGGGGGGAAAAAGGAAGGAGAGGGTTTTATTATAGCAGGTAAGGCAGCCAGGACCTGCTCTGCCTCGTGCTGACACAGCAGCCCCTCTGTGCTGTCTAGGGCTCAGGCTGTGCAGGGCTGCCCAGCTCTGCAATGCCACAAAGATGGAGTCAGAGGCTGTCTGGTGTGGGGCACAGGCAGGACCTGCCCACCACATGTCCCTCCAGGGGACACATTGTCACACCAGCCTTGAGGCTCTGGGTTAACTAAGTTCTCATCAGTGACCTGTGCTCCATGTTGGTGCACAGGACTCTCCCTAGAAAGCACAGGCTGTCAATCTCATTTTATTAAACAGGAGATATTTTAATGAAGGGGATTTGGAAGGCGAAGAATTGCAATCTTATTAAGAAAGGTTGTATTTCAGTAATTTTGTTACTTACTCTTATTGCAAAACTGTAGCCCGAAGTTTTGTCAGGGGAGGTTTAGTTGGATATTAGAACAAGGGTCTTCACCCAGAGTGTGGTTGGACACTGAAAAGGATTCCAAGGGAGGTGGTCACAGCACCAAGGCTGACAGAGTTCAAGAAGGGAAGGGAAACTGCAAAAGCAACTTGGTGGCCAACATGATGGCCACAAAGCAAACACGGAATTGCAGAGGCACAGCCTGAATTTCAGATGGCAGCTGAGAGCCAACTTCAACCAAGCCTGCTTGTGTGAAGTGACAGATGACATACCTGCCTCACAATGTGAGAGGACACACCATCTGCAAGACAAGACCAACCTTCCTCACATGTACCATCCTCCTGGCTAGTCAGGAAAGACAGTCACTGGAATCATCCTCCAACATCATGAGCATTAATTACATGTGTGGCTCGGTCTACCCTGGCAGACTCACAGGGAGGGCAGGGAAGGGTGCAAGATGCTGGAAACAGGTGTTGCACCAGAGCAGTGGGTAACAGGGGAGTGCAAACCCCAGCCCAAAGGCACTCAATGTTCCCCATCAGCCCAGTCCATTCATCCTCACAACAGCCTAGTGACCATTGGCAGGACCATCATGACACCTTGTACAGGTGGCATTCAGAAGCAGACCAAGAACATTCACTTGGCTCAGCTGGAAGGAAGCTTCAGCTTAGTATCTTCAAACCTTTGCTCATAAATTCTGTAGTAGTAAGAAAACTTTGTTAGATTTTCTGCTATACTCGAGGTGACTGGTTGCATTTAAAAAATAAATAAAAAATTAAAATCCCTAACCTGAACTAGGGAATAGGCAGTTGTTCAGGGAAGCATATGCAGTAAGAGAGAAACTATGTAAGCAGGAAAAAAGTATGAGAAAGGGCAAAATAAGATGAAGGCAGCAGCAAGAATTAAAGTGTGCCAACACAGGCTGCTATAATACCTGAAAGAAAATGATGTGCAGGAAGTTTAAATACAGGAGTTAATGCTGTAAAACTACAGATTGCTCAACAGGTCCTTTTTAAGGACGCTGATTAGTGCAACCCAAGCTGGGTCCCTGCTGGCCCTTCCAGGAATCCCAGCAATCAGCCAGTGGGAAAGCATCACACGCAGTGATGGCAGGCACTCCTGGAGCTGAGCAGAAATCAGCTCTCCAACAAACATATGGGCAAATTGAAAACAAAATATAAAAATAAAATAACTTGTAATTAACAAGAATGAGGAGTTAAGAGAGGCCCACAGTCTCTAATCAGTCTCTCACTGCCTGACCTGCTCCATGGATGAGCCCCATTGTTAGTTTTGATTGTGTGTG
Organism: Formicarius rufipectus; assembly: GCA_013399695.1. Lineage (NCBI taxonomy): Eukaryota > Metazoa > Chordata > Aves > Passeriformes > Formicariidae > Formicarius > Formicarius rufipectus. The sequence continues at coordinate 450,132 of VXAU01005769.1, read as the reverse complement.
CAAGAGTGCGAGACGGCTGCTGGAAGAATAGCACTCCATCAAAACTGTGATTTCCTTCTCCCCTCGAGACTCATCAGGGGTGAGGAGGAGGAGAGGGGAGAAGATAGGGATACCAAAAGAAATAAACAGCTAGAATGTGCTTCTCTGAGATACTCTGCTGGGTTCGAGGAGGAATAACTGAGACTCCACGCATGCCAAGCATGTGGACTCAGAATCACAGCTCCCAACAGTGCTGTCAGCTTCAAGATGAAACAAGAGCACTTGGGAGAATAAAAGCAATCCCTGCATTAACCATCCTGTTTAATCTGAGGTGTACATCATTCACCAGTATGCCCTGGCCAGACTGATACTCAGACTGTGCTGGAATCTCAAGAGACCAGACTGACTCTGCATGTTTAACCACACAAGTTTTGCTTCCCCCTTTCAGCCAGCAGTTTGTCAGCATCACTCTGTGTTGGAAAAATAGCCTCCAAGTTCTTTCTTATTCAATCCAGTCTCTTTGCCTCCTCAAGAAAAAGAGAATTAAACTATTACATCCTGTGCTCACTGTTGCCGTACAGCATTTTACACACCTTGTCAATACAGAAGCGAGAGGACAGGGAGGTACACGAGCCACAGGACAAGGAAAAGAGGACTGGAAAGTCAAAGATGGTGTGTGTCCTTCCACCATACAAAGAAATCCTTGTCACCTCTTTGTTCAGCCTTTGCACCCACAGTGACCCACATCAGTAGCAAGTGTTCACTTTTCAGGTGGCCCTGAAGCTTGATAGTGACTTTACAGAGCTCAAACTAACCCTGTATTTAACTCCTTAAAGAGGTGTGCAAAGACTGTGTGCACAACAGCTGTTAATTTATTAGAGTTCAGGAAAGCTTTTGATTTTATTTGATTTTATGACCATATTGCCAATTCAATAGGACACCAATAAAGGTTTTATTTTGCAGCTACAAGTGCCAGCCCTGGAGCTGGCCACATTCTCAGGCAACGTCAAATGCTTCTGGTTTTGTTTGCTGCCTGGTATCTTGGGTATTCCCTTTCAAAGAATACAGCCAATCAACTTGGGAATGCTATTCAATGAACTACTGCTGATATTTGGGTTTTCATTTGATAATTTTGACAGAAAATAACAACATGGATGAGACCTGGAAGCAGAGGAAATTCTGTACTTGGCAAGGCTGAGCTGTGAGGAAACAGAAAATATCTGTCTAAACGTAGTCTTTTGGCCAGGGCTGTTTATAACACTGTGGCAATACTGGGAAGAGTTTGTCTGTTTAAATTCCTTACCAACCAACTTAGACCCAAATAATTTATACCTGCATTATGAAGAAATCTGAGCATCCCTTTCTGATAAAGCAGAGGAATCTGAAACCAAAAAGATTGCAACCCCTGACAAATCGAATGTAGCCATTACATAGGATCAGATGCCTGTTCAGCCCAGGATCCTTTCCACCTGACCAGCCCCACATTCATGCCACAACACAGCAAACAGTTTACCTGAAGCACAGAGAATAATCACAAACAGACTGAGCATGCTTCTTGCTCTCTCTTCTTCACTCAAGTCTACATTCCCAAATATTTGCAGAGGATGGAGTTGAATGTTATCAGGTACAGCAGCAGCAAAACCATACACAGACACAACCCAAAAAAATTGGCAGCATGAAAGGAAATTCTCTTCCTAAGCTCTGTAGTAAGATGTTCCTTTACACCTCCAAACAAAGGTCTCAATGCCCCCAAGGTAAATGTAAACATGTAAAATTAGGCATTATTTGTCAACAAAGAGATCTCAACATTCTAGAAGATGTACTAGGTTCCTGCTCTCAGTAGTTCCTTAAAGCCACAGGGTCTATCAAATAAAAGGATTTCTATTCTTTTTCTTTTAAATTGATTGGCTTCAAGTGCTTTGGCTGGGACTGTGTCTTTAGACACACAAAAAGAAAAAGCCTGTGATTTAATTTCTCTCCACTGTTTGTTCATTTGTACAAGTGTCTCCAAATCATCTCCTCTTCAAATTTGACCAGTCTTTCTGTTTACTGAAGGACTTTCTTTGTCTGAAACAATTGTCATTGCCTTTCTAAAGACCTCATTTCCTTTCTCCCCTTCAGGACCCAGCCAGAGACAAGGGTAAACAGCACGATGTACACCCAGCCAAACAATGACAGCCTGATGTGCCAATGCCTCATTCTGAGTTGGCTAACCCGATTCTGAGGCTCCCTGGCAGCGTTTGTTTGTTTTAACAGATATCTTTAATGACTTGTTACAAAGGGAGTCGATGCAACCTCTGGAGATCCAATGGGTGGGCTGGTCTAGGCACACCAGTCCAGCACCACACAGAACACAAAGTCTGTGTCACAGCCAGACACATCCAATGTCCCAGCAAGAGGAACAGAACAAAACACTATCAAGCGCCCCAATAACTACAATGCACTGCAGCCCACAAAGAAATCATCAGAAGCTAAACTCCTGGTGAGGAAGCTGTAACACCACTTGCCACAGCACTTAATTAAAAGAATAAAAAAGAGCAAACAAGCAGGAGAGAGCTGTGAAGCCTGAGATGTGCCTTGCTGCCCACACACTCACCGAGGGTCTGAGGAGCACTGGAACATCCTTCAAGCTGATGAGCTCACCTGCTGCATCGATAGGGGTCATCAATAAACACTGATAGGGTTTCATTGGAATTCAGTGCTCATTTATAGATGCAGTCATTGACATTCCCAGCATGGCACTGTGATTAACCCTTTCACTGGAGCTGTAACCCCAATTAATGCAGACTGGCTGGACATATACAGCAGGTAGATAATAAGCTCCTCTACAGTAACAGCACACCTTGGTCAGGAAAACCAAACATATCTTTCATCTTCATTTTGCTTTGAAGGGGTTACATTACAGTGGCTCCTATTGCATCCTTGCTACTGAAGCCTCACTTAAAATTAAATGCCACCAGCAGTGATACTGAAATATGCTCTTAAAGTTTACAGGCGAACTACAGGAGCTTGTAAAGTGCCAGGGGACTTCTTTGGTTTAATTATATAGATCCTGTTCCATAAACTGCTTGAATGGAATAAATACAAATAGCATTCCCTGCTTTGTGACCTCTCTGGGTTAATGAAATGCACACAAACACCCACAGTCTGCTGTGGCTCAGAAATTCCACAGCATAAACACAACCCCACTGGAAGCCATAGGCAGGATTCAAGCCTTGGTACATACATGAGAACCAGCTGCCTGGACTCAGCAAGGAAATAATCTGTTGTTTATATTCTACTACTGCTCAAAGCTTCAGACAGTGGGAACTGTCTGTGATTTACTGAACAGGGAGAAAGAGTCTGATTCTCTTGTACAGGTTCTAATTAACAAACTTGCTTCTCCTGTCCAAAGAGATGGGTGAGGTAAGAGAGGCTGAGGAACTCTCAGAGTCAATAAACAGCCCACCCTTGGCTCTGGGAAGTGTGAGATCTACTCTACCTGGTGACACTCACCTCCATCCTCAGGACATGCTTGGGAATGAAGACTCAAGTGAAGAAGAGAAGGCAAGAGTACAGTTGAGAGAGAGGAATCTGTACTTTATTATCCACTCTCCCGCATATAAATTATTTGTATTGCTACACCATGAAGGAAAGTTTGTTCCTACTGGAGACAAGTAGCCAAGCAGCCAAGCTAACAGCCAGTTCTTGCTCATGTGGCCAGTAGACAATTTTCCCACATTTTCTGAACTTTCTCCAAATACACCATTTCTACTACCACACAGAAAGAACTGCAACTTGTACTGTCTGGCCATGGCATCCAACAGACCTCTCTCCAGGAGTCTGCTGAAGTTTCATGCCCTAAACATTTAACACTACAGGTGTTAGCACAGGTCTTTGGAAGTGTTAGAGCAGCATTGCACAGTCTCAAAAGAGCAATGATTTCAGGATTCAAGGGCAGCACCTTAAACACAAGAGTGTCCTCCTCCTCCCTGGGCACTGTTGTGCTTCCTTTTGTTGCTGCTATTTGCCTCATTTAGTCCAGGACTCTCATAAGGCCAAGTAATAGAACTGTTTTGGGGATATTTTCCTAGTTTTACTAAGGATCCGAGGTGTTGCCTTACACATATCATCACTTGTTTCATTTGTTGGTTTTCATTTTTTTCCTCCTTTTCTTTTTTCCCCCCTGAGACTCTAAAGTTGCAGAACAGGAAAGCATTTGTCCTGTTATGTAGAGAAACAATCCTGCAGCAATCTGCACGTGGCACACAGGCATAGAAACAAAACTTCCCCATATCCTGCTTGGAGAGCTCTTTTGCACTGAACACCTCCCAGCCCCTCTTCCTTCTCTTAAAGGAGACCTGCCCTAGGGGGATCAGTGGGAGGCAGGTATGATTTCAAGTGCAGTTGTGTTTGCCATGCCAGTTGTGTTTGTCACCTGGAAGACGAAAGTTCTCCTGGTGACCTGCAAACTTGGGCTGTTGACACTAGAACCAACATAGAGATGGAACTTAACAGTTTGGTGACTCTAATGTCACACCTCAGCTCTCTAATGCATCAGCCCAACTGTGCTGCTGGAAGGTAACACAGTGAAAAACAGCACCTCTATAAAGTCAAACCCAACAACAGCCCACCCAGCCAGACCAGTAACAGCAGCCCACTGAGGAGACAGACTGTTATTGCTGCTCATCTGTGCTGTTCACATAAATGGCACTTCACACATCCCAGGATGAGCTGCTGCTCAAAAGGGATTCCAATTTACATAAAGACCAGATGATGACACGTAGACAAGCTAGAGGATAGTACAAACGTAGGGACATATATCTTGTAGTGAAGCAAGGATGGAACCTTGATGGTTACATAAGGTTTTACTACTGTGGCATATAACTGATAGTACAAAAAGGTGAAGTGCAAGGCCATATGCCGCAGGTATTACACATATACAGTCTCTTCTTGTTGCTCCAGACTTTGACATATAAGTGGGAGACCACATGTCAAACCTTCTGTTTTTTAACAGAAGGATCCTCAGTTTCCTCACAAGGAACACTCTGCCACATAGCAGGGCGCAGAGATTTTCGAGTCTAATCACAGAGAAAGAGCAAATACACACTGGCATGTTGAAAACCATGAACTCCAAGAGGCAGGTGCAGCAAGGGGTGCACACACCTACCTTGAAAAGCAGGCAGTCCCCCTGGTGCTCGGCGTAGATGGAGCTGAGGCGATACTGGTTCTCCGTGGTGATGTCGATCTGGTACCCCGTGAGTGTGTAGCACACCTTGCGGAACTCCTGGATCTTGGTCTGGAAAACTTCCTTCAGGCGCTGGTTTTTCAGTTCTGCACTTTCCACTTGCTTCTTCAGCTCTGTGGAGGGCAAGAAAGCGGGTACTTGCTTACATGTCATCGGCACAGCGCCCTTGTGCTGTATTTACAGGGCTAGCCAAGTGAATGGAAAAGGTTAATTAAAAAGTGAATTAAGCAGGCTGAGTAAAGAAGCAGGCAAGCTAGATTCCTCTCCTCCTGCCCTAGCAGAACAAAAAACCAGGAAACTGGAGAATAAAGAAAACAGATATATCTTGGTGGGATGGAGTGTTCTTTTGCTCAGCCCATCTTTTAACAACACTACAAAATTCAAAGCCATGGCATCCATTTCCCCACATGCACACATCTGATTTCCCACACGGAACCCACGAGGAGGGTGTTGCACTACACGAAGCAATAAAGTGGAAAAATGGTACGACATACGTCTCTGTATGGCTGTATCAGGAGGAAGGTGCCTGCAAGGGAAATCTCCTCCAGTGGACTCTTGATTTGACAGTAAGTGCTTTGATCTTAAGCTGACACAGTGTTTAGGAATCCCTCAAGGTTTGGGAAGGGGCTTTTATTGTGATAAAATGCCTGGAGAGCACCACTGCCTCTTTGCATTTGCTGCCTTAACTGGACTAGTCCCCAGCAGAGAGGTCCTGGGAGACTGCCTGCCACTCACCCTGTGTTTTATTGCTACAAAGGGAGCTGCCAGCACTGTGAATCCTTCAAGAGGATACACAACAATTACCATGAATCTTTCACCCAAGGTGCCTTCTGAGTAATTAAACCTCGATTTATCATCCCATTAATTACAGAGATTGGCTTTACTTTAATATACACTAGAGATGTCTCCCAAGTCAGCCTGTTTTATCAACACTGCAGTCCAGGGTTAGAAAAAATCCCAACTCTTTCTAACAGCAAACAAATAGACTTCCTCACTTGAATACCTCTTTGTCATTCCGAGGTTTGAGACTTTGTCTGTGCTGTGATCAGAGACATAATTGTAACCCACATGTCTTTAGCTGAGCTAGTTCAGGTCCAGCAGGAGGAGAGCAGGAACTTCAGTGTAAGGTGACTGCTGGAGTCTGAGGAAGGTTCCTGGCTGGGTTCATACAGGTGATGCTGAAACATTACTGTTTCCCAAGTGACCTGGAAGTTTTTCCTGTTTGAGTATTTGCTGGAAAGTGTTTCCATTGGCCTCTCAAGCACAGTGCAGGGAGAATGCAGGATGGAAACTGCACAGCCACGGTGCTAAGAGTGATTCACCCCTGAGCAGTTGCAGGCACACCAGGAGAATGCCAGTCTCCTCATATCTACTCAACTGCTTTAGTTTGGCACTCTGGATGGGACAAAAGGATAATTCCATGTGTTCAGTTAAAGTGCTTTAAATGCCACTGAGGTGCCCCTGCTCAGAAGTACTTTGGCCTTAATCCAATTCAGCTTAATCCCCAGGCAAGAACAGGAACTCTATAATGATTAAAGAGCACTACATGTCCCTTCACTTCTCAGTGAGAGCATCCACCCAGGGAGAGTTAACACTGGCCAGCTCCTCACATTCAGCTAATCCAGCTCCACCTTCCTGAACAACCTGTGGATGTGATGTACAAGCAAACTATTTCCTTTACTGCAGGCCTCCCCTCAGCTGCACTTTGCTTTATGAAGGGGAGCAAGCCAGCTGTGGGGAACATCACCAGTTTGTTCATTAAAGCCCTGCTATAGAGGGAACTCCCCAAATGCAGTGGGATGTAAGGTCAGTGTAGTATCCAAACCACCCTTACATGACCAAAGAGCGGTGGAGTTCTCAGGAGCCCAAAAGGCTCTGAATTTCCTCACCACCAACCTTCTCACTCACAGCAACTCATCACTTTGTGATTAACTCAACCCTTCTTTGGATTGCTCCAATCCTTTCCCCATCGTCTCAGCTGGGTCTGGTCTTTGATTAATCAAGTAATCAACCTCAGAAATTGGGAGGTTAATGGGCAGCTCTGACCTCTGTATTCTCAGTTTTCATTCAGCTATGCAACTGTTAAGGACAAAATCCTACATATGAAAGTAAAAATTCAGTGACCACACTGCAGTGGTAAATAACATTTCGTCACTGTCAGAGACAGCACTGCCTCTAATATATTGCCCACGTCCAAGAGCAATATTTTTTTTTCCTAATAAATGCAGCCTAGCCTTGGAAAAGTAAATCTGCCTCTTCCTACTGCATCTCAGAGGCTGCTTTCCCAACTTTTATAACCTTGGAGGTGGATGGCACCCTAATTCATTAACTCTTTGAGCAGTTTTCATTATTAATGAAGAGTTAGTGCCTTTTCCACTGTTTTGTCTCTCAGCCTTGGTACTGCCAGTGGCCACCACGAGCATCCTCACACCCACCCAAAAAACACTGGCCTAGTTAACCAACCAACTGACTCTGCAATAGCAACCCAAGTGATGGCAACTGCTTCCCTCCACTACCCTCAGGTGAGAAAGGAAAAGCTTTGACTACAATCAGTCTTTTATGCAATAAATATGGAGCTTTCCAGTGTAACTGACGGACCAGGGAGCCTTCACTTCTGACAGTGTGCCCTTGCTGCCTCCCTGCTGTTCCTCCTGGCCCTCTTTCCAGAGCCTGCAGCAATGTTGGAGTATCACCACGTCAGCCCTCCTGGCTGAAGGAATTCATCTGCATGAAAAACTTATCTCCTTGTTAGAGAAGCCTTGTGTCAGCCACTGGCACAAGGTGATGAGCTTGGGAACTGCTACTAAAGATGCAGCTGAACGTGCCAGCCCCTGCCAGGGGTGGGATAAAGCCTTGTCATCCCCTCCGTGGCTCCATCAGCAAATACCCAACAGGATTCCTTTAGCTTAGGGACAGAGCAGAAAAACCAAGCAGGCACAGGGACACCATGGGAATGGTTGAGTCTGCAGCTGCCCCCAGTGAAAGGTCCATTGAACCCTGACTGTAAAACACAGATTGCTCTTCCTTAACACCCAATTAAACTGCAGTCCTCATGTAGTTCAGCTAGAGCAGCTGCTGGTGCCTACCTCCTGCACTGTTTATCCCCTGGAAACAATTCAACTCAGGCTACTCCCAGATTAACTCAGGACAGCACTCAGGACTGGGAGTGCTCCTCTGCTGACACAACCAAGAAAGCACACACTGAGGAGGATCCACTGAAGAGTAACTGAAGAGGAGGAAAGTAACCTGAGATGTGGGAAACATCAGATGGGATCCCACTGCTGGAACAAAGCCATTTGAAATGCCTGAGGATAATTTTCATATGTTTCCCCCCTGCTTCTGCAGGAAAGAGATTTCCTGAAGGTTCCATACGATACCAGCCAGTCCCAGGCCAACATCTCAGACACTTTGGCGTGTCTCAAATGGCACAGGATGTCTATTTTTAACAACTGGGCCGCTCTGTAGCCTCTCTGCACCATGGATGTGCCTGTGTGCAGACCTGGCACTGCAGATTCCCTGCAGCCAGAGAGCAGCACATGCACTGACTTGGGGACAGTAATTAATCTTTCTAATACATCCCCCATAAAGAGAAGATGTTAAGCTAAGAGGCAGCTCATTGTTTGCCTGGCATCTGAATCCAAAGCTGTGAGGGTGCTAATTCTTAAGCCTCACCTAATACGCTAATTCCCACCAAATTTCTAGCACAGTCAGGAAAAATTGATTTAAAAGTCATCACTTGCACAGAGTGCAACTCAGCTGTCTCAGAGCTGTGTTTAAGGCACAGCTAGAAGAGGCCGTGGAACACAGGGAGGTCCTTTTGGGATGGGACAGGTGCATCAGCAGAGCAGGGTTCTGGTGACAGCATTAATGCTTCCACACACTTTATCTACCATCTACAGAACCATGAACATCTTGATCCTTTCAGATCTTTCACAACATTTGGAGAATTAAGTTTAATTATATCTTTAAAAGATGGTGTTTGAAAACTAGAATGTCTGTCTTTACAGAAGGTGTTTGAGTTCCTGTGTTAGATCTTGGTACACTTGCACAAAGTGGGTGAAAGTTGCAGAGGCCACGGATGGGGAAAGCCACACCACAAACATCCCTCATCCCAGAGAAGAGATGCCAAAGTACCTCCAAGTTAATGAAAGAAGTAAGAACTGAGAAAACAAGTGTGAGATTTGGTAGGCCATGCCTTGGTCAGGGATAATGACTGGATCGTTACCTTGCCCGGAAAAAAAATGTAGGAGAAGAGGAAAATACATGCAAATACTCTCTCGTCTCCTTTGTATTCAGGTCAAGAGTGTGTACAAAAAGTTGCCACTCCTGAAATGTTCAATGTACTAAAAATATCCTCACTTGAAAAAAAAAAATAAAATAACCTGTTACAAAATTAATATTGTCAAATTATTAGCTGCCCCCTAATGATGCTGCTTCTTGAAACACCTTGTATTTTCACTCACTTATACCAACTTAAATGAATAATTCAACTTATTTTGGATAAATAAATAAAATATGAGGTTTTTTTGTTTGGTTGGTTTTTTTGATTTCATATTGAAAATGTCACTGCTTTTTATTCCATCGCTTTGACACTCCTTCCATCCAAAACTGTTCACAGCTGCCTGGAAATGCCACAGCTTTGGCTCTAGCTCCAAGTTCAGCTGGGTCAATCAGTAACAATAGTAGTCTCTACACAAAAAAAACCCCAAATTCACTCTTAACCTTTTCCCCAGGGAAAGAAGAGGAAACAATATGGCTCTCAGCATGCCAAAAGTGGCATGAAATTAAATGTACCACTAGTCTTTTCCAGAAAAACACAAATTTGTTCTGCTCATCCTCAAAGACGCCACAAGCCATGTAGCTGCATTAATTCAGTTATGCTCCCAGACAATCTCTCTCTCTCAGGAAGGACTGCAGTCCCTTCTAACTCTTCATTTAAAGGTTACTTTCCCTTAGCGGCACGTTTGCGGGGTCACTCACTCCAACACACACAGGATAAAGTACTTACACATGAATTTCTGACCCTGCCAGGATGCTCAGGACAGATGCCACCCAACAGTGCTATGGGGGATACAGCATTTTCACCAACTCAGCTCTGTTTAAACCAGAGGTTGTTTAGATTTTATTTCCAGCCTACAGAAGGGATGCCAGAACCATCTTGCTCACACATGGTCCATAATGGGAAAACACTGTTTCCCAAGCAGCAAGGCCACAATTCCTCTCATTCTCCCCCACCTACTGCCATGCAGTGACCGCCCCTCAATCACCCCCACACTCAGACTGAATTACACCATCCTATTGCAGCTCTGTCCTTCCCCTCTGACTCTCTGCAACTCCAAGACAGCTCTCCTGCACTTGGGATCCTTCCAGCCTTTCCTCTACTCAAAACCCGAGCTGAAATTTTCTTTGCCAGCCTCAGTTTTATGAGGAGCAGTGTCTGAAAAGAGTTCTGTGATATTCTGTGAAGGGCACAACATAAAAATAAATTGTATCGTGTTAAATAAAGGCTAATAGGAGAAGAGCTGAACATTTTCTGATGTAGGCAAGTTTATGACCATTGCTTTTGAGAAATAAAATCCGCTTTGCTAGATTTTATAGGCATGTTTTATGCCCTGGGGGAGCAGGACCACACAACCCAGCTGGCACAGCAGCCCCACACCACCCCTGCCTGACCTTAGTCTGGCAGCCTCACGCCGCTCCCCGCAAAACTTGCAATTTGTGACATTACAACCATGAATTATAACTTTTCTTGAAGGTAAAAACAGTTTTATATTCAACAGACTGTGCTGCCTGTTCAATTTGAAACCTAAGAGGTATTTATTTGATCAGTCAACATCGGTTTATTTTTAAACTGTGTGTGTACCATATGGTTCAGTGCACCTCCCAGCCCCCTGCTCCAGCCACCAGCTTGCCCTTCCAGCAGCTCAGGAGAGAGTTTTCCAAGGCAGCACAGTACAAATAAAGGTCTCCACCACCATGACCAGCACTTGGGCTCTTGCATTGGCCACGAACTCTCCACTAAAAAAAAATTTCCCAGATGCTTCCCTCCACTGAAGGTGGTTGGCTGAAAGTCCCATTTTAGACAAGCCATGTATCTTTAAAAGGGTACCACTTCTTGGAAAGAAGACCATAATTAGCATTTATCCTCAGAAAATCTGCACAAAGTTGAAGAGGACACCAGAAGGGTAAGGTGAAAGCAACAGGACACTGAGGACCACGGAGAAGAGGCTAAGGAAAAGCACGAACTGTCTCTTACAGTACATAAAATATGGACTAGGATCAAGCAAAGGGTTACTTTTCTTCTTTAGATAACACTGAGATTACAACACAAGGTTGCAAAACTCACAATACATCTGAAGTTGGCCAATGTACAGGATCCAGCCTTGGCAGATGAACCACCACCAACCAAAAGGCTCCCTTGGGGGATGGCAGCATGGGCACTGCTTGGAGCTTTTCTGTCCTCCTCCTCCTCATTGGCAAAGCTCTTTCAGAGTAGGGGAAGGCAGAAAACAAGTTGGCTTTTAGAAGCTCAGCTCCTCAGCCACTCTGCAGCATGTCCACCTTGTTCTCAGCAGAGGCAGCACAGAAGAGACCTCGTGTATCTCAAGTCTTTGGCATAAATGATGAGAACGGGCTGTTTGCAGCAACACAGAACTCAGTGGAGATGGCAAAACACATCCCAAATGCAGGATAAATTACCCTCAGGAGAACTGTTATTACCCAAGATGGACTTCATCAATTAGCACAATATGGCACAGTTTGCAAGTTAGGGTTGTCACACTGGGCATGAATTGTGACCCAAGCAGGAAGACATCTCCCTCCAATCCCCAAATGATGATTAAATTCTTGTAGCCACACTTCCCTTCCATATGGCAATTACAGACCAACAGCACTTCCCAGAACAAAGTGATATCAGCCAGAGCTGGGGCAGGTCATTAACTTCAGATGCAAAAAATAGCCTCACCTTAAAAATACAAATATACTGCACCACTTCAGTTTACAGGAAAATACTTAACTTCTGCTTCCAGAACAAGCCAGCAAATATCAGCCATAAGTCTTCCAGCCTACCTGGTTTCCAGGTATTTCATTTTGGAGTTATTAAGAAAAAAAGTCACTGTGACTTTTCATGGGCTGTAGTTCAGGAAAGTCTGGTGGCAAAAATGGGGGCATAACTTGTATCACTTGTCAGAGGAAGGAGAATAATTTCTCCACTAAACTGTTTCCAAGAAAAAGAGTGGTTTGAAACCACTCAAGTGTCTAATGAAAGAATGAATCCAAGGAACTATATAATTAACATATATAATATGCATTGTTAATTACACGGGGTGGTCTGCAGCAGCATCTAATAGACAGTTTTATCCCGTCTGATCATCTTCCTGCACTGTGCCCATTATTTTGATTCTAGTGGCACATCACTATTACCACTACTCTAAAACACTGGATGCCATTTAAACCTCTGAAGCAGCACCCAGTATCTGTTATTAAAACAAACACAGACAAACTGCTCCAGAAATAGTTGCTCGTTCCCTCTCACAGTGAAGACTCTGCAGGAGTTACAGTCACTCACAGTGCAGGCTGGACAGTATTCAATCATACATTAGAGAGTGCTTCACAGTTTATTAGCCAGTGATGTTCACCAAGGTTGTGAACAGGAGCTTTCCACCGCCAGCGAGAGCTGATTTTAAGCCTTCCCAGGAGCAAAGCCACTCTGCTCTTACTCCAGGAACTTTACTTTCTATACTCAAGTTCTGATGCTGAGACTCATTAAAATGCTATTTTGACTCAGACAGTGTCCAAGATTATGTTACTTACAGTGTCTTGTCTCCCTCTGTTCCCTGCAAGTCTGTGCTCACAACACAAAGATGTAGCTTCACAGGCAGACAGATCTAAATATAGAACTAACAAACACCTAAGGAAGTTCCTTCCATTTCAGGGGTAGCTGATCAAATAACCACGTGTTGCAAGACAGATGCTGAGATGGGACAGCACATCATGCAGGTACCCTTTTGTTCTCATTTGGGATGCACAGACCAAATTCTAAGTGCTGCAGACTCCATGACAATTTGGAGCATGGTTGTCAATAAGCCCACACCGGGTGTTGAACCCTTCTACCCATGACCTGCCTCATCTTCACGGCCATCATAACCCCATTCCTGACTCCAGAGCTCACTTTTTGGAGACACAGCCCCGTGCCCTGTCCCTGAGGTGAGGCAGCTCTGTGAAAGGTCAGCCTGCCCCTGGCTAATGGACTGTGGCCAGGCTGCAGGGCACAGCCAGGAAAACGCACTGCCAACTGCAATGGAAACACAATGGCACAGATAAAGTCGAGGCTCTGCAGCACCTTATTTGTGCTTTTAATGGCAGAAGATTGTAGAGTTAGTTTGGGGGCTTTTATTCCAAAGGACATTAGGCTTTAAAAAGCCTCCACTTGCTCCTTCTATTCAATCCTTTTTTCCCCCCCTTCTGTTTATCCCCTAAATAGTGTTTTGAAGTGTTGGCACTGGAGATGTATTGCTCTTGGCCTGAAAGCACTCTGGATGCCAACTAGTCAAACCTTCCCCAAACCCTTCTTCCCGTGCCCTGTGCTTCTGCAGCAGGACCCAAAGGCACTTACTCTGCTCAAGAATCACACCAGATGTTTCCTCTCAGCACTCTTACGAGTGCCCTGGATCTCCTCTCACAGGAGAGCAGGTTCTGCCCCATTTTTATTGCTGTATTTTTCATGTTCTAATTCATTTTCTGGTGTCCACTTTATGAAAACAATCCTTTAAAGACAACCGTGCTGGAGCGGAACAAAATGCTGGTTCAGTGTGGAGCAGCAGCACAGCCAGAGTGGAAAAAGGGGCTTTCAAACAACAGAACTGCAGGAATGTGACACAGACATAAAGACAAGAAAACTTTTCCCCCTGGAGCATGAAAGATGTTTGGAAACAGAGCCATCTCCTGGATAACTGGGCTTTCAATGACATTATTCCAGCCTCTGGAGCTTGTATTTCCATCACAGGAGTCTGAAGGGCTATTATGGATATGGAGGGTTATTTCACACAACTTTGTGCTGGTGCTCTTGGGCCAGAGGTAAAGGCTTGGTGTCTCCAAGTAATGTCCACAAACTGTGCCAAGACTGGAGGACACCAAAATCATCTCTGGGCAGGGAGACAGGAAAGGTAACATCTGTCTCAGCCCAAATGCCAAGTCTCCTCTCCTGATCCTGAATTATTCATCACGTGCTAACTTCCAAGCCAGTTCCGTTTTAAATTTTTAAATATTTAATAACTGGGTATTAAATATTGATGCAATTTTATTAGAAATTTTGGAAGATGGGCACTAAGGCTCTAATTGTTAAGTTCATCATTGGGAATGACCAGCTACTCAGAGAAACTTTCTAGCTATATGTAGAGAGAGAGAGAGAAGTACAAAAAAATGTAAAACAAGTATTTATGGACCTCTCTGACTGTAAATCACAAGACAATACAGATACCTGAGCCATTTCTTTAAAAAAAAAAATAAAAATCATCATTTCTTTACAAAAAAAGCTGAGAAACCTGCACTGGGAACATGTTAGAAAGCCACCGGGTACAGCTTAAAGAGCCCTTAAGAGCTTCATTTCAGTGTCATAGAGAAAGGTGTCCACCCCAGACAGCTGCAGTGTATCTGGCTGGTAAAAGGACACTGACTACATGAAAAACGTGCTGTAAGTCTCAGTTGTGATTCAGGGCAGATGCAGGCAAAGTTCAGCTCGATATGCCCCTGGAAGGACACAGATTCCTTCCTTTTCCTGATGCCTACTCAGAGGGGGCATCACGGTGCACAGTCTTCCCTGAGCTGGTCTAATAACTTGGATGCATTAAATATCCATGGCTGTTTGTCTCCACAGAGGTCCCGTGGGCCATGTTTGGAGGAAAACAGCAGATGCCACCTCTTTAACCCCGATCCACGCTGAGATGGAGCCCATGGTCCTGTCCCTCTGCGTTACGAGCGCACGT
Organism: Formicarius rufipectus; assembly: GCA_013399695.1. Taxonomy (NCBI): domain Eukaryota; kingdom Metazoa; phylum Chordata; class Aves; order Passeriformes; family Formicariidae; genus Formicarius; species Formicarius rufipectus. The sequence continues at coordinate 434,943 of VXAU01005769.1, read as the reverse complement.
TCCCCACCGCAACAGAAATTGTATGGTTGACACAGCAGATGACACACAAGGCCTGGAATTATATGCAAATGAGTGGATCCGTTCCTCACTTCTTACCATCACCACTCTGGCTTTCCAACAACTGCGTGAGGTAATTTCTGCACCAGCTTTCAAACAGAGGGCATCTCTGTGTTATTAACATCTCACTGTGGAGAGCAGTTTGTCACCTTTCACAAAAATTATCTGAAAAGACACCAGCAATTACTCCCAAAGAGATTATTGGGTGGCTGTGTCCCAGCACAGCAGCTGGAACCTCAAGTGACAATATTCACCGGGAAAACTCCTTTTTCAAGTCAAGAGAACATGGAACAGATTAAAAACTGAACTAAATAGGAAACAAAAAGAAAACCAGAGGACGAGTCAAGCCTGTTCCCTTCAGTTTTGTTCATCTTTATACCAGCATTAGGAGCAGACTTCAAAAGTGATCTCAAAGCTCCTGGTTTTGACTCAAGATGACAGAGCATTAACTTTGGAGACCTATCCCAGGAAGGAGCTTGGTATGTTATGAATAAAAGGCCTTAAGGAAGAATGACTCAGGAACCTCTTCAAGCTGCAGAAAATCCAGCTGATTTCTAGGTCTTGTATATTTGATTTTTCCAAGAACTGTAAACAGTTGTAAACAGACTAAACAAATGCAGGCCAGACTAGTGTTCTCTTCCTGGCATTGCTGTATAATATGATACAACCCATAAACCAGTCTTTGCTTGGCTAACGCTCATGAATGAAGTGGGGCAAAGAGCAGAAGTGCTGCCTAATTCCAAGTAAGTAATAACTCATGGCTCTTGGACAGGGATAAGTAGGGTCCATGCCTGTGCAAGAAGGGCCAAGAGACGCAGTTTTCTTCTTCTGAGGGGAAATTAGTATTGGAGAAGGTGATGACCTACTGGCTGTCCTTTGAGGACAGGCATTTCCAGTTACACAGAATTACAGAATGGTTTGGGTTGGAAGGGACCTGAAGGATCATCTTGTTCCCTGCCATGGGCAGGAATGCCACTCAGCAGATCAGGTTCATCTGTGCCCCATCCAACCTGGCCTAGGGAAGTTTGGGGGAATTAAATCACATAAATTGATGCTCCAGCAGCTGCTAATTCCAAATGTTGAGTGAAAAATCACACCCAAGAAACCAAGTTAATAACCTTGAGATGTCAAATTTATATTAAAAAAAAAAAAAAAAAAAACCAGAAAAAAAACCAACCAACCAACCAAAACCAACAACAAAAAAGCTCAACAGTCTGGCCTTGGAGATAAAAGTAGATACCTCTTACCGAGTGAAATATTTTGCCTGTGCTGAACCAGCTCATTACCTTCAGCTCTGTGAAAAAATGCTTCTTGTTACTTTGATGGAAATTCCTCTAAACACCAACACCCACAATCAGAGATCTCCACTCTAGAGCCAGAGAAGCACAAGAAAATCTGAGCAAGTCTCCTGTTTGCAATTATGGGAAAGAAAGAACTATTGCTGCACTTTTTGGGTGCAGATTGTCAACAACTCTAAGCTCAGCCTTTTCATGCAACCTATAAACATATTAAAAAAATCATGAGCTCTGCCTGTTTCAAGCCTGAGAAACACCCATAGAGCACATAATGGTCCAAAGTGGAGCACTTTAGCATGTTCTTTTCCTCACTGACATTTTTAAAAGTTTCTCTGTATCATCTAGGAGATATTGTCCAGAGTCAAACAGCATGTTGCTGCCATACATTAACAGAGGACATTCCACAAGCAGAGAGCCGATATGTAGAATACAACAACCAAGGACAGAATAGCTCCTTGAGGAGATGAGGACACATAGTGACTTCACTAAGTTAACTTAGAGGGTAATTCATAATAAGGAATAATAAAAAGGTGAAGGAGAAAAAAAAAAGGGAGGATTTGAAAGAATGAGAAAACAGATGGACAAAAGCAGACAGTCCACAGCCACCCAGAAGGCTGTATGGACCTACCTGCTAAAGACAACCCTTTCCATGGAGTCTTGGAGCTCTGTCCACGTGCAGACAAGGGCAGTTTGAACAAAAGATGCAGCCAAATCATCAAGGAGGATATAATTAGTACCACTTAATTATTATCAGCTGAGGGAGCGTGGTGGCAGAACAAACAGGGGTGGTGATTTCACACCTGCATGTTCAAATTACCTAAAACGAGGTAAGCAGAACCACCTGGGAAGAGCTCAAAACACAAAAGGCAGCTTTCTTTTTTCTGAGAAAGAGATGTTTCACTGGCCTATTAAAAACAAACAAATAAACATCCAAACAACAAACATACCTAAAGGAAAGATCCTACAGAAAGCTCAGTGTCTTTCTTCAAAGGAAGGCCATTGAAAGAGTCAAGCAAAGAGACCCAAAAGCTTGAGAGTTTAAACTAGAGCTTTTGGCATGCTTTTGACTGCAAACAATAATAAAATGTTCTGACAGAGGGGGTTTGGCTGGAGAAAAAGGGTGAGGGAAATAAAAACATATTCTTAATTAAAATCTCATTTAGCTTTTTTTTTTTTTTTTTTAAACGCTTAAAAATTCCGCAGAGGTCACCATTCTAGAGAGATGACAAACTCCTGGGATAAAGGCTGGAAAATCCTGGTAGTCGTGTCACATTTAGCAAGTCAAAGATATGTTTGTATAAGGCTGTAGAAGGCTAAATCCATTTTACATGCCATATGTATTATTAATTTCTGACAGTGGGCTTAGAAAAACCTAATTCGCTGGAATACGAGCTCCCTTTGAGCGGAGGGAAGCCTTTTCAAAACTCATCTTTTATTGACTGAGTCATTTTTGAGTCAATCTGTCTGCTTTCGGCAAGACAAGAGTTTTAAATCTTCTCTCTTTTTTTCCTCCTTTTTGAGTCGTGGCAAGTCTATTAAAACCTGCTAATGTATGCAGCAAGGCCTCTGATTTGAAATGTAATGAATTCTTCAGATAGTGGCAGATTAGGGGGAGAAGATGATAGAAACAGCCAGAGCAACCAAAAACAGAACTCTCCAGAAAAAGAGGAGGAGAAGGGTGAGTGGGAACGAGAAAGATTAACCCTTTTGATCCAGAAGAAGAAAATCTTGGAGCTCCATTAACAGAATCAGTTCAAAAAGCAGAACTGGAAGAGGCAGAGCATCTTCAGGCTTGCCTGGGGCTGAACAAGACAAAGAATAAATGAATCTTTCCTCCTAGAGTTTCTTGTAAGATTAGGTAATTCCCTAAGTGAAAAATGAATAACTTAGAGAAAATTAGCTCCATCCATATAAATAAGCCTTCATATTCCAAACGCGTCACCCAGAGCTTCCCAGGCGAATGCCCTGAAACATTTTTGCTGTTGTGTAACAGATGGTTTCCTCCTCCCCCCTTCCCTGGGTTGGTTCCAACCGCAGTATCTTTCAGGTGATCTTGTTTTAGCACAAAAATGAGCATTTTTGGGTGCAAATCATCAGTCCTGTTAGTGAAAGGCTGCTTGGCAGTTTTATTGTCTTTGGCATCTTTGAAGTGCTGGACAAGCCTTATGGAGTTACACAAATGAGAGATTAGCACTTGTCTCCATTTACGGAGAGAGAGGATCTAAGGAAAAGAAAGTCAAGGATACTACTTAATTCGACAGCTCTGATCTGGTGACAGCCCGGGCTGAAAACACAGAATCTGCTGAATCACGGCACAGACCTGCACTATCTTCCTGTTTAACAGGAAAATTCGTAGCTCAGCCTTCAATTTGACGGCTTTAAGAAATAAAATTAGCTCCGTAATAAAGTTCTAATGAAACAAAACCTTAGAGAGAACAGTCTGATGGAGCACAGGTGACCCAGTGGATTATAGTGAAAATTAAGCTCAGCAGAACTGGTGCAGGTGAGTAAATACAGGAAATTGAGCAACTGGTGCTGTCAGCCTAATGTCCCTTTGCTAATGACAGGCACTGAAATGTTTTAACAACTGAGAAATCCCAAATACCAGAGGCAAAATCTTTCAGTTTAACATGCAGCAGAGGTGTATAAGCCCATGCATGCCTTGAAGGAGACATCACTCCCTGTGGATTCCAGACATTCAGTCCCCTATGACACAACTCAAACTGCAAACGGCAAAAAGTTCCGAGTGCAAAGTTATCTCAAAAGCTGCTGGAGACACAGAAGCTGTGGAAAGTAAGCAAGAGCTGGAAAAAACAGCAGCAGGAAACCTTTGCAGTGGGATACAGGACACGGGTAAAAGTATTATCTTGGAGGTCAGCAAGCCATGGGAGTTAGCCTGGCTTTTCAAACTGTTCCCAGGTACTGTCTGCATTTGCTGGCAGAAACACATTTTTCTCCACCCTGGAGAATAACAATGGCTGTATGTCTGTGCCCTCATCTCCTAAACTCCATCACTCCCTTGATATGATTCTCCCCAACTGGGCAACTGTCTTTTCCTACCAGTCTGTTTGCTTCACAACCCCGATGTGAGAGCAGCAGAATTCACAGACAAGAACTCTTACATCTCCACATATTAGTGCTTTTGGAAAGCAGAGGTTACATTTGCTTTCATGTAGGTAGACACAATCCCGACCTTTAGCTTGGTCCCAGCCCTCTGATTCAATAGCTGGCACTCGCTCCCTGAATCAGTAATGAACTAAAGGTTATGGCAGGGAGCACACTGTGCTCTGGGTACACCGTTTTTCAGAGAACATAAGAAAGTTAGATCTGGAATGGTACAGAAGAGGTAAAACACTGTCCTAGCAGAGCATTTTTGTTTGGGAATAAGGGCACGAACTAGGACTGTGGTATCAGCCCTCATGTCCTTACAATGCCATTTGGTAACTGTGCTTTGCCTCCAACACTGTCAAGTTAAAAAGATACTTCTCACTTTCTGCCATCAGGACAGTTCCTGCGTGGCACTAAGCAGTTAATATACTTCACACTAGGCACAGATGCCTTTTAGAGATGGATGAAGCAACCCCTGTGCAGATTTCCTATTGCTGTGAAGTTTTCAGAGCACTTTGGGAATCCCAAGAGGCTGCCATGCCAGTTGCACCACACCAACAGCAGTAACAGGCTCAAGCAACAGCCTCTCCCAGGATATCACCATCTTTCTTTTCCAACTGCAGCCTGAATTCTCCATCCACAGCCTCTATATCTGTTCTCTCTGCCCTTAGAAGATCCTCTTGCTTCTTGGCATTACTTGAACTCTTCCATCTCTCTGACTCTTGAGAGCTTTGAACTGAACTACACCTTAGTGCAGGACCTTGGAGTCAGATCAGTCAAGAAACCAAGATCCCCAGTGCTTAGTCACCAAAGAGATTATTTTGGTACAGAGAAAGAACACAACATTCAGGTAACCTTGACTCTTGGTCTCCCATGCTCCATCCCATACAGGGAGGAAGCCCACAGAGAATCCTGCTGTCTTGCACTGCTGCCTCCCATAAGGGTCCACTTCAGCTTTAGGTGTAGAGATTTCACTCACTGCTGCTGTGGACTCTTCCCACTGAGGCCAATGAGACCCAGCACTGCCTAAACAGGTCTGAGTGGCTTGGGAAAAGTATATACTGAGGGAAAAGAGAGGAAAGGAAAAAATGGTCCACACAAAAGGTCTGTGTGCGTGGGATGTGCACAGAAACAGATTTACCCAACTTGGCTAAATCAATGAATCAGCTCTGTGCTCGAAGAAAGTTATCCTTAAAGGCTCTGCTATTCAGTAGTTCACTTTACATCTGAGAAAAGTCTGCAAAAATCCTCCTGCATTATCCCTAGCCTTATAGATTTTTTTCTTCTTTATCTGAGGCTCAGAGTGGGGATTACCCATTAAGGTACAGTGGCCAAATCACATTCAAACTATTCTCTGTTAAAAGAAGAAAAAGCTTTATTCTTTCCTGTCGTCTTCCATCTCATTTCCTTCCCATGTCCACATCCAACTTTCAATAGGTGAATAGGTTCTGAATACCAAGAGGACACACGGGCTGATACTAAATAACAATAGTCACTTCCCCATCCTCCAGGCTGCATCCTACTTCAGCCCCACAGAGCAAGGGTTCATTTAACCTCTTCATCTACTTTTCACCCCAGGAAGGATACAGGTAGCAACTGTCAGTCAGCACAGACCACTTCTGACCTGCAGAGTTCCCACAATTTCTTCCCCTCTCTTGTGAACAGGGATTTTGTGGTGACAGCAGCACTGGCAGGTTGGTAGCAGAGCACCAGGGCTCAACCACCCTGCAGAGCTAAAATATCCCCAGTGGTTCCCATCTGGCCACCCCACTGCTTGACCAGGCACACTGAGCAGATGTGCTCAATGAGGGACAAAATATCCACGAGATCCAGCTCTGAGCTGTGCCAGCTCTGCCTCTTCCCCTGCTCTGGAAGACCCGGTGGGACCATAACCAAGTGGAGTTAAACAGAGGAGTTAATAAGTACAGCTGGGGAGAGGTAATAAAAGCAAAAGATGACTGGAGAAATACCTTCCCAGGCAGGAGGAGCACATAACTACAGGCAACTAAAATGCTTTTACCACACTGAGTTTCTATAAAAACGTGTTTGCTTTTCCTCAACCACAGAAGTCAGAGACTGTAAACATCTGCTCCTTCATGCAGTCTCTCTCCCACAATGTTTTGATTTAGGTATTTTCCTGTAATGTTTGCAACACAAACACATCAGAATTGTGCCAAGGCTTTGGTAACAAACAGTAAAAGGAACTGAAGGTATTAGAAAAGTGGAAAACCAATAAACCTCAAGTCATTTAAAGAAACTGACAAGAACCCTGGCATCATTCTGAAGCATTCCAAAGCAGAATTTCCAGAGCAGAAGTTACCCCAAATGCATCTTCTCTGTAAAACTGAAACGACCTCCCTTTCAGCATGAGATCTATCCAAGTGCCTTGACCCTTAGGGCATTATAATCTTCTGGGCAGCCACGTGTGAGTTATAACATTAAAGAAGTTTAGCTGATAGACATTATCAACAGTTACTTCAAGGGCTGGTGAGCTGGGAGCCCAGGATGGCTCTTTGTCATGGTTTAATCCCAGCCAGCAACAGAGTACCACAACTGCTCCTTCACTTCCACTCACCAGCCCCAGGACTCTCAGGGCAGTCTATTCTGCTGCTCCACTAATTTTATTTATTTGTACTGGGATTCCAAAACAAAAAACAAAAAACAAAAAAAAAAAAAATCAAGTCAATTATGGCTCACAAGGAATTATAAAGAACCTGTGTAATTGGGCTTCTGATTTAGTTATCAATACAAAAAGACATTCTGCTGCACTAAGTAGTAAAAGATAACACCATAAAGCAAGGTTTGCATTATTTGCAGCTGCTCAGAGTAAAAAAAAAAAAAAAGAAAACACACATTAGAGAAAAGCTAAAGAGATCTTTATTAATGCTTTAGATGACTTAGAAAAAAAGTCACTCAATCATAACATTGTAAACAAGGAAGTTCTACAGCAGTATTTAAAAATATCCAAAATTGTTTCAGGAGCCCCATTGATTTGAATTAGGCAGCTGCATAATCACAGGGGCTGCAATTTTAATGAACATTTCAACAGGAAATGTAGAGCTGATTATATATATCAAAACAGGAAAGATCCAAATGCTGCAGCAACTCTTTTTTTGTTGTTGTTTTGTTTATTACCTCACTGTGCATATCCAAACCAGCCCCAGAACTACCACAGAACTTACCTGACAGTCCCTCTCTCTTCTGCTCTCAGTGCTTCTGGCTGCAGCTCTGATCTTTCTATCTTGATACATGTCATTAGGCACAGCATTTTGAAAAATAATTAGTGATTCAATCAGATTTTACACTGGATCAAGTGACTGGAAACTTCAATGCTGTGCTGCAGTTTTCCCTTAACATACTTTAGGGCATGTTATATATACTTAATTAGATAATGTTTATACAGGGCTTTGAAGAAATAAGGAACTCTGTAAGGGCTAGGTCATATTTTCAGAAAGGAAAAGAGCAGTGTTGAGACAGCACAGGCACAGAGGGAGAACAAAGCTCTCAGAAACTCAACACCACCTCGTTCTCAGAAAGGTTTCTGGACATTTGAGAAAAAAAAAATACATCAGCAGCTTCCAACATCGAGGCACCAAGAAAGAAACAGAAGTTGTGAAATGGGATGCTGGAGAGGCACAGAAATGACAGTGATGCTGATGCTTAAGTGAGAATAGTGGTACCAGAGTCAGAGGCAGCAGCACCTGCATGGAAGGAAAGCTTTGCATATACCCAAGCCCAAAGCATCGATTATTACCCTGTTATGGCAATTTGCAACATAAAGACTCAGAGCTGTAGGCCTTGATGAAACAAAATGCACTCCACTCCTGTGAACACTTATTCATAAGAGTAGGAACTAATGGAATTAAAGTATCTGGCGCCCTATTATTTTGTAGCAAGGGAAACGGGGCTTTTTTTTGTTTGGTGCTTTGTTAGCTGCATGCTAAAACATAAAATAAACAAACGTGTTCACCACAAGTGTTCGTAGGAGGAACAGGGATCAGCACAGTCTTCACCTCACTGGGCACTCAGAGCAAGCACCAAAGGGGACACAGAACACAGAGAGGGCCAAGGCCACGTTCTCCTCTGGATCAGGATGAGGCACAACACAAAACACAAGTCCTCACAAAGGGCATCTCACCAAAACCTTTATTAAAAGAACTTGGAAAGCCACAAAAGCAAACTGTGGCTAAATCCACTCAGAATGAATAAGTGATGCTGCATCCAGACATTTGGATCCCTACAGGGCAACAGGCACCAAGAGTGCTCCAAAGAGTTTCCTTCCAGCAAGCGATGAAAGCAAACAATGTATGCAGGGAGCTTTGAAACTGATTGCAAAGAGAGCCCTGAGCTTCTGCTCTGTGCAGTTGTTTTTTTTTTCTTTTTTTCTTTATTTGCCTATAACTAAATTACATGATTTCTTTGCAAGTCTAATTAAGCAGTTAATTGATGCTGGTGCCCTTTAGCATCTGGCATTTAAGATTAAGTAAATAATGGAGAAAAGTGCATGCAGCACCCAGCAATAATTAAACACAGCAAGGGTTTGTTCCCCCACCTCCCCTGTTTTAACCTGTTACATATAAATCTCTGAGGATAACTGCCTTTAATAGCCCTAAATACACTTACACACCATATAATGGATACTTCACAATAGTATTTTTCCTCATAGAGATGGTGGATAGTAGGTGTATCTTTTATCTTAATCAGGAGCTTTTATTTTATACCTTGCACTCAGGGGAAGGAAAAGCTTCACTCTCACAGCTCTACCCAACTGAATAGCATGTTAAATGTATCTTCGTGGGAACATACTCTTAAATCCACGAGTGTGAGTGTTGACATCATGAATTAAAGATTTGTGGTCAAATCTGGGGGAAATCTGTGTTATTTGTAGTGATTTTCAGCACCGTCTCCAACATCACAGTGTGAGGCTCACTGGATTCCTGCACACAGGCACCTCAACTCACTGTCTGCAGGAAAGGAGTGATAATTGGAACCTGTGTCAGCCTCAGCAGGTTCAGCAAGGCCAAGTGCAAGGTGCTGCACCTGGGTCAGGGCAATCCCTGGTGTCCATGCAGCCTGGGAGATGAAGAGTTTGGGAGCAGCGCTGCCGAGAAGGACTCGGGGTGCTGATGGATGAAAAGCTCCACGTGAGCCAACACTACACACCTGGAGACTAGAAAACCTGCCCTGGATGTTCAGGGAGGTGATTCTGCCTCTCTACTCCCCACCTGGACTGTTGCATCCACCTCTGGGCTCCTCAGCACAGGAGGACATAGAGCTGTTGGAGCAAGTCCAGAGGATGGCCATGGAGATAGGAGGGATGGAACGATTTCCCTGTAAGGAAAGGCTGAAAGAATTTGTGTTCAGCCTGGAGAAGAGAAAGCTCCAAGGAGACCTTATTTTTGCCTTTCAGCTCTTAAAGGGGGTTTATAACAAAGACATGGTCAAACTTTTCAGCAAGGCCTACTGCAATAGGACAGGAGGCAATGCTTTTAAACTAAAAGGGGGTCGATTTAAAGTGGATACAAGGAAGAAGTTTATTACAATGAGGATGGTGAAACACTGGCACAGGTTGACCAAAGAGGGGCATAAAGCTGAGTCCAGCAGGTTAACATTAGTCAGACTGCCCTCCTAATACAGCTCTGATTCCAACTAACAACAGTATGAAAGGCTTTTAGTTCTTACAGAGCTGTCTGGTGGAACAAATTGATCCCCAAGATTAGTGCCACAATCTCTTTAGACTGCAAGCAAAAAATTCTTGTGTGGAGACTCCTGCCCACCTCCCATGGGTGCTGCAAGTCCTAATTAGTATCTCTGGCATACTCAGAGACCTGTGGACAGGGGGTACTAAAGAAGTGGAAAATATTACCATCATTATGCCTGCTACCACCAGGGCTGGCATTCAGGGCAGAGCCTTCACAGCAGATGGTGAAGTCACAAGCACGGCTGGCTCCAGTTATGATTTCCCTCATCACAGACTCTCCTTGTTGAAGCAGCTTCACCCCTTGATGCCTGAAGAGCAAACCAGACCCTGTGCTGACAGGATTGCATCCTGCTGGTCAGCATTGCCGACACACTCAAACCAGCCAGCACTCAAATCACTAGAAAGTAAATCATCCAAGGGGCTTCCTAATTAAAAAGAGCTTCACTTCGATGGCAATTCTTTCTCCCTCCTGTCACAGTCAGCCCTCCCCTGAATTCTGATCATTAAAAGGAAAAAAAAAAAACCCACAAAGAATTAGTCAGCTTTTGTTAAGTGTCAAACATTCCCACTCTAAACAACGAACAAAACAAGGAGAGATGTTTAATAGCTCTCAGAGCAACTTTACACCTTTCTAAACACTATTTCTGTACCTCTTGCTAATGGCTTATTTGCCCTGGTTGTATGGAAAAGCCTGGCTTGCTCCATCTTTGACAGAGGAGAACAGCAGTGTTTAACATGCTGCAGGAGGTGTGATATGCCTAGTTCTAATTTTTATCCTTATTTATTTCTGGTGGGGTTAGCAGCTGAGGACTCTGAGCTACCTGAAGCGTAACTAAGATGCCATTAGCTTTAAAGCTGTTCCCAAGTGTTGCAAGCAGCCTCTCCATTTGGCTTAGGACATCACCTTGCAGATGAAGCCTTTGCATATGTGGGAACATTATCCTTAAAATTTTTTCATTTCTCCAAAAACTTCCTAGGGACTCTGGAACTGCAGCACAAGGTAATGCTCCCCTCCTCTTTCCTAGGGTTTTTCAAGCTGAAAAATGGCAAGGATCCTTCAGTAGAAAGAAGTGCTTTGAAATGGAAGCAAAGAGTAATCTCTGCTACTCCTTGTAGCACCATGAAGTCCAAACACGTTCTGCAGGGAGCTTGCAAATGCATCAGCACCCTGCCCACATAGTGAGGAATGGGTTCATCGTGGAAACAACCTGACCTGGAGTTCCTTCCCATGGTGGCTGATGATGCCACACATCTGTTATGCAGCTCTGACATCACCACTTCTAACTCGGGACTTATTTTTATCCCTCTTCTAAAACCAGACAGAAACTTCCCCTCGCCGGAGCTCTGCCTCGTTTCAGGGAAGGCATTGCAGAGTGGCAGTCTAAAAGGGGACTCGCACGCCATCATCATTACCAGTCCATTCAGAGTCCTCTGCTGAATCTTTCAGATCTGAGCACCCTTTGATGCCACCAGCAGAGCGGTTTCTGATGACACATCCACAGTCTCCAGAGAAGGTGGATGTCGCTGCCGCCGCCTCCAGCCCTTCCTTACAGAAGCCTCTGATCTATTTAATTTAAATACTTTTGCTGCACACCTGTGATGGTTTCTGATCATGGCAGAAGGCAACTTTACAACGTTGCACACCTGCCCAATAACTCACCATGCAACAGTCCTCCAACAGGACCCATCAAGACACCTCTATTCAACAGAGACAGAAACATGCTCAGAGAGCCAGAGAGTGAAAAGGCAATCTGGGAATCTGATTTCATCTTCAGTTTTTCATCTGTCTGATTTTCATCCATTGAGAGGAGCTGGGTGTATATAAGAATGAATATGCTGTTCCCTAAGGGAGGCTGGAATGACTCGCTCCTCTCTAACTGGAGATCATGCCAGATAACCTGGCACTGAAATGGAGAAAACATGGAAACATTGCCATAGTGAGGGAAGACTGCATCAGCTGCTACCACACCAGGTAGCTTCAGTTCAGCCTAAATAATGGGCATCTCCCAGGTGCTCAGAAATCCCTCATGGGCAGACGTGACTTTCCTGCAATCTATGACTTGCTAAGATTTAACACTGCACTGTCCAACAGTGGATTCCCAAGGGATGGCAAGGTGCTGACTTTTTCCAAACAGGTTGGGAGAGTCTCATGCCTTTCTGCTTAGGGTACCATGTGATTATAAGCACTAAACAAGCTGCTGAAATACCTGGACATTGGCAGGCCAGGTCGATAGGTGTGAGGATGCTAAGAGAGGCTTTTCTCCTTTCCTGTTGATGTCCTTATGTCAGCACCACACTCAAAAGGCTATCCCAGCATTACCACATCATGGTACTGATGTCAGGGCCATGATTGAGACAGCAAAGTAATTACAAGTGTCTGCTTTCATACGCTGATTGCTTTCCAAATAGATGCTCTCCATTCCAAATAAATCCACTACGGATTAACATTTCTCCTCCTTGTTCACCACCTAGATTAGAAAAGCCTGATCAGAACTCTGCTTGACCATTTTTCAGCACTTCACCATTTTTCTTTCCCTCATCAGGGAGGAAATTGTATCCATTAGTTAACCTTTTCAAACACATTCTTTTTTGTAGTCTAACTCAAAGAAGGATTATAAAAAAATCACCAGACTCGGCATGTGAATAGCTTTTTGTGAGCACAGGGAACAAGCATTCATATATCAGAACATCAGCATGGGAGATAAGGGAGCTGTATACGTGAGAGCTTATCTGAATGCAAGATCAGCCCTGTGAAACCAGCATAAACATCAAGGACACAATCCATATATTGATGTAATTCTTAGTGGTGCTAGTGCATTTGTGTGAATTTGCAATTAAATAAAGCTTATTCCTTACAAAGAAAACAAGAAGTTAAGGCTATAATTCAAGGTCTATGGAGATCAATGGGAATTTTTTTCATTGCATTTGAATATAGCTTCCTCTCCCTCCCAACAAGCCTACTAGAATACTAAGAAAGAAATTACCTAGAATTTGTTTCTATGACTTTTAAACAGACTAAGAAATCCTCGATTCTCTTAGTCTGCTTCCTAACCCAGCAAATCCAAAGCCCTCCTTTCATTCACAGCTAACATTCAATGCCTTTTAATCCACACTAGTTTCATACCTAATAAAGTCATTGAAAATCCCACAAATAGATGTGGGTGGCAAATTAACCGATGCAGGAAATATAACTTTGAATCTCCTGACTTTTAGGCAATTAAAATATCAACTTAATTGTTGGATTTGTGTAGCTTCTCTCATTTTAATATGTAAATCAGTCTCTATTACGCTATAGCTCAAAGAATGTGTGACTCGGCTGACTTGATTAGGCTGGGAATTGCTGGTCCTGCTGTCACTGTGTTTACACTTTAGTGACAACTTTGCACATCCAATTCACATAATGCAATGTCATCAACTTACTCATCAAATATAAACTTCTTAAATACAGCCGCTACTCTAAAATATTGAAACAGCCTTGTTTTACTTCATTTACAGCTCCTCAATAATCAGCTGAACCGAAAAGAAAAACGGGGAATTCAACTGCAAAATGGAATTTCCCAGAAAAAAAGAGCTAACCACAGACAGGAAAACGAACCAGAAAGAGTCCATGCGAAAAATTATCCTTTGGCTTCTGAATTTTAGTTGTCTGTTCCCCCTTTAAAATGTGAATTAAGGAGACAATTTTTCAACCTCCACACATTCACCCCACCTCATTTGGGATTCGGTGTTAAGGAGCTCAAATTTATCCTGTGAAGACAGTCGTATTTCAGCTCCCAGCCATGTGTACTTACCTGGAAATTGAAATGAGGGCATCAGAGAAAAAAAAGCAAATTCAGTAATTTTTTTCCTGTTATGACCCTGTCACAACAGAAAAACCACCACCTTGGATAATATGGAAAGGGTAAATAAGCTCAATATTTTCCCATTCCTGTAATCTTTCCTGAATCTAATAAACATCCCCTGCCAAGGGGACGTTCACCTTGCCAGCACAAGGCTTTTTAAAACTTCCCAGTATCCTTGACACCCCTTGCAAAGTTCCTCCACTACATTTCCACCCCTCTCTACTGCTCACAGAGGCATCCAGCTTTAATTTCCAGGAGAAACAACACATTGACAAGATGCAGAGCAGAGATCTGAGGCTCTCTGCTGCTCCACCACACTGGCAGGATGGTTTTTCTGATGTCAGGGAAATTGTGTCGGCCTGAATTTGAGGCATCAGCACAAGCCTTTCTTCTCAATCCTGCTGATGAATGAAAGAGCATTTTCAACTGTGTACATCCAGAGGCCTTGTGGCACATCAGGGCTAATCAAAAGCTGCTCCGTGCAAAGCGCTGCCAGAGCCAGCTCATACCACCACCCCACGGGAGACAAAGGGCAGCTGCAGGTAACAGGGCACCTCCTTCCCTTCAGGAGAGATGCTGCACTGGAGAGATGATGTGGCAACATCCTGTCACAAAGCCACTAAGGAGGCCACAACCAAACAGTGAGAGCCTGACTCAAATATCCAGGCAGGAAAACACAGCTGCTCAAGTTTACCAAGACCCGTAAAGATCAACAGCCTGTTGGCTTGACTCTGGTTGATGAAGAAACCATCAGCACAGAGGGATGCTGAAGAACCAGAGGGGTGCAGAAGAAGGGTGTTATGTGGCAGTTTCTGTACACTACAAATTTGATGGTGTTTTATAAGGATTTATAAGGATGCTGAAGGAGTTAAAACATAGAGAACAGGGGTTTGGATCCTTCTGCTGCTCATTTATTTCTCTCCTTGCACAAGTTCTGAACTTTCCCTGGGTAGAAAGGAAGGAGCACAGCTACTTCTGGGGGTTAATTCTGGTAGAAAGAACAATTCTTCCTCATGGTCACTTAGTATTTCACCCAGGTACTGAGGGACTGGGAACTAGAAACACAAGTCAGCAGGCTTAAAAATACTGTTTCTATCATCAGTTTTCACTCCAAAGCCACAAACAGAGTAAGCCAAAAGGAGACAGAATACTCCCTGTCATCCCAGGTTTCTCTCCACATTTTCTGTTGATTTATCTGCTCCCAGAAGTCCCCTTTAACCTTGCTTTCTGCCCATCTGTAATGGGATTAGCTACTTCTAACCTTCCCACCCAGCTCAGCCAAGGCAGCCTTTTCCTTCTCAGAGGTAACACCACATCTTTACTGCATCAGTACTGAGCAAGGAAAACACATCCTCCCAGGAAAGCAGCAGCCTTCTCCTCAGCTGTATTTTCTTGCACTGCTACTCATTTCCATTACACCCAGTTTCAAGGCAGGATCAATAAGTCCAGAGACTCTTCCCTTGGGAGTCTCCTTCCTCATATTGCCACAGAAACCATCGCAGATGTTCTCACAGTTGTGTTTAAATTTGGTCCCTCTCATCACATATACATTTTTATTTTCTTTTCCATTTCCTTCTCTCTCACAGCTTATTTTACTTCTTTTTTCTTTGTGAAATGGCTTTATTTTCTCTGAAACAAGGTTTCTATTTCTACTAAATACTTTGTAAATGACTTCCACACAGTGCCTAGCGGGAGGGTAGGAGATGCTTTAAAAAAAGCCCTTGTAGGAACCACTGGAGCTGTATGGGGGCATCATACAGGTTCTCAGGCTGCCTCTTACAAAATCAGAAATATCGAGTTCTCCAAGAACTCCACACTTGAGTTAGGTGGAAAAGAACAGCAGGAAGAAATCCTGCAGCTTCTTTGCTCCTTGTGAAGGTTCAGTATAGCCTCGGTAGTGACCTGTGACTGACACCGAGTTTCACACATTCGGCAGCTACACCAGAACTACATTACAGAATTTATTCCAACACTCTGGCTCTCTGGACATCACACAGAGTCTGGAAGTTCCAGCCACGTCTCCCTGGCACCTCCCATCACAATTCCACTGGAAGCTGAAGGTTTCAGGCGTCCCTGGGGGTTTGTTGGGTCAGCAACCCTTGGCCCACTCGTGTCCCGGCCGCTCACAGCACACGGACTGTGTTGTCCCCAGGGGCAAGTCTCTGGTTGTTTAACAGCCTCGTGCCATGTTGCCACAGGCAGGGCACACTGTGTGCAATACACTCAGTGCTGCACGACTTCACATCTGTGTTATCTCCAAAAAAAACCTCGGGGATCTATCTGTATGACAAATACTATACACGATGAAAGCTATTTTTTTTTAACCAGGGAACATTTCTTTCAGCCCTCTTGAGGTACAGGACTTTCACTGGAGCCAAGGCAGCTGGTCCTTTATAGGTGCCTGAACTGATTTCAGTAGTGCAGAACATTTACCATCAAAGGCCACTGTTGCTGAATCAGAACACACACAGGCTTCAAGGTATCTTCCCCTTACGGCTGCACTTCCCAAATCCACTGACACCACTGTAATGTCAAAGGGTTTTATAGGCTCTGCCCCCAGACACTGTAATGCTGTCAGGATGAAGTACAGGGGGTCCCAACCTGGCTAGAGTCTTTTAGGACAACAGGTTTATTTAGCAGCACCACTGGTTACCTGTGCTGTGCTGAGACAAAAGGATATGGATGATAAAGAAGGGAATCCAAGTAAGCTCTATTTAAACTATCAGCTTATTCCCAGTCTTAATATACTATACTCCCAGACCAGTCTAAATGCCTTGCAGAAGAGAAACTAGCACCATAAAAACAATAATGAGAAGTGGTTGAGGGGTGGGGGGATTGCCCCACAGAGGCCCAGCTCCTCAGCTGTGGAGTCAGCACGGGAGGGGAGCAGCTCCGAGCAGGTCAGGAGGAGCAGCTCCCGAGGACTGCTGCTAATAATGCTCATCCTCTCTGCTGCTTTCCAAATCATTTGTGGTCTGCACACTGAGGCTACACAACATCTCAGCTGCAGGGAAAAGTAGGGAATGAGTTCTTCCCCATCAAGGATATGTGGCCTTCTCTGGAGTGAAAGAGGACAGACCTTCATCAGCACACAGCAAAACACCAGAGGCAAAGTCAAGCTCTTTATTAACTGCAGATGAAATTGGGATATGCAGAAAGCAATTTATTGAGATATAGGCAGGGCACAAAGGCTAACATCCTGCTCTTACCAAAAGTCCCCTAACATCTGAAGGCAGCAAACACCCCAGACATTTGTGTCTCTTTAGAATGAAGGCGAATCCTTCAGTACAAACTGAAGGGGAATTGGAATGTTAGACATCAGTGAAAGAAGTGTCACCTAATGAATCCTCCTTCTGCTTTAGGAAGAGGCAGTATGTGCCTGAAGGAGAGCTGCCCTCTCTGCACTCACCTGGCCCAACCCTGTTTGAGCAGTGGGATGCTGGAGCCATTGGCACAAAGGGAGGAGTGGAGGCTGCACTTGGATGTGTGTACCCACCAGCAGCTAAGGTCATGGAAAAATCCTTCATCAGAGGGACTCAGGTTTCATTCACAGGTGCAGCCCTTATCATGTGTGGATTCCCTACACAGATGGTAGGAAGCACCAAGGCTTCCAAGCACCAACAGCTCAGCCAACTGTGGATGGAGAATGGCAACTTCTAAATTCCATCTGCTCCTTTTTTGTCGCCTTCTGTACTCAGAAACACATTCATCAGAAGCACAAGCACACCGGGACAGTGACAAATTTTACCATCTCTGGCTTGTCACTTCAACAAGATTAGATTATTTTAATATTAATTCATTACCCAATTTAAATTCAATTAAATGCATTTTTACAAGGTCCTGACATGGCAGTGATGCTGGGGAGGGCCCCTACTGAATGTCAGATGTAGCATCTCTGTTAGGGTCAAACATCTGCCCCAGGGTGAGATTCCTCAGTCCTTCACCAAGGACTTCCTTTCCCTACTTTTTCCTACCAAGGGAAAAAGGACACTGAAACCACTGGGATGGATGAATAGCTTTCCTTTTTGGTGGGATTATGTTCACTTCCAAAATTCTCTACAGATGGTTGAAATCAGAGCTGATTTCTCCATCTTCCCTCCTGGTAGGGGTGCCAGCCTGTCTCTCACCAGGAAGAATATTAAAAGCACTTTTTCTCACAGGGAGAGGCTGCATGAAGTAGGGAATGCTCCACTGTACCTACAGGACAGCAATAAATCATGAGCCCTCATGGAAAATTCGCATTAGTGCATTCTTTTAGTCAGGAACCAGCTTCCACAGGTCAGCCATTCCTACCTTCAGATATCCTACCTTTCAGATGAGAACACAAATGGAGATAATGAGCACCTGAAGCATTCTCTTTCATTTCTACCTATGCTTTGCTGTAAGTCATTACTTCTGTCAGCTCCCCATTATCTGCCACCTGCATATTTGCTTGCAAATACACCCAAATCCACCTCTAGCAGTGCCAGAATTCAAGAGGCCCACCAGGACCGCAGAAGAGTTAAAAAAGGGAGACCCAAACAGAAATGGCCTTGAGAGAAACAGAAAAAAAAATTCCAGGAAAAGCTGTGGAGCTAAAAGGAAAAAAAGCAGAAAATGCAGACTGAAATACAGCAGAGGGGGTGGGGGGAAGGTGTGAAGAGCACGGGAAAGAGGAATGCAGAACTGGAACAGACTCCAGATCTGGGCAGCAACGCCCCACACCACCTTCCAGAGCTGTTACAATCTGCATCCCTGTTCCCGAGGCAGCAGCACCCGGGGCCTCTCCCCAGATGGCTGTCTGACCTTGGTGCACCCTGTCCTTACACAGCCCAGCCCCACACAGCCACCAGCACAGAAACACGAGACCCACGGAGCTGCAGCCCACGCCACAGACCCCCCCATCAATGCGGCACCAGCCCGAGTGCACATCTGTGCTGAGGGAGGGGACAGCACGTTGTCACAGCTCCCGCTGCTCAAAGCCTTGGTCCCCATCCCAACAGAGACTATTATGGCATAAATGAGAGGACAGGACCACTGAACCACGTGGCAAGTTGCCAGGCTGTGCTGCAGCCTCCAGCAGTTATGCACAAAGAGATTTAAAGTCCAGCATAACCTTGATTTTTAATAGAGTCACATTTAATGAGCTTTAACGTCCACAGTAATAATTTTCTTATTACCTATGCAGGAGTCGGAACTGTGATCAGAAAAAACGTGCTGCACTCCAGCCCAGTGAAAGGATTTAATAATGGCCAATATATTATTATCAAAACCATCAACATCATTGTCCTTAATGCCTTTTTTTCGTGGGTATATTTATAATTCTGTGAACCACAAGTGTGGCTTTATCAGACCACGCAAGCTTGCTGAACACAGCAAACCTGACTGGCCACCCAAATCCTTCACCTCTGCCAATCCCCCAGTCAGGTTACATGGCAAAATCTTGCATTTACTCCTATTTGTCTAAAGGCAAAATAAAAACTTACATATGACCTTTGCTGTCCCCTCAGCTTTCATCCACACTCTTCCAACTCTGTCCTCGCTCTCTCTTCATCCCATTTAACTCTGACACGAGGGACCTCCCACCTCAAAAGCTCAGAGAACTGAATTTGCCTCTTGCATATGTCATAAGAATGAGATGGATAAACAGACAGATGGGTCTTGCAGCTGACAGAAAGGGGTGCAAGGAAAATTCTAATTCTTGTTATTTTTGTACAGAAACTGCTTCACAAACCTCACTTGAAACCTGCTCCCTTATTATGCACAACAAACATCCCTCCCCGGGGCAGCCAATTGCACAGTGACAAACAGAGCAGAGGGAGTTTCTGCCACACTCTCCCCATTTCACACCTTGACAATACACTGAAGCAGAAGGCATATGGCAGCTGCTTCTGTGGGCAGAGCTGTGGAGATCCTAGGAAAACAGCAAAAGCTGGATCTTCCATTTCTTACCCTCTCCAGAGGGAGACAGTGTGAGTTTTCTGGCCATGCAAATCCGTGTTGTTAAGCCACAGCTGAACAGCTGCGGATGCAGGATGGAGGCAACACCAACATGGATGCAGCTTGCGTGGCACCCTCAGTCCCCTAACCCACCACGAGCTCTCCCTGCCCCAGCAAGAAGGCCAAATCTGGCACTCACCTGACTCATTTACAGCCAGGTCAGAATCACCCACTAACCTTGCAGTCAGCACTGTAACATCCTCAGCATCTCCTGCACATCCCAGCACTCACAGTCTTCATGCTCTGACCATACTGCTGAATTCCCATGGCAGAAAGGAGAGTTTAGGGGTTTTTATAGCCATGTGCCCCATGCATGACAGTGATGCACAAAAGCACACGAAATACAAGAAAAAACACAAGATCTTTCCATGGCTTACTACACCTTCACCTGTGTCTCAAAGAGAGTCATCCACAGGGCTCCTCCATCCTTCACTAACAGCTCTTTTTCCCAATTTTGTTTACAAGAACCATTTCTATATGCACTCACAGGCACTGTGAGAATGCAAAGGGCCCTCCTGTGACTGTGATAAATGACACTGAAGTATTTCCCACCCTGCCAGGCTCTGCAGCTGATGCTCTCTCCCATCTGAGATGGTGACCAGAAGTCAGAAGGATGAAGCTTGGGACGGAGGTAAAAGGAAAAAAAGGCATCACATACATGAGGC
Organism: Formicarius rufipectus; assembly: GCA_013399695.1. Taxonomy (NCBI): domain Eukaryota; kingdom Metazoa; phylum Chordata; class Aves; order Passeriformes; family Formicariidae; genus Formicarius; species Formicarius rufipectus. The sequence continues at coordinate 414,296 of VXAU01005769.1, read as the reverse complement.
TGAAAACACCTTGAAACCCAATGAGCTGTTTGCTTTCCTGTTGGAATCAAAGGTAAAAGCGAAAACAGTTTTAAAAATGCATCCCTTCTGAGCTAATGACAAATCCCAGCACAGAGACACCTGACAAACAGCTAAAAGCAACTGCATGAAAGACAGCAGAATAATAATTCTGACTAACACATCACCGGAGGCACATGTGAAAAACCATTTCCCCAGCAGAGATGGTCTAATTACTGCAGATGATACCCCAGAGGTTCACTCAGCAGCAGCAGAGACACAGAGCTGACCTCACCTCTGCCAGCCCCTCTGCCCCTGCCCTCCCTGGACTCACAGGGCACTGCCAGCCCCGTGGACCTGCAGCATGAGATGTGCAGGGTACTCAGGGACATGATGACAGACAAGGGCGTCGGGCAGTGGCATCTACTGCAATTTCAACCCCTAAAACCCCGTGCATTTCAAATGCAAATTGCAGTGAAAGGACTATCCCCAAGAACTGCTCAGCAGGGGCTCAGACTGGAAGCTCCTATGGACAAGGATGGCCTCTCTCAAACGTTTGCCAAGTGTCTCCTGCTGATGCATTTGTTAGAGCATCCACTAACAGCAGTGACAGACTGTCACTTACCTCCAGCATCCACTCAGCTCTTCACTTTACAAACCACCCCATCTGCACTTCTCACCGTCATATTTCTGAGGCTGTATAGTGCCATAATCCACTATGAGATGCTGGAACAAACACATTCTCTGCAGTAATAAAGTGCCATTGTTTGAGAAATGGGAAAACAAGGAAGCTGCTTTCTGAGAATTTTAGTTTCATAACAGTGAAAGGTATTTTCTTCTGCCCTTTTGCGGGACTGAAGTCTCCAGCACATATGGCCTTTGAGAAAAGCTCTGCTCTCTCAGCCTCATCTGAGGGAGGATCCTGACCTCTAGACACTGACCATGTATATGCAGCTGGAACACACCAGGCTTGTTCACATGGACCTTCAGCTCTCTTTTATTTTTCTCTCCTTTAATAAAATTGTTTTGAGGGCATGGGAGAGTTACAGCAGTAAGATCTCCTGGGCTCTGCAGTATTCCTCAATTCTGCCTGGTACCTTGCAGTGCTGCAGGTGATGGGTCAGGCTTTATTGATACCCTTACCTTGATTTACAGAGTCTGAGAGCGTGTCTGGAGGTGTTGATTTTGGGGTTACTTTACTAAAAAGTCTCATTCAGGTACATGAAGGGAAGACAGACTGTACTGGTGAGCCACAGATTCTGTGAAATGTATTTAGCTCAGTGAAAGATGTACTCTGCTTTCATGGAGTATTGAATGTAGCTGTGATTAATGGGGCACATATTCACTGATAAACAATATTAATTTGTTTTAAGCCAGGTCTGAAAAGATTTCAACCACTTGCTTCCCTGCAGCTATGAAAGTTATTTCCTGCTGTCTGTACCACCTCAAGGGCTAAACCAGCCCTGAAAGGAAGGAAATATTTCCTTTCACTCCATCAGCAGCACCAGCCTATGAGGGCTCTTGTATTGGTATTTCACTTATCATGAGCAAATTGTATGTATGATTATTATTTAGCCTGAACACCCACCCTCCTCAACCAAACTGCCCCAGGACTGCCACCTCACATTCACTTTGTCCTGCATCAACGCAGCTTTTCTCATTTTCTTTACAACCACTCCATCCAGCACACCGTCTGCCACATCTCCACCTGCTTCTGCAGCCAGTTCCTTTGGCAACAGGGATGAATAAGTGCATCTTCAGGGCCAGAAGGCAGCACCTTACCTGCAACTTCTTGTGGTGACTGAAAACTCCCAACTCCTTCCAGAGTGCCGGAGATGGAGCCGCCCCCTTCGAGCACCCTCACCAGCTCCCGTAGCCTCTCACACTCCTCCTGGAGCTGCTGCTGCTCCTCCTTGCGCTGCTGCTTGGCCAGGGTCATCGGGTTCATGCTGAAGTGAAGAACTTTGGTCCTGCTGGGGTCATAGTCACCCTGTGTGGGACACACAACGGAAGCACACTGAGTAAATGAGCCAGCCTCTAAGTCTACCCAGCCCGGACCGCTCTGTGTGAAGTCAAAAAGTGTCACAGAAGGAAAAAAAGTGACATTTATGAAGTGGCAATGTTTTATTCCAACAGCTGAAGTCAGCCAAACCCAGTGTTGTTTCTCCTTCTCTTGCTATTTCATTTTAAAAAATATCACCTGAAACAAAACAAAACAAGAAACACCAACAAGAAAACAATCTACAGAAACAAACACAAATAAAAAAAAAAACCAAACCAATCAAAGCCAGAAAAAAAATAAATCACAGAAACACCCCATTCCACAGAACTTGCTCCCTGGCTGACACCTCCACAGTTAAGTTTAACTCCAGAAATGAAGTTTTATAGCTGTGTTTTAAATATCTTGATAGCAGGAGATCATAGTGAACACTCAGATACACCCTTAAACTACAGTAGGACATCCAGTACCAGCCTGATTTATTGCTCACATGAGCCAGCAACATCCATGTGACTCCAAAGGTGGAATCATTAGCAAATTGTATCAGCTTGTCCCAAGCAAGGGAACAGATATTCCATTCTTTCTTCTCAGAGGTAAGCTGTATTTACATCAGTTTAAACAGCCTTAAAGTCCTATGATGGCAAATTAATATTCTTTTAAAGACAGAGGAAAACACTGATGTTACATTTGTGATTTCAGAGAGACAATTTTTATATAAACTACAGGAAGCCTCACAACCATAAATGTAGTAAAGCATGTGCTGCCCCAGCTGAAACCCTATAGCAGTGCCTGCATAAAAAGGTATTTTATATGGTAATATTTTTCCTTCAATTGAATCTCAGGACCTAAAGTGATTTTGTAAACATTAATTAATCCTCAAGAGCAGCATGAGGTAGATATTATCCCAATTTTATCATTTCATTTCCATTAAAGACGTGCTAGAACTTTATGTGGGCGTTTTTTTTCTCTGCACACGAGAGCAGAGACTGAGCAACTTCATCCTGTATTGCTGGTCAAAGACCCCATTCCCAAACATCTTTTATCGGAAATACTCTATTCACATATTGTAAAGTCCCTCAGCAGGGAATGAACTGCTGAAACTTGCTGTCTCAGAGCCTGGCAGCAGACACAAAACTGCTTCAAATATGGGCTTGACAAATTCATGGACAGCAGTTCCCTAAGTGGGCTGTGCCAGGGGAGGACAAGGAAGCATCCTGCAGCATCTCTGGCTGCTAGGGAGCTTGGACAAGCTTGTGGGCTCTCACAAAACAGCAGCTTCCATCAATATGGTTAAAGATGCTTTTCTGGGCTTTTTTACCCAGAGGGGGGAAAAAAAAAAGGGGGTGGGGGGGCATATGGTGGTTCCTCTTAAACTGCTCTGAGAAGCCACTTTGGAGCTCCTTGTGAAAAATCAGTTGAGCCACAGCTGTGCATGTTGTGGACAGGAGAGATGATCCTATGCCACAAGTTAAAAACAAAGAAAGGAGATCACATGTGTATGTCCCAGGCCAAAGAACCCTCAATGATCTGCCTTGGTCCAACAGCTCACTCCAGAGAGCTGAAAAAAACTCAGGCAAGGAAACTTTGATTACCCTTCCTAGCTGTTTGCATTCCCCACAGTCAGGGAACATGGTCTCCCAGCCCTTGACCTTGTACTGGACAGGTGATGCATGTTCTCAGACTGCCCAAGCCTCAGGGCGCTCAAGTGACCTTGGGAACACCTGGGAGGGCAGCACTGCCCCGCAGCCCCACAGCAACAGGGCTTTGTGACCCCATTCCCACAGGGAGGTCGAGACAAACAGCCCTGACAGACTGACAGACAAGCAACTAGGACCAAAAGAAAAAATAATCCTACCAACAGCCTTGGCCAAGAGAAATTCAGGCGTGAACTGAAAGACACAAGCAGCATCTTGGAGATGTCAAACAGAACGAGAGCGAAGTCAGCTGCCACACCAACTTATTAGATCTATTCTCCCCAGTGACACACTGGCATTTACAAACCTGTTTCTGCACCCAGCTCTCTACCTTCTCGTGCTATTTGCACTTCAGGACTCTTCCAGACAGGTCAGGGCACTCCTCACTCTTGTGTTTGTCTTTCCAGGGAAGAGATTCAACCCCAAGTTTGTGGTGGGGTTTGTGCTGACTGTCCAAAGGACACTCTCAGTATCAGCACTGCAGGGCCCAGTTCTCCCTGCACAGCTGCTGTGTCTGAGCAGCAAGGAAGGGCAGCTCTGGCCCCAAGGTCAGGCAGAGCTCACAGCTCCTCGTCCTGGCTGCCACCACCATTCCAGCTCCAGCACAGGGATCTGCATCACTGCAGACACTCACACGTGGCACAGGACAGCAGCAGGATCCTGGTGTGATGAAAGCCATGCCCACCTGGAGATTGCTGCAACACACACTGCACCAGTCTGTTTATTTTGCACACTTTTTAGTCTCTACCATCATCTCTCTGGCCCTTCTATAAAGCCCTGCTATGAAGCTGCAGTGCTTTGGCTCTCACAGGTCTTTCAGACCATTTATCCTCTCCTTTTATTATGTGACCCCCTTGAAAAATCATGCTCTAAAACTCAGCATCAGGACTCAGCACATCAGTCTGAAGCTACACCAAGACAGGCAAATCTCTTAAAAGCTCCCAGTGAAACGAAGGCTGTAGCAGAATCCATCTCATTTAACATTTCTGGGAGATCACTAACATATTTGCTATTCTACCCACACTTTTGGGCTAGGGGCAGCAGCTTTCTCTTTCTTTTATACAGCTCACATCAAACTAGTACATTCCTCCCTAAAGCTAAAATATTAGTGCAGCTGGTTTATATTACAGCAATGCCTAAAAGGAAACCAAGTGAGACAGGGATCCCAGGTCCTATCCAAACCCCACAGGAAACTACCACCTAAAGCCCAAAAAGCAGACCACAAAGCCTGAAGACGTGGTCTGTGAGGGGAGTGAAGGTATGGAAAGGTGCTCCAGATTCCTTAGCAGCACTGTGGCAGAAAAGAAAGGAAAACACACGTCCAGAGCTGCCTCTCCTCACCAGTGGAATGTGCTGCTGCCTTACACTGTCACACCAAGCAGTTACTAAAGTCTCCAGGAAATTTACTGACATCCTATGGAGTTTCAGATAAATGCAGGAAGTTTTCCATGGAAATGCTGCAGACCAGAGGCAACGGCTGATGAAAGGGACCAGTTGCCTGTGTAGGCAACACAGAAAGTCAAAAAGGCATGGCAGCTTTGGTCATTTGGAGAGTTCTTCCAAACTTCTAAAGGTTGGGAGGGACTTGGTGTTGTGAAAATGAGTGGTTTAGGGTGGGCTCTAGGAAGAGTCATGGCTGGAAACTGCTAAATATAACAGACAGCAAAGCAGCATCAAAATCAGACATGAAACTCTAATGCTGGTAGGAAACCAGGGACTGAAGGAAGCAAACAACCTCCTCCTGGAATCCCTTTAGCTCTGGAAAACATAAATTGCTGATTTTCTCTGCCAACTGCTCTTCTGCCCCCAATAAATTAGTCTTACTGATCATAATTTTGTCCCTTCAGCTCTGCAGCAGAAGTCCAGAAAATGGCATTCAGGCACTGGGAGAGAAGACCAAAACCAGATTTGCATACTTAGAAAACAATTTCTAATCTTAGGCCACTGAAAAGGAAGACCAAACAGTGGCATTTGAAAGGCAGGTACTGAAGAGGCAGCCACATTCCTTGAAGGGGAGCTGGGACTTCCTGAACAGCTGGCCAGGTGCAGCTCCAGATGCTGCTTCTGTGCTGAACCAACACATGCAGGGAGGTATTGCTTAGCAGAGTGAAAAACCAAGATGTAGGTTTGGAAACTTGGCCTGAATGCAAGACTTGACCAAATCCATTTAAGCTCATGGTGCCTTTATACAGAAATAGGAGACATTTGGGAGTAGCAATCAATGTATGAGCTCCAGACTGTGCCTCTGTTGGAAAGTCACCTCCTTCCTGGCTCTTTCAGTAACTTAGTAGCTCGTTCTGCTCATCAGCACTTCGTGGCCAGTGACTCAGGGAGCAAAGATGAACATTACTGCCAGTTTCTCAGCAGCACCCTCTCTTTACCTCTATTTTCTCCAATACCACAAAAACTGGAATTTGTAGAGAAGATGAAGAGTAAATGACTTAGAATAGAGAAAACTGCTGGCATTCATTGATTCTTCTTTCAAGGAATAACATTGAACAAGCAATTCAGATTTGTCAGAAAAATGTACACAGAGCTTCAATTTAGGGGGAAGCAATAAATACCTTGATTGATTGCAACCACGTCTGGTTGACACTTAAAAGAGTGAATTATTCATTCCTGGAAAGCAAGATGCTAACTAGCTGATCTGGTGCTTAAGGCAGCAAAACCATTTCTGTGCTCTCAGAAGGGCACTGGACATTTTACAGAGATGATTTTGTCAACTCCACATGTCAATACGCTCTATAATTTGTGAAATAAAGGCGTTTTGATGCATTATCCTCAGCCTTCCAGGCACAGGCCCGAGGGTACACAAAAGGGAAACTGTTTCATGAACCACTGAGAAGAACCAGCTCACTGCTCCTGTCCCAGCTGCAGAGTCACTGTGTGAGACAGACACCACAGATGCCACACACAAATATTGGCTTAATGCAATATGCTCCAGGAACACTCTGGGATATGGCAGAACTATTTAGTAAGACTACAGCTATCAATAAACTTTCTGACAAAAGACCATGGAAAAAAGAATTTGCAACAGGGCCAATTTGTCATCTAGAACAGAGGTACAAGCTCAAGTCAGATGCTGCTGCCTCACTTCTCACTTCCATCTCCCAGCTTGAAAAAAACACCCTGAGGAGATAATTGTGCTGATGCTATGTGTCATTTTTTAAAACTATATTATCGGCAAACAGTCAGCATGTTGGTCTACGTGTTGAAATTACAGCTCAAAAACTTCCTAAGTAATCTGCCCATTAGGGAAGAATCAGTCAAGTGCCAAAGCAATGAATGAAGACAGGACTGCTTTAATCTCTGGAAAACAGAAACTTTTCCTTTAGAAGAAGAGTTGTTTAGAAGAACAATGAAAGCTGCCAGTGACAGCACCTTGAAAAGGGATGAACTTATTTTGGCATCTCTCCTCCTGGTTGTTTGAAAACTGCACAGTCCCAATTCAGCGATGTCTTTCTCCAGGAGCTATAAAAGCTTTTCTCTCTACTCCACTCACTTTCACAGGCACAGAGGTAAGAATAAAGTACTTAAAACCATGTGGACTACTTTACATTTGATGAAACATTCAGTGCTTAACAACTCCATTTAAGGTCTATTCATCTACCGCAGGTATTTCTGATCAGAATGTAGAGCTGGTAGCAAAGGGAATAGACTCCACTGGTGTGAATATGTTTATCTAACATCACTAATGGAATTAAACAAGTCCATACGACCCAAAAAAGCAGCAACTGTCAGGATACAATGTCAGCAGACACTGTCAAAGATTTTCAACTGACTTGCCATCCTCACAGGCTCCTCCTGTTTAATGCTTTGGAAAGCACAGTCATTAAAACCCACAGACGAGGCTGACACGCGCTGAAGTGCCTCACTGTTTGCATAGCCTCGGTATCTATCAACCTTAAAAGATTGTGATTTCTGAGCAGCACAATAAATTCTGGTAGAACATATGGACAGCTGAGTTAAAGCACTGCTCAGTGGCAATACAACAGCTTGTGCTTGCCCCTGCTGAGAAAAGGCTGGCGATTGGAAGCTCTTCAAGGGAAGGACGGTCCCTTCTCCGCTCGACTCTCGCTCCTGAGGAGCGCCACCCAAGTACGAGCAACACACGCTGCTGCCTCCTCAGCTAAGGAATTTCTGTCCGTGCTGACTTCTTAAAACACAATTCTACAAGGTTCTCCTGACTTGGGACACGTTATTCAATACTTGAGAACTTAAACAGAAACAATTTAAGGAGCTTTGTAGATTGTATCAGCTTTAAATGGGTCAGTAGTTACCTTGGAAGCATATTGGAAATAGAGACTGCATTTAGCTGTAGGAGACAGATGGGAAAGTTTCTTGTATACACATATAAAACATAAAGCATCAGCCGGGGGAATGGTGGAAGGGGAGTGTTTGAAAAGCATCCAACTGGCCAGGGAATGCTCTTGCTTCCACTTGTTACCTCTTGCAGGCAAAAACTTGCTTAGATTGTGAACATTAACATGCAGTTGACAATTGGGTATATGCAGGTGGTCAATGCCCAAAATTAAACTTTCAAGCTCTTGAGCAGAGGATGTTCCTTTCTCAGGCACATCCTGGCTGCAAATTCTGGTAAATTATGGACTATAAAAACATAGAAGTACATCCTGAATCCTCCAAAGATGGATAGACATGAGACAGAATTGCTCTTAGGAGGTTGATTAGAAGCTGATCAATGATTTAGGCTTTTTAGATGGGGAAAAGCAGAGGCACAGGGTTCCAGAAAGAAAGATGATGCTGAGAAGACAGGGTCCCAAGAAGAGAAGTGATTCCAGAAAGAAGGTGATGATCCTGGTTGGAAGAAAGAGGATGAAAGTGGAGGAAGACCCTGAAGATCAGAGAAATGCATGGGGATGAAGGCCAGGGGATGCTCAGGGACCTTGGCCAGTAACACCTGAGACTGGTGACTGTGAGCAGACACAACTTTCTGCCCAACCATCCACACCAGAGACCTCCCTGCAGGGAAGGGATGTTGAGCCCAAGACCAGGCACCACTAAGATAGGGGAGTGAGCAAAAAAGCAAACTGTGTGAAAAAACAAAGGGCTGGTGTTGCTTCTGGGGACGTGCAAGCTTTTTGTTGGGATTTAGTGCCTCCTCCTGACCACGGATCCTTCACACAGCTCAAGCTGCCACACAATGCATGTCTCTCTCAAGGCTTCTGGTTTCTGGAATTACTGTTTGGCTTTCCTGAAAACATGTGATATTTGTGGGTAAACACAGCCACATGGGCTTTGCACAGAGCTAATAAACACCCCGTTGCTTTCTCTGAGTTATGAAAGCAGAGAAGTCACATATCATTAGAAGTCGTCTTTGAACGTGTTTATCTTCAGCTCACAGTTAATGGCTCAGCATTTATGTCAAGAATTGTCTGCTGTTAGTCCTGCATCAATACCCCTTGGAAATTTTACTCAAAGATGAAGAATAAAAAAAAAAAACAGTGGGAAGGTAAAATTGGAATTTATCACCTCAAAGGCACACACAAGGTCCCTGACAACTACAGCTCTTGCTGCAGTAGCTTATTAACTAGAGTCTGCCTGGCTATACAGGTGAACAGTTTCTTCTGGTCTACCTATGTTTTATTTTAATTTTAACAGCTTTAAAAAATATTGGTTACTCAACTCTCTCATACAAATGACTACTGGAAGCATTTCTGCACCCAGTACAAGGCAGTCTCAGCTTAATCCTACCTCAGGAAATGCCATTTTAATGGAAATTTTGTTTCTCGGTTTTGTGTTTTTTGTATCTTTGCTCAGTCTTGTTAAAGTGATTAGAGTAAAACCTAAAGTAAACTGCATCCCAAAGAATTCCCTCTGTAACCAGTGCACAAAGCACAGCACAGTCATCCGCTCTCTGTCACACAAGATAACTACACCAAGGGATCTTCTAAGCCTGTGCAACAGGAGCTGTATTAACAAAAATGGATTGCAAAGATGAGACAAAGCAAACTAACAAATAAGCAACAACCACCACCTGCTCCTCATAGCGTTGCCAGTATGTGCATGCTTGAAATCAGAAACAGTTGGGGGGGAAAGAAAGAAAAACAGAAGGTGCTGGATGTTGGGAAAAGGCTCATTTGTTCCCACCAGGTCTCTTGCCAGTTCCCCACCTTCTCTCCCTCACCATCATCTTTGTGTGAACATCTGCACACACAGAACTCTGAAACTTGGCACCAGAAACTCATTTGGGTAATTTTTTCATCCTTCTCTTAGCCAGTTCTCAGTTCAATGCCTGCTACTTCTTCCACAAAACAGGAAGATCTTTCTCCTTGTCCAGGTGTTGTGACCTCTTGTCCGTACCCCTTAATTCAGGCAAGTTTTCTCTTAGGGCCTCCTGAAAACTCATTTCCAGAACAGCAAGGGTGAAGACAACCTGTGTTAGCCTGAGTTATGCCTCTTCATCCCCACAAACTCCTCTATATCTTCCACCAGCACGGCAGAGTTCAGCTCCTTGCCCTCAGGTGCGTTGGGTAATCCCACATCACCTTCCGCACTCCATCAGTGATCCCACCCCCAACACCTGGAACAGCTGCTCCTCCCACAAAGGCTTCTCTGGGGCTTTTTCTCTTCCCTCCTGAGAGGATCCTCCACACCCCCCACACTCATTGATATTCCTCCCTATGGCCTCTTTCAAGGCAGCATCTACAGCAAATTAACAGTGAGACAGGGGGGTGGGTGGCTGGAGTTTGGCTGTACCACAACCCAAACCCCCTGGTCACGCTGCCCTCACACCACACCACGGCTTTTGGTACAACATGCAGCACTTTTTGGGCACTGCTGCAATAGGAGTAATAAAATGAAACATCTTGGTAGTGGTGCTGAAGCCCTTCAGGTACAGGTTTAAAAGGAGATCTGTTCTCTATACCCCTTTCAAATGTGTTGCTCCCTGGAGGAGGCAAGACTATAATTTGCAGTGAGTGAGGCATTCAGATGAGGTCTGGGATGCAAACAAACGTGACGAGAAGGTTAAGAGTCAGGACAGCGAGACATAGAATGGCACAGAGTTGGGATAATTTAGAGGGAAAAAATGCAGTCAAACATTCACTGTCCTTTTCAATTGCTGCTCTTCCTTTTATTGAAATGGAAGAAAATCATAGTCTGTTCTAGGATGGTTTGTTACCACCTAGAGATTTGAATTCCAGGGTTTCTACACCAGTTTTTTCAAGTCAAGGATTCTGGTCCTTCCAGAGAACAAAGTCCATACAAAGTTGCTATTATTTACAGTCTAGTAGCGTGCAGAGGAGACCTGTGCAGGTTCAAAACCCTCTGATAAAGACACTGAAAATAAAAAAGCACATAGGTTCTGGAAACAGCCCCAAAGAGCTTATAGTATGAGTTATAAAAATTCTTTTTCAGAGATAAGACTTAACTTTATATGGCGAGAAATGCTGGCTCTCACAGATCTGAATTTCAAAAAATGTTCTATCAACTCTCCCATACAAATGAAGTAACTTTGGTTGAAAATACTGTTGAGAGATGCCAGACCAAATGTAGGTTTTCAAAAGAAGTACAAAGGGTTTTCTTTTTTAATTAACTATTTCTTTGTTGCTCTGTTTCTTGTTCTGCAACATACACACATACAGGTCCTGTTCAGGAGACCAGAAACACAGAAGTGAGGGAGTTTTATGGTATTTACTCCAAACCAGATACTCAACCACTCAAAGCTTTCCCTCCTTACAATGCTTTATAAATTTTCTTTTAATGTTCCTGTAATTCTGAATTTCCTGGTAAGGGTCTACTTTGGAATGAATTCAGATGGGATGTTAGGGGGAGATGCCAGAGGAGAGAAGCAATGCAAATTAACTGTGCCAGCCTGGGACCATCAGAACACAGACAGGAAGGGAAGAGTGAGAGTGAAGTATGACAGCTTTGAGAGGTCCTGTTTTCAAGACTCTACAAAGGAAAGTGAAACTGCAATGTAATAGGATTTTCCAGTTAATGGATCTCATTAGCAAAAAGCAAAACCTCTACGGTTATTTTTTTTAGATAGTATCTGGTATAAAAATAAAGATGCATAATTAAAAATTATGTAAAAGCCTTCATGATCTGATGGCAGGAAGCATCAAAGTTCATCTGAGCATATAAAAGCCCAAAAAGTAAGTGACAAGAAGAGCTGTCAATCACACTGTGTATTTGTACAGCAAACACATGGCATAGGCTGGATGCTGAGGTGACGATGACAGCCTCAACAGCAACACTGAATCTCCTCAAGGCTCTGACTACACCAGGGTGTTTTGATCCTGGAATTTAATGCATCTGAAAGTACAACCTATGTCCTTGCATGTGTAATTCCAACCTGGCAGGGTACAAAGCAGAGCCCTGCCTTTCAGAGAATGAAGGTGCACCCTGGGTCTTGTCCCACCCCTGAGCTCACCCGCCATCATCAACAGGTTCCCAGCCTCCAGCTGGAAGCATTTCCACTGGAAGAGCAAGCCAAGCTCCCTCTCACCTCACCCAGAAACTGTGACAGACACACTCAGCTCGGAGGACTCACTTATGCCAGTCTCCTGGAGCAGCTGGTCAGCGTCTGAGCGGGTTTTGCAGGCTGAAGGAGCCCCAGCACAGCCTCTCCCCGCGAGGGGTCATCGCCTCCCACGCGCCTTCTGCTTCGGCCGAGAGAGGGTGAGAGGGAGGGGAACAAAACCTGGCCCTGCAACACACCAGGGGGAAGAGCAGCCACAGGGAAACTGCCACCTTCCATTCTGCCTGTCAGTCCCTTCCCAGGGATGAGGTGGTTGTCTCGCCCCTGAGCAGAGCTCGTCTTCCCCAGTATCACCTCACCATCCAACCAGGCATGGGAGGAAACTCCTCTACTAACGGGTAACTTGGGAGCGGGAAAAGCAGGAGAGCAAATACGGAACATCTCAAAAAACCTCCATGTATTTAAGTACATACTGTCCTGTTATCCATGTAGTCATCTACATGATTCACCAGGAGGAGTCAATTCAGGTTCACTTAGATATGTTGAACAGGCAGAACCTTCTTCTGTTTGCTCTGCTCTTTCTCAAGTAAGAGACCTGAGTATCTGAACTATCCAAATATCGCTTTGGAGGGTACATTCTCTTCCATCTCCTTAGGGCAAATAGACAAATGTTTGGTTTTTCCTCCCTTTTCAGCATTTGATCAGGTTAATTTTTTTAATTCAAGTAAGATCCCTGACAAAAAGAGCTCTTTTCCTCTTCTTCAGGAGCATGAAAAAGGTCTCCTACATCTCCTTCCTTCTCCCCACTTTGTGATGATTACCATTTGGCCCCAGGTTTCCTAACCCAGCTTCGCAGAGAGCTGGACTCTACTCCCTTGGCCCCTATGAAGAAGGGCATCACTTTGTCTCCTTTGATGCCTTGAACATTAAAAGTTTCTACAGACTTGGGATTAACAAACATTAGAGAGGTCCCAGGCAGTGAGAACAGGGCTGTCACAGAGCAACTTGCTGTGCATACAAAGGAACCCTGGACTAGAGGAGTCAGCAATGCAAGGAGAATTAAAAAGCACAGTTAAATAACCTTAAATCCTCATGCATATTTATAAACATCATCACATCAAAACTAAATCAATACCCCTCACCAGTTACATATGGCCTGAGGAAGAAGGGCTGGTAACTTGGTCTTCCTTTACCCATTGTATGGATGAGACTCAGAAAGTCTCCATGTGAGAACAAATTCTTGGGCTGAGAAGGGGAATTTCAAGCTGAAACACCACAGGGTGTTACAGCAGAGGGGAGAGAAGTCATCCATAGATGGCACATCCATCTGAGCCTTGACTTGGAGCAAAGTTTCAGCTTAAACCTTTCTATTCCTGTGACAAACACAAAAACACCTCTGGCACGAGAACAGGTCTAAATTGTACCTCTGTAGGTGACAAAACCTACATCCCCCCCATTTCATACCCCCTGTGCTGGGTGAGTCTGTCTATGTTGTGACTTGTATCACCTCAACCATCTGTTTAAATATACCTTCTTGGCTTTCCCTGGGGGAAAATACTTCTTGGTTGCCTACAAAGCTTTAATTGCTATTCATCCCCTTTCAATTAAATGCAGTTTGAACCAAACATAAGGGAAAATGCTTAAGAACATCACACTGGGATCACCGACCCATTAGCAAAATGACTCTGTCAAACATACTAAACCTGACATATCACTTCATGCCCAACAACACATCTTCCTTATTCAACCTCAGACCACTATGAAGCTGAGCCAAACCCAATCTGAATCTACATGGAGATATATTTGGTAGACACAAAACTGTCTGAACAACAGTGCATCACTTAATGGTCTGAAATACAACCATTCAGTCTCCTGTTGGATTTTACTTCACCAGTTTTACGTCACTGTGCTAATGGACTGGAGAGCAACCAGCACATTTTGCACAGAGATGTGAAGGGGTAATGATTTCAAATTTTACTGCCAGGTTTTCCAGAATTATGACTGCCAGGTCAACCTCTAAACTGTGTAAGACCCTGCAAAACCTCATTTGAAACACAGTACTTCCTTCTGTATAAAATTCAGGCTTTGATTTTGAATTTGATCATCACTTTTCTCCTTGCCAACACGTATCACACCATTTCCATGAAAGAAAATAGTGAATGAGGAGAAATTCTGCTCTTCTAGTGTTTCTCAGTGAGAAACCAGTTCTCCATCCTTCATATAACAAACCACCAGGGAGAGGACAGTGCAGCCTTACACAACAGCTACCACAACATGCTCCTGCACTGCAGTAGTTACTTCTTTCCCATTAAGTTTTAATTAGCCAACACATGCATAACTCAGAAACACAGCCTAGTTGCAGCTGAGAAGGCATCTTTTCAACTTGATTTGAGCAAACCTGAAAGAGAGCCTTCCTGTACTTCTCTAACCACAGGTTTCCAGACAGCATCCTCAAGCACACAATCCCCCTGACTTTCAGGGGTCAGACCACACTTGCTATGGAGAATGCAATTTTCATTCTTTGCAGCAATTACCTGGTCCTCTTCCATATTTCAGTTACTGTTCTGGTTTTAATACCTTAAAATTACTGCTACTTCAGCTGCACTCTTTGGCAGTACCCAGGGTCTCAGAGGGAGCTAAAGGCATTTATTCAGAGTTGCTTTCATGAGCAGTACCCCAAAATTGTCTTTGGTTCATCTGGAAGGTACTGACAGAAACCAGGGAGTTTCTGCCTGAAACTGAGGAGAAGTAGACGAGCACCTTGGAATTCATCTGACTGAACCAGCAAAATGTGGTTTCAAGAATAACAATAAAACCCTCAGTTGCATAGATTTTGACATTTTTATCCTCCAGCAGGTCAAGAGTGGGGAAAAAAAAATCAAGAGATGTGGTAAGGGAAAAGCACACTTGATGTTAGGGATTTCAGGGAAAAAAATTATTTTCTGTAATCACTGTGAAAAGAGTACAAATCTCTGCCATCATCTTGCTTAACAGAGCTCAACAATGCTTACATTTCACTTGAGAGGGAATACCTGTTTTCGTTATTTCAGCCTACTCAATCACTGCTTCTCCACTTTCTTCCCCAACTTCAAGCCCTGACTCGGATGTATTCCCTTCCTGGAGTTTGCAGGTTGCTAATCACCCATTGGCACATTGATCTGCACGTTTTACTGCAGTTGGAATGAGACAGCACTGCCTGGTGAATAGACTGTGAGGACTGAAAAATGAGATTAACCAGCTCGCCTCATACAGATCGAGTTATCTGCTGCCTTGTTCACTTTTCATGAAGCTTCCAGAATGCAGCAAACTGAATCTCCTTAACTCACCAGACAGGGCTGATACATAACTCCATTAGAAGAAAAGATCAGAAAAAGCAAGTAACACAATTTCATGGAAAACAGGTCTTGTCAAACAGACTTGAAGAGATTTCAAGTCTAGTTAACTAAGATAACTGTGTTGACATAACAGAATTGGAATTCTGGATTTGTCTCGGTATCAAAACCACATTTTCTTTTAAAACCAGCATGATGCAAAATCAGACTATGGCAATTTTTAAATGGCCCAAAAGTTGATGAACTAATAGTGACAGTTTCCTGTTACTTCCAACAAGAATTGCTTCTTTGGCCAATTGTATGCAGCACACATCCTCTAAGATACATAAGAAAATAATAAATCCCTACTAAAATATGCAGATAACACAAAGGCAGAATTGTAGCAAACAATAAAGCCTATAAAGATAGCTTAGAAATCTGATTGTGCTGGGCACAATCATTCCCCATGAATTCAAATGCACCGTGAGGCATCCCAGAGAGCAGAACAATCTCAGGTGCACAACACAGCAGGTACTTTTTGGGAGACAATGTCTGTGAGGAGGCCCTTTGGCCACAGTTAATAACTAAGAATTGCCTCTAATTTAATGCTGTGGGGAGAAAAGAATCCAAGGAACAGCGAGGATCTTTATGTACCGCTGAGTAGGACTAAAGAAACAATATTGTCCCTGAAGGCAGCCCAGGTGAGGGGTGAAGGGGCAAGGGGGCTGTGGGATATTAAGGAAAGTTGTGAGAAGATTTCCATGAATGATTCATGGTCTGAAAACCACATCTTCCACTAAGAAATGAATGGGAATCAAACTATTGCATTTGCTATGGAGAAGGCTGAAGCAATTTGATCAGGGTCCTTGGTGGAAATCTGACACTAAATGGCTCTTTAATGTAGCAAACAAAAGCATAGCGAGAACCTGATAGCTTCACCTCACAGTGAGGCCAGAGAAATGGAAATAATATATATTTTTAATAGGGATGGCTAACCAGGGAAACCAATACACTGTCTATTACTTAGTGTGTTTAAATCAATATTTGATATCTTATTAAAGAGAGTCCATGGAGCAACCACAAGTCACTGGGCAGGTTTCTCTTAAAGCTGTATTTTTGTGTTATATTAGACTAAATGAGTATTCTTTTTTGCCATAAACCTCTTAATTCAACTCATTCCACTTCCTCCTATTCAAAAAAGTGTTATCCAATACTTTTATCCATTCTCATATCATTAATTCCTCCTCTTACTTTATAAGCCTCCAGACAATTCTGTAACTTCAGCATTTATTCCTCTTAGACATAACAAGAACCTAGATGTTATCACTGACAGTTTAATCTTTTTCAAGGAGAGTTTTAATTTGTAGAGAAATGATATTAGAATCAATGCTTCTAAATATAAAAATACTTTTAAATCTATGTTCGTTTTAATATTCCAGAGTGACAGAGCTGCTCAAATCCTCAGGTGACGGGAAATCAGAATGACACTTAAGATCCAGCCACTGAGATTGTGCTTTTTTGCCTTAAAGGAAAAGTCTTTTTCACAGTTGTAATAACAGCTTGAACATGTGGATTCTAATCCATACGGGTGCAGTCCATCTCATTGGAAAACTACAAAGGTTATTTGGTGATTAAGGGTGCAAAAAATCAGAGAATGGAAACAGGTTTGTCACCTGCCACCTGTCTTGGTCCCTAAGCTTTAAACTAGGGAGTCTCCATCCTGATTTAAGGGGAGTAAAGTTGATTTAAGAACTTTCACTTTTCTGGGAGATGGTGAAGAGAGGACAAAGATGAGATGTGAAATCTCTAAGAGTCACAAAACAGAAACTCATCTCTATCTACATCACTCCTGACCAGATGTGTGCACGTTCTTGTGAAATAACCATTCTGCACACATGCTCTTCTTCACTGAAGTCAAAGCTTTAACAAAGTACTTCTCATATGTCCATCTAACATCCTGCTGCTAGTGCCCCACCCATCTCCCACAGCTTCCCTCTGAAGGCAGCACCTGCCACCAAGTTTTGAGTACTCTTGGGGAAGGACCTAAAGGATTGCAGAGTGGAAGCAAACACCGTGAACAAGCACAATTTCCCCCTGAAATTCCATATTATTTCTGCCCTAGCATGCACGTGTCAAAGTAACAACAACATGACTATGGTTCTTCATGTTCATCAAGCACAGGTTCAGACAGAAAAAAATTTATTGTACTTCTCTCAGGAAGGACCTGAAACATCATGAGCTAACCCATGGAGAAAGCCAGCTGCACTGCAATAGAGAAACCCAGCCCACTAATCCCAAGCTTGGTTCCCCCCAACTACCTCCTTGGCACTGCCAGTAATTCTAATCCACATTGCAAAAGCCCTCCAGGAGACTATAACTTGGTTGCCTCTGTATACTATTAAGAAAAAATCCCAAACATCCCTAATTCCTCAGTATGTGCCTGGTTTCTCTGGAACAGTAATGAGCTTGTCCACATTGAATTTGAAAATACTGTTCAATTTTATGAATTCTGCCCGGATCCGAACCAACCGCAAACTCTAATTTGTTTTCTGAATGTTATCTCAACTGTAAGAACTGATCAGTGCCTTCACTTCAGCTCTGCAGCCTGTATGTTAAGCTAAACCACACACAAATATGTGTGCCTCTCTGAAAAGCTGCTAAATGAGATAGTCTCCTATTCAAAATGGAACACTGCCAGGCAAAGAACCAGTGAAACCAGGAGTGCTGCTCTTCCAGGTGAGAAGGTCAACAAATTTTGGGTCAGGCAGTGCATGGAACCTCCTTTGGAGGAGCTCTGGGTCCAAGGGTTCAATGCCTGTGAAGATCAGCCAGCTGTGCCCAGGAGGGGCCAATGCTGCTCAAATCCAACAAACTTAACTGTGCCAGAATCTGACAGTGCACCAAATCTGGTGGATTTGGCAAAACTGTTTTCTTTCGGAATTGTTTCCCTCTGTGTTCTCCAAACCACACCTTGCCAACAGGGACTGCTATGGCCAAGGCTCTGAGCACCTCCTTCCCAGCACAAGTTACAGGGAAATTATCCATGAATTCCACCCAAGCCACTTAACCACTGTCATACCCTCTGGCCTATGCACTGCCAATAAAAGAGCTGCAGCCCCAAACTTTGCAGTGCCACCAGTCCCCAGCTCTGCTGCAGCACCATCTTCTTCTTGCTGCTCCTGAGCTTTCTCTCCTGCCTCTGCCCCTCGTGAACATTTATGTGGGAGGTTTTATTTTTCCATACCAAATATTTATAAATAAGGGAAGAAGAGAGCCTGAATCCTGAGTTTTCTGCTTTGGACAACCCTGTTGCTGGTCTGTGCTTCTGTCAGGGATGGCTTTTGCTAGCCCACCACCATAGGGTAGTGAGCATTACTACCAGTTAGCCTTTGTGTTCAGGAGATTACAAACTCATTCCTGCATCCCTGACACAGAGCTGAAAGAAGAAAACTACTTTTACTGTGGGTAAGTCACTATGCTGCACTGCCAGTCCCCATCTGGGCAGCTGCTGCTGGCCCAGATAACTCATCACTGAAATAACCATGTGAAAATAGAGTGCAACAGGTATCCACAAAGAAGGAGGTACTTGGAAGCAGAAGATGGATTAAAATCCAGGGGTTTTTTTTGTATATTAATTTCTACAAGTGACCTCTCAAGTGCTCAATCTCTAAGCTCTTGAGAAAGGACAGTAGCTGAAGAAAAACCACAGGGACACTGAAGAACAACAGGGAAATGAGAGATCTGTCTGTAAGTACTAACATTTTAAAAGACAAATTTTACTTATTTTCCAACAAGCAAAATATTTTCCAATTCCCTCTGAGGAAATGGGACCGTGCAGACTGACAGGGGACTCAAGGTGGCTTAAAACCTGATCTACAAGCTGGCTGCTGGGGCTTGCTGCAAGGGATTTGTAACCTTCAGCCTTGGCTGGTCTGTCTGAGCCTTCGAGCAGCTGTGACAGGCATCCCAAACATCGCAGCCGAAAGGGTCCTGGTGGGGGGAGAGCTGCAGGGAGAGGATGCAGGTGGTTTCTGTGCAAAGCACAAGTGAAGAGAGCTGAGAAGGTCCCTCCATGGGACGATGCTGTTGCTCTTAAACATCAGCAGATCTCTCCTAAGATGAGTAAGAAAACCAGCATGAGCTAAGGGAAGATATTTCAGGCTCGATTTAAACGCCTTTATCCATCGCAGTCACAATCCCCAGAACCACCTGAACTCTCCATTTATCACCTCCCTAATTTAAAATTAATCAATACCACTGCGGGACAGCAACTTTCTGTGCAAGCAGGAGACAAGATGGCCTAAAGCCCTGGGAAGTTCTCCCTGCTCCCCACCAGCTTGATGCCAGCTCTGCTCCTGTGGCTGCATCACACACAGATGCTGCTGTAACGTGGCCTTTCACACTGCAGCAGCAGCCACTACTTTGCTCCCAGCAGCTCGACAAACCTCGAGCTGTGAGTAGAGAAAGAGCCCCCTCTGCTTGTTCCTCCACAGCAGTGTGTGCATGGGGCTAAGGGTTTAGGGAAAGGGAAGGACTCCCTTCTGGAAGGAGTATGTGGGATGCAGGAGCTGTTAGCTCCATTATAAACCCAGCAGTGTGTGTGTTTGGGAGAGTTCTGAAGGGGAGAATGACTACTTGAGAAATAGAAAAAGGGGCAGTCTGCAAGGCTCACACTGACCTCCATCTGTAATTTGTGGTGTCCAGGTGGCTAAAGGGTAGTGAAAACGAGGGACTGAGTTGAGCTGTACTCTTTGGGCAAAGACAGCAAAGTGCCATCCAGCTGTCCAAGGAGTTTTTAAATGTTTGGCAGGAAAAGCTGGGGAGGAAGTTAACTAACTGAGGAGAGTCCCCAGGAGAGGGATGGAGGCTGGCACAAGTGCAACAGGGAAAAGAAAAGATGAGAAACAACTTCTGTGCCCCCGTGGCCCCCCTGGGGTTTTATTTTCAGATCTGTAATTCCTATGGTAGATGACCCAGGGCTTCAAGTGTCGCAGCCTGTCTGAATCTTGTCACCACAACAGCTGATACCAACCTCCTCCTAGAGAAGAAACACCACTGGGAATTAAATATCCTGACACGGAAAGGTTTTTAAATAATTCTGCTCTTTCCTTCATTCAGTACTCTTGCTAGTAGTACACACATTAAAAATAGCTGAGGAACCACGCACACTAATCAGACAAACCACAAGTGTTTGCATTAAGTTTTACTGACCTCATATGTAAATCAGCCTGTAAAGCCTGGTAGCCCGTTATATACTATTCAATTACTACAGCAAGCATCCATCCTGTGCCTTTCACAGTGATCTGCAGCCTGGAACAGGTTCATAAACATCTCAGAAAGGCGACCGCTGTAGATTTCACTTAACTCCTTATCTATCTGCTTTAAAGGGATTAAATGACTGTGTCATTAAAATGCTTGAAGTCAGCCTTTGATCATAAACTTCTCATCATTTTACAGTTATTGAATCTGATCCCTAATGAATCTTATTCTGCCATATTTCTCTGTCTCTGTCCCCAGCCTTGCTCCCCATTACTCCTGGTTCCTCAATCCTAACGTGACTGCTTTGTATGCCTGGCCACTGGCTCCTTCCAGCCCTCGATGGTAGCTGCTGATTGCCCAGCCCAGAGGACTGGATGAAGTGCAGGGATTTCATTTGAGGAAGGGTCAAAAGGAGCGAGAAAATAATCCACAAAATACAAACCCCACAGCACACTCTTTACATACTCACTGCACGGCTGCGTGACTGCAATGCCTTTCCGAGGGCCCTGCATGGAGCAGAGAGGGGGGATTTGGGCACTGTGCTCTCTCACATTTTAAGGAAAAAAGACTTTTTATTAACACTGTTGAGGGATGCAAGGGAAAAAAACAAAACCATTGCTGAAGTCAGGAGATTGTCTGCCACAGAGCACCATCAGATTTTGTCAGCTGCAATGAAGAACGTGCCTGACCTCGGCACCGCAGGTGTCCCAACACAGGCACCAGACACCAGCCCATACCTGATCAAAGCAAGGGGAAAGCCACTGCAGACCCTGGGAAAACATCACAAGCCTAATGAGAAGAAACCAGGGAAAGTGGAGGGAGACAAAACATCCAATGCCTTGGTCCATGATCCAGTGAGGTTGGCAGTAATGAAAGAGAACAAATGTTTACTGGTCTGCAATGGACAGTAAGAGATGCAGACCACTGGGTTTCACTGAGGTCATTCTGCATTCAAAGTTCTGTTCCAAACTCAATCAGGCTACAAAACCAGCTATTAAATGTGGTGCTAAATCTCATTTCTTGCACCAGTTTAGCTTTGGCAAATCCAAAGGAGTCACCAGGGCTCACACGTGAGGGCTGTCAGGGGCAATCTGCAAACAGTAGGGTAAAGACAACAGAGAGTCTTCCAATGCAATAACCATTTCTGAAAGTATTTTTTAGAGGACAATGTCACTACTGGATATCCCGAGTCCTAATACTTTCTCCTTGAGGACAACCATTTTCTGACATTTCAGAGATGTTTTTTAGTTAAGCCCATTTCCATGAGGCACAACACACAACAGGAAGAGTATGTCAAGGAATTCACCTCTGGCTATTGTTCAAAACAATGTAGAAGGACTCCATGGTAAGAGTGGCTTTTATCCTTCAGTATCAGCAGACACAAAAGGAGAAACAAGAAGGGCTTTCTGGTAGCCACAGGAAAGGCACTGTGGCAATGTTACATGAGAACAAAATGCCTGTTTCAGCTGTGAACTCTATTAAAGTCACATGAAAGTGTTAAACCAAATGCTGAAAAATTGCACATTTGATATGGAAGAGGCCTATTATGTCAACTTGCACAGTCCTTGCCAATGCAGCACACTGACTAATGTTAATCATTCTGTGTTCTAATTATCTTACCATTATAGCAATTTCCCTGATGATCATCCTTTCCACTCCCCCCCCCTTTGCTGTTGTTCAGTGTTGTTCAATGATGCAGGCTGGAAGGCTTGGACCACCTCTTGGTCACCCAGTGTTTCCAAAGAATACACCAAAGGGTGTGTTACTATCCCTCTCCATCATTCCCTTGGCTTAGCAGGACACACTCAGCACTTTTAAACAAAAGGTTGGGGAGGAGGCAGATGCTGCTTTGCTGCTGTGCCCTGAAACAGAGTGACTGTGGAAACCTCCCAGCTGCCCCAGTGCCCCCTGTGCCAGCTCTGCTCTGGTGACAGGGTGTAGCAGTGTTGGCTGCAATGGGACAGCAGGAACCAGCATCCCAGCTGCAGTGAGGCTGCCTTAGTAACTGCAGCAGAACAAGAATGGGGTTATTTTCTGCTTTACTCCAGCGAGGGAGACAGAGGCAGACCAGATTTACCCCATGGCTTCATTTCTACCCTCAGAGCAGGAATTACTTGCAGATTTCACAGTGAGTAGACAGCGGCAAAGACACAGACAATGCCCTTGAACCAAGGAAGTGATGGCCCTTTCTGCCTCCTCACCCTCATGGACATATAGTGACATTTTAATTTGCTTCCCCTATGTCTGACAAACATCCTGGGCCATGCAGAGAAACCACCACTTACTTCCTACCATCACAAAATTTGAGAGATTAAAAAAGCCCCCACAACAAACAACACCAACCTCCCCCCCCCCCCAAAACAACCCAGTCCCCTCTCCCTTCCCACACAAGCAATTCAATTACTTGCCAAACAAGCACTAAGAATCCATTAGAGCAGAATATATTCTGTATTTACTGTGGAAATCTCCTGGTGATCTTATCTGTCTCTCAGTTCAAGCTCAAAGCTCAATTGTTTTTTTTCTGCCAGTGCCAGGAGACTTCGAGCAGCACCAAAATCTTTACAGATGGGGAGAGTCGTCTCATCTTCATTTCGATTTTACAAGAATAAGAGAGATTTATGGATAAGCTGAAACAATGAGAGGATTGGCTATGGGGCAACCTACTGAATTCTGAAGGGCTTTAACAAGCAGCAAATTCAACATTTTCCTGAGCTGCCTGTCTAAAGAAATAAGTACTTCAGAAACAGCCTTGCCCAGTTACAAGTTTTCAAGCTGTCATTGAGTAAATCTCTAACTTTCAAACGTATCTAAAGGACTCAGACTATCTTTTTGATCCCCTAGAAGCATGAAACATTAGTAAAGAGCATTAAGTTGAATGAAAGAGCCAAAGAGCTGAGGTGGGAGAGATGAAAGGGCAGCCTTAGGAGGGATACACTGGTGAATTGACCGACAGGTCTGGTTTGCCGTGTATCCAGTACTTTTTTTTTTTCTCCAAAACGCTCGAGAGAGTGGACCACACAAAAAACTGTTGGTACAGATGCAGGTCTATCTTCTAAGACATTTTAAAGAAGTGTCAACAACAGCATCACACTGAGAAGATATCAGAGATTCTGGGAGAGCAGAAAGGCCAAAAGACATTGACATTGAATCTCCAAACTACTTGGCTTAAGAAGTTACTGTCTATTTGCCACACAGCAAGGCCATGGGCAGCAGCAGGGAAACCATTCAATGTGTTATACAACCACTATTCCTTCCCACCACCCACCTAATGAATGTCTGTGACACTGCCACCTCCTTCATTTCCACTTCTGTGAACCTGAAGGGAACAGTCTAACAAGTGCCATGGGTGTAGCATGGCCACGGCAGAAGGCCCAGCCCACCCCTGTCTGTCCTCCCTCCTGAGCAACTCTTTCCCTGTTTGTCCACCTTCACCATCCCTCTGACCACACTCCAGTGGGATTCTGCTGAAACAATCCAAGTGGCATTCCCATTTTATGCTCATACATATCAAGTCATGTCTAGATTTAAAAACAACAGCATGCATCCTGAGAATTGTCTGCAAACTCATATACAAAAATACATAAATTTCCTGATATTGTATGTAAATATTCAGGCAGCTCTATCATGTTAATATTAATCATAAGAGCTCACACATATCCAATCACACTTCTTGCACATGGAACAGACTGATGTAGGAGCAAGCCCTGACTCCTTGGGAAACAACCCCAAGGTCAGCACCTCTGGCTGCGATGGATCTAGAGGGAAAGCAGCTCCACAGCTGAGCTCCCTTGCACACTGTGCTGTCAAGAGCTTTTCACATCCCCCTACTCTTAAAAATGAGGAAATTTCTGTAATTACTACTGATTGCAACTGTGGTAGTACTGCACAGAGAGAAAGAATGTGTCCACTGGAAGACAACCAAAAATACACAGGAGGACCTCTAGAGAGCTCATCCTTGTTGCACAGCCTTCATGTTACTGTTTTCTCAAGTTTTTCATCTTACCAGAGCCAGAAGCACAATGAACCTCCTTTTCAAAAGCAGTGTCTTTGTTCAGAAAGGTCACAATCTCAAGTGAACATCTTATGCCATGTCCAACGTGCACAACAAGTGTCAGGGAATTTTTATTTCATTTTAAATGTTCTGCTAAAAATGCAAGGAACAGGCACAGAGCTTCTGCATCACTTAGGAAATGTGGGACTTAAATGTTGATCAGAGGAAGCAGCAGAGTTCCTGGTGGAGCTGAACCCCATGCTTGGGTAAACACAGAGGTGATGGATCACACTCCCACCTGTATGAAGCACAACTGGGCTTTATAGATACCTCCACTCCTTTGTGTGACACTACTGATTTTTTTTAAAAGATACTCTTCCCACAACATTTCACTTATCCTGCCATCCAAACCATCTATCCTCATTTAAAGCGAACAGCCTTTCTACTTAAATTAGGCATCATCTTCCATTCCATTGTTAACTGTCTTTCAAATCTAGGTAGGAAAGCTGTCAAAACCAGTTACTTTTTTCTGACTTGTCTGGATCTATGTCTCTCAAGTCTTATCAAACAACAGCAAATGGAAATTGAGGCAAATCTGCACTAGGAAAGGACTGTACCGTGACCTGACTGCAGTCAGGGTGTGCTGAAAGAAATGCCCTGACATCAGGGTGTTACTTTTCCCCACTCACAGCCCTCCTGGGTCTCCCTGAGCTCTGATCCCTCCCAAGTCTGGACCGCTGAGTGAATGCTCAATGCCACACATCTGAGTGACAGAGGCATGTCAAGTTTCCCTTCTACTATCTGATAAAAGTTTTCAGGGAAAAGCCTTTTTTTTAAATGTAAATCTCTGCCTTCAGGTGTCAAATAGGTGGCAGGTCAGTCTGATCAAAGGGAAGAGTTCTGGGATATGTAAGACAACATACCAACATCTCACATACTCGAAGCCCCCTAGCAGAGGTCACACGAGGAAAATAACTTCCTCTGATGAAAGCTGCCACCTCCCTCAATGCCTCAGCTCAGAGCACCTCCCCGTTTCCTCATGGATATTTTAACACCATTCCAACCACTGCCCGCTCTTCACTGTGACATAAAACAGGCAGATTTTTCTCTTCCCCTCACCACATACACACTAAACATTACTAAATCCTGACTTACTTCTTTTCCATAATCTAGGTAACATATCCGGGTCTTCTCTCTCTTAAGAGATGATGTTGAATTTTCCACATACCAAGCAGTAGATGAAAAATGTGGCATCATAACCAGAATCTCTTTATCATAAGAATAAAACTGCTGAAGAATATTATGGAAAACTTGGACTTGACAAAGACCAGTGACAAAAAGCCAGACCACTACAGGAGAACTGGCAAGGACAAGGGCAGCACAGAACTGTGACCCATTACAGTGTTTTAATCAAAAACTCCAAAATAATTGGGTCATCAAACAAAGGCTGAGATGATAACGAGTAATGAGAAGCTAAAAGCCTAATGTGGAGAGAGCTGTGAGTTCAGAACGTGGTGCTCCTGGAAATCTGAGAAAAAGCACAGAGCTTCAGTAAACAAACCTCATGGAATGTTATTTGCGCTATACGGTCTGAATGACATTTTGCTTTTGTTTCTGTGACATGGCAGTAGAATTCAAAGCAGCAGAAAAATAATAGAAAACGAAGAAAGAACAATTGAAAACTAATTTGTGCCACTGAACGACTACAGAGAAAAACAAGAAAACTATAAAGGGACAGTCACTCTTATCGCGTCCTAAAATTTTGTTTTTCTTTGCTGCATGGTAAGTAAGATTAGAGGAGTTTATAAGTCAAGTCTCATTTTAAAATGGTTGTGTCTCCTCAGCCTTGGCTTTCACCCACAGGGTGATTCTAGGGATCACATAGGAGCCTCCTGGAGTTGCTACTTACTACTACTTCACTGACTGACGGTGGAAGTTTCTGGGTGTGCATTTTACATACACAACTGTGAGTTTGAACGTGTAGTTATAGCTGGAGTTACTAGTTTTTGTACATCCTTGCTCTTCCTCCCATACAAGCACAGCAGCAGGATCGGTGTCTCTGTCCCCATACTCTCATGAAAGCAGCACACACACAGAGAACACCCCAGATTCAGTGGTCTCCTGACAGCCTGCCATGCAACCCAGTCTTCATTCATTCTGCAACACCCGCTCAGAAAACTTTGTTCCAAACCAGTTCCCTTGTGCCACAGCAGGACTGGAACAGTTTCCCTCTGCTGAACACAAAGTGCTCCAGGAACAGCCTCCTCAGTGCAGCAGCAGCACCTCATCTGCATTTTGTGCTTATCACTGACTTTTCCACTCCAGCACGGATGGCACCTTTTAAAGCTTGTGCTTGCTGTGTAGTGGTACGGCAACCTTTTCCAGCAGGACATTCCCCATGCCCCAGCTCTCCGTGCTGCTGCTCAGGTACTGACACTCAGGGCACTGACCTTTCCTGGTTCAGAGCTGTTCAGGAAATTCACCCTTCCTCCCCTTCTGCTCATCTCACGAGCTTTGTGGTGCCACACAACTGCTGGTATTTTCAAGGGTAGTGGCAGAAGAACATTAATGAATTTATTCTGGATTTTCGTGTTAAATGTATTATGCAGATGTTAATCAGTTCCTGCAGAACTTTGAGAAAGGTGCTGCATGAAATAAACAATACTGTGGCAGCTCTGGCAGTGGAATTTATAGAGCTTCAGGTGTTTAATATTCAGTGTGCAAATTCCTTTAAAAAAATTTTTTTAAAAGGGCATGTTGGTAAAATTTCCCTGCTCAAATGAGAATCTGTGCACTCCTGGACCCTGATGTTAACGAACATTAGCAAGCCTGTTCTGTGTGTGTCCTCCTTTCATTCGACAGCCACTTCATATCACATTTATCAGGGCAAGGCCACCGAGGCCATCAAACAGCTGCTCCTTGAACCACCTGATAACAAACCCACAACCCAATGACATGTTTATGTTTCTCCTCTCCACTCCCACAGAATGTTTCTAATTGCTGTTAATTCTAATAACTGCAATGTATTCAGAGCAAACAAGTACAAATATTTGCATAGCCCCAGCTAACTCAGTGCCACGGAATCCCCAAGGGCTGGATCACAGTAGGTTCTGCATTCCTTCTATTTTGCACTGGTTCTGGGATATTCTTCAGTACCTAATCCACGTGGCACAAGGTACACCATGTTTTCTCCCAAATAACACATGTAATCCTCTCAGCACAATTTACAGGCACATTACAGCGGAAGCTCTTTTCCCTCCCATTCATTTGGGTGGCACTTCAGCACATCCCCTTAGCAGGTCACTGTGAACACCAGACACACCCACAGAGCAGAGCGGTTTGGCCACAGTTTCAACTAATTAGCTGACGTGATAATTGAAATGAAGGTGTAACAGCACAGGTGTTGCTCACCCCAGCCACCAGGACATGCTGGGTGACTCCAGGGTGTTCCTCTAACCCTGCCATGTCACTGCCTGTGCCATCCCATCTGCAGTGCTGCTGTCACCCACAGCACCAGACTCACTCAGTCCCTGCTGGAATCACAAGCAATTTGCTGTGTGAATATTCTCCAGTGTTCTATGCAAGCATTACAGATCTTTGATCTGTCAGAAATTAATCCCCACTATGTCTTCCATATGCTTGCAACGAGCAGCAGAGGCATTTAGGTCATGAGGAAACTCCTGAAAATGTGAAGGTCCATGCAATTACCTGCAAATTCCTTTACAATGAGGTTAGGAATTAGGAATGCCAATCCTTGAGTGAAATGTCTGTGCTGCAATTGAGCTATTGGATCAATAACTAATAGAAATGGTATAAATTTAAGCAGAGCACCACAGGTGTTTATCACCATGTATTTCACTGGTGTTTGGAGCAGCACTGTGGAGCGACCCCCAGTATGGTCCCTGCCAATACACACTTGAGCGGATACACTTCCTTATGTCAGTGAAACCTCGCTGCCTGTGAAATTCAGAAGATAATCTTTGCCTGTAAAAAATGAGATTACTGCTGATAAAATCTGTGAGTCTGGAATGGCTCACAAATCACTGTGCTCCCCCTCCACTCCCATGAAACTGAAAGCACTGGGTGAGTGTGGCAGCACGACATGGTATGACCTTCTGCAGTGCTGGACTTGCACTTCTCATCCACTCTTTACTGGGAATCCTGCTGTATGTTCTCAGCTAGTCCATCTCATCATTAAGTCCCTCTGAAGCCCACACAAACTGGTTCCTACACCTTGCCAAAAGCCATACCTGACTGAAGAGCTGCCAAGTGGTTTGGTCAAAACCATTAAAAGAAGCCCTTTTTGTTATTTTAGGTTTTTCTTTCTTTTAGCTTTACACACACAAAAAAAAAAAAAGCAGGAAGGTTGTGAAAGGGGAGAGTGTGGAGATAATCCAGGGAGAAGTCTCATGAGTATTCGAGGAGTCAATTAGAGAACCTTCAGAGATTGGCATGTCCCTTTAAATCTTATAATAGTGCAAATGATTCATTCATTATTCTTCATTGGTCACAAAATGAACAGTTAGACTGTTAAATGACCTCAGCTTTGCCTTGGGTTCTTTACTCCAAGCTAGTCACCGCCTGGCTGCCAAAGCCCTAAACATAAAATGAGTCATTAATGCTTAAAGAGGAGAAACATTCCCCATCCACTTCCTTTGGGCTACAGCTCCCAGTGCTGGGATAAGGAGGAGACCAACTCAGTGTCAAAGGTTGCAGAGAGAGGGAGAAAGGGAAACATGTGAAACACTCTGGACGTCCAGCACTTTCAGCATTTATGGACATTTGATTCTGGAGAACCTAACCCAGCAGAGAGCAGCCACCCACTGTCCCTGCTAGCTTAGGCAGGCCAAGTAAAATGACCTAAAACAGACAAACAGAGCAAATCTTCAGACACTATTTGTATCAAACTTTACCAATTATGCCAGCAATGCTTACTAAAAAAATTACAATATTTCTGCCTACAGAACTTGCTTCTGTCCTGTCTTCAAGTCACTACAGCTACAACACAACTACCACCAAAACAGACAAGTGCTTTATGCTTTAATTTGTGCAAAAATAATCAACTTAAGGCCTGGAAGAATCTAAGATTTAATTTAACCAGATTAATATCTTAAAATGTAAAATGGTCGATAACAATAGCAAAGTTAGACATTTAGAAAGGAACTATTGCACACGCATTAATGAACACCTCAAAACCTCTTAAAGAAGTCATGGCAGCAGGAAAAATTGCCCAAATGCTTTGTGGAATATGTTTTACACAGGCAATTCCCTCAAGGACACTGTAATAGGGATTTCAGTCTTTCTATTCTGACTGCAAAATTTAGCATAAATACCAGCTTCTGTCTGGGGAAAGTTTTCTGCTGACTGTCCCCACACTGTGTAGTTATCCAACTCTTTCTGAGCTTTGAGGTAACTGGCAAAAACGAGTTATTTCAATATAGCTGAATACTACTGAATTTTTAAGAGTGTTGCTGTCTTATTACTGATCGACAGAAAGACCAAACACAACAAAGCCAACTGTGAGCAGTGGCATCACACTCCAAGTTGGATAGTTCAGACCCGTTCACATCCCAAACGACCCTTATCAGGTTTTGCCTGGTCCCTGAAATCCTCTCCCACTTTTAAGGCACCCTGTTCAGGTCTCCTTGACTGCCACCATCCACAGGGGAGTCCTTTCACTCAGAAACAAGCAAGAAATACAGACTCCTTCCATTTAGGCTCATAAATACACATGCACACACTTGAAGGGATTAGGCTTTGAGCTTGGCTATGGGACTAGAGGTGATTTTCAAGCCCAAACACATCTCAGTGTAAAAAAAAAAAAACCAAAAACAAACAAAACAAACTTTCTCCTTGCCTTTTATCCATATAGATCCACTTATCTGAACCTTAACTGGAGTTTCATTTTCCTCACCAACCAGCTGTGAACTAATTACGAGGACTTTAACTAGTCCTGCTCCCTCTCCAAGCATATGGATCCAATTAAGTCAAACTGCAGCTGATTTTAATCAATCTTCCTTGAAGCAGCCAACCTTGAAGAATCTCTTCTTCAGCTAGAAGAGTAGAGGAGAGCAGGAAAAGCAGGAGCAGTATTTGCATAAGGAACACTTCACATCCGCTTGGTTGCCTGCAAACACAAGGCTCCTAGCAGCAAGAAATGCTAATTGAACACTCCTCACAAGTCTTTCCTCCCACTTTATCCAAAAAGCACTGATTTGATCAGTCTCTTTTGTTGCTGGCATGGAGCTGCACTTTTCCACCAGCAGCTCTGGAAGAAGGTCGAGAACGCTGCAGATAACTGAACAAACCAAACCTCTCTCTGCAATCTCACTCTGCCCACTGTGGGCCAAGCAGTGACTCCCCAGCTCACCTGGACGCCTTTTTTGCTTAATAGCAAAATGAAGGGTAGGAGAGAGGAGGTAAAATTGTCTGTTTAAACCCAATGTTTTCATAATATTTGACTCCCTCTCCTGAGCCACAGATCAAATGTCTTCCTTAAGATAATGTCCTAGGCACCAGGGAAGCAGCCTCAACAGGGTGTCATTTCTCCCCAGCTCAACATCTCTTGTGTTTTTGTAATCTGAGGGGTTTATTAGCAGTAAAGACCTGACCAGTGAGTAATATCCACGCTAAAGTCTTTATACCAGTGAAGGAAAATCAATGCAGCCTGCAGTCAGATGTCAAGAGGAAAGGGGTTTTGGAAGAGGGGGTGTGTGGAGGTGGAAAGCACCTTCAGGCATAACTCAAGCTGTCCCCACACAAGCACAGAATAGAGAGAGATGTCAGATGTTATACACACTGCTGGGGAGAGCTCTCACTGTGTCAGTTCACCTGCTAATACTGAGCTCAAGGAGGGTGAGTCACACACTAAAGAACCTTTCCAAGTGCTCACTTGCCCTCTAGAGAGTCCATCAGGGTTCCCTTGCTCACAAAGTGGCCCATTGAGCAGAAATCAGCAAAATTCCTGTGCCAACACTCAGATGCTCATCTCAGAAAGAGTGATTAAACACTGGGACAGGCTGCCCAGGGAGGTGGTGGAGTCACCATCCCTGGAGGTGTTTCACAAAACACTGCACATGGCACTGAGTGCCACAGTCTGGCTGACAAGGTGGGGTTCAATCAAAGCCTGGACTTGATGACCTTAGATGTCTTTTCCAACCCGACTGGTTCTGCGATTCTGTGAAGAGGAGGCAAACGTTTTTGAAACTTTACCCCTTTCCACACATCAATACAAACTGAAGTTTTTAACTATCAGATATTATCCATATCTCCATGGACTTCATTCACCACACAGGTTTGTGAACTCAACAGACTTCAGTCCGATGTAAAGCAGTCAGAGCTGTAATTCTACAACCTGCCTCTTCCAAAATCACAACTTTAACAGGTCCCTTCTGTGTCTTTCATTTAGCAGATACAGTTACAGAGTCAGAGGCTTAAAAAAAAAAAAAAGGTATTGCATATAAAGATTTGCCAGAAATTGTCCTCATCCTGCTTTGTTTAATGTCACCCCCTCCTCTCACCCCTGTATTTGATTTGAAGCCATGCTTCCCCCATGTTTGTAATTTTAGTCATCTTTCTGTTCAGTAAAATTCCCCTGTGATCTCTGTGAGTAGTTTGCCTTCCTTTCTTTTTCCTTCACAATACAGACCTTATTTTAACCCATCACTTCCCAGAGACTTCTTTCACAGATGGGAATAAATAACATGTCAAACCAGGACATTTCAGTGACCTTATCTGAGTGTATAATAACATTTTCACAGCATATTTGCTCAGCACTGATAGAGGAGGTGAATTTCTAAGCTTATCCTTAACTTTGTGGGCTCCCACTGTAACAAAGCTTCTTTCAATGTGTTTATGAAAAGACTCATCCTAAGCTTGGCCTGTCAAGATATTTGATTCTCAAGGTGAATAAAAATTAGGAAAGCTGATGTTTTCCCCTTTGAGGACTTTGTGGACATTCAGGTGTGCACACACTGATGACTGAACATTTTAGCATCCAGCTTCCTTGTTCCTTTATTTCTGCTTTCACCTCTAGTCCTCCTCTTTGCAAGAAGCTGTTTTTTGGCATCCTGTGCTCTAAGGCACAAGTCAAGAGAGAGATTAAGGAAGGGGGAGCTACCTCCTGCTAAATAAAGAGTTAAAGCCATGTTGTCAGCCTTGGCAGAGGAGATATGAGAACATGATTACCTGAATTCAGCTCACTAACTTGCCTTTTGAGGCACTGGCAGATCTGTCTCCTGGACCTGCTACTCAAGACTTGGCATCTCAAGAGCAGTATGAGCAAATGAAGCAGATTTTTGTGGTGTCTTGAGACATCACAAATTAAATAAGGAATTCTTCTGGTCAGGCCTTCTGGGGAAGCCAGTAGCCACTGAAAAACAAGGTAGGCAAATATAATATAACCTGAGTTGTAATCTGCTCTGAAAGCAAAGCTGCTGCTCTGTTTGTGGCAGACCTAAGCATCCAAATACCAGCCCAAAACTTTCATCATCTTCTGATGACTGAAACCCAATTAAATGAGAGCCGGGTGACAGGTTTCACACTAAACGTGGCTCAGCAGAGATGCTCAGCAGCTCTTACCTCCCTGCTTTATCAAAGCTGTCACTTCCCCTGTCTCCAGGAACTGGCAATAAAAAAAAAAATTAAAAAAAATTTGATTCACGTCTAACAGGTGTCAAAATACAATCAATGGTCTGTCTGAATTCTGGATAATTTCAAACCTGCAGGTTTTCTATGATGAAGCAATTTACATGAAAACGGGGTGGGGGGGGGGAAGAGGAAAAGAAAGAAGAATTAAGAGAATAAAATTGCTGAACATACCAGAGAGAACAGAAGGAAGAAATAACAGTGTTTATAGCAGGATGGGCTTTGATTAAACAAACAGGCTCAGTTTCTTGTTTGCTCCAGCACCCTTCAAAGAGGAAACACTACAAAAGTTTGAAACAACTCCCCCAACCCTCCTCTGCACAGGAAAGCTGTTCCCAGAGTGACAGCAAGATGAACAGTCAGTGCATTTCTCTGCTGCAGGTACCCTTGGCCCTCTTCCAAGGAGGATGAGGCTTCACAGACCTACCCAGAGTGACAAGCTGAACACCTCCTGCTGTAGAGGACAGCACCACCCCAGGAAAAGGAGTACACACAGCAAAAGGAACACAATCCTCCATCCTTCTGACTCCACACCTGTCTGCAGTCTGAAGGTTCTGCCAGCTCATCCTCTCCACAACACTGATAGCTCCTGGTTTGGAAAACTCCTACCTAATGAGGCCACACACTGGTGGTCTCTGTCTCCACTGCTGACAGAGTGGAGACTTCAGTATGAATGAACTTCAGCGTTTCCTCTCAGCTCTGTGCAGTTAACCCTGTCCACACCCTCACTTGGGGTTGAATGAACTTTGGGCTGGAAAACTTCTGGCAGTGGAGTTATTTAACATGAAACAATTCTTAAGGCTCCAAGAAGAAAAGAAGAGGTCCCAGGGAAAGGCACTGTAAAAGACAGTGTTTTGTGGTTGCATCTGACACCAAACCATGCTGGTGACACGGTCAGAGACACAGGTGCAGCCAAAGGTGCCCTGCCCAGACTGAGGGAAGGGAATTCCATGCTGGGAGTGTTGAGGCACATCTGCTGGAACAGATACAGCACACAGGCCATGTCAGGCTCTCCAGTTGCTCTGAACCTTCACACTCCTCCTACCTGCACAGTGAGCTTCTCCAGCTTCATTTCCAGAGATCTGTTCTCCTCTGCCAGCTTGCTGCGTTCAGTTTCCAGCTCCTCGATTTTCAGCCTGGAGAAGAGGGGAAAATTAACAGACTTTGTGTGCCCCTGCATGGTCCCACCACAAATAATCCACTAAAGCATGAAATCACAAGCAGCATCAGATTATATCAGATTATTCCTATATTCAGTACTACAAACTCACACTACTGGGGCAGCAAAAACATATGATTAAAAGTGACAGGTTTATAAATGAAATTATAATTTGGAAAAGTGTATTAAAAGTACACAACTTGAATATAAAGCAAATTCAGCTTGGATACCTTCTGAGCCACAGACTGAGTCTAGACCATCATGTTCAATAACCACCAACAGCCAAAATCTCCATGAGGCATCAAATCACTTTTTGATCTGATTTATACTTTTGGCCTTCACAACACTCCTTGACAATAAGTTGCACGATTTAATTATGTGCTGTATGAAAAATTAGTTCAGTTTGTTTTATACTTCACATGTGATTATTTCACTGAGTGCCTGTTAGATCTGCTATGAAAAGGTGAGAATTATTGTGCCACACTCCCCTCTCCACACCACATTTCAGGCCTCCTCTATTATTTCCTGAAGAATCCCAGTCCAGTCTTTGCTCACATCAAGGATTTTCCATATTTCTACTCATCCTTACTGTGCCTCCTTGTTCTCTCAAGTTTTATATAGACTTTTAGCTATGAGAAAAGCTGGAACTACAAACAGCACTCAGATGTATTCGCTGGTGCAATGAGGATTTCTGTTTTATTCTCAGTTTGTATTTCAATAATTCCCAGTATTCTGTTTGTATTTTTAACTAGGGACCACCTGTTTTTTTTTAGAAAATTGTTCACAATAATGTGAGATCTCTTTCCTGAGTGGCAACAGCTCATTTAGAGCTCAGTGTTGTGAGAATGAAACTAAATGTGTTTTTTGTTATGTGCATGGGTCTGGCAATTATTGACACACAACTTCATTTCCCATCTCCAGCAGCACCATGAATCTTCTGAAACTCTGAACACTCTGCTAAGATGAATAATTTCACATTAACTCAAACTCTGCCACTTCACTACTCACAAACACATCTTTGTGTTGGACAAGTTCCCAGTAAAAACTATTCTTGGAGCCAGTGGAAAACTCCCAGCATTGTGAAAACATTTATGCTTTCATTTTCCATTCTTTAATTTGCTTATGTAATTCAAATTGAATGGAACAAAATTGCATGAAGTTTCACAAAAGAGCCAGATAATAAAACATCTCTGATCCAGGAACTCCTGGAGACAAGACCGTAGAAGCCAGAAGAGGCTCCGGGCGAGGTCCCCCAGCAGCTCTGCCCTATTCACATGAGCATCCACCACTGGCCATGCCCATGGACAGCACACTGGGACAGTCACATCTCTGGGACTTTTATATTCCTATGAATCCAACAAAGAACCCTCTTTCTTACTGCATCAAAGTAAAGTTTCTTTGTGACCTTTGGCTCAAAGCTTTTGGAAAGGTCAAACACATTTAATCAACCACATCAACCTTAGACAAATGTCTGGTGAATCCTTCAGAGAACTCTATCAGACTTGTTAGGCAGGAGATAAAACACTGGAGAGAACATTTTTGCTTGCCTTGAAGCACAGAGTACAAAACCTTGATGTTGCTTCAAGACCCTCACCTTTCACATGTCACCTTCCTGGGGTTAACTGTACTAATGCATAATAACGTTCATCTTCGCATTCAATTTCCTCAGGATCCTTTTTTTTTTTTTAATATTCTTTAAAAATTAATTATCTTGCTTGATAACATTCACTTTTAAATGATCTAAATTAAGCTGAAAATCCTTGCACTATGACAATAAAGAATGCACCCATCTGCCAATATCCCAAAATTACGCAACAGCAATTTTAGGTACAAGGAAAAAGTCACCTCTCTTATTCACTGGGCAAAAGTTACAAACTTTTCCAAAGAAGCTGGTACACCATGTTCAGCACAGAAATGTCTCCTCTATAAACATGCAGCTTGGATTGCTTAAATTTATTTGTAAGCCTGACCCCTGCTGGCAATTTTCAAATATTATAAAGTATCATCTTTTTTCCACTCATGGAAGCTTCTAAAATGCCGAGGAGCAGTTTTAGCACTGTTCAGACCATTAAAAAAGATCATCAATAACTTCCAGAAGAGACAAAAAGCTAGCAGGGATAGAGGATGCTAAAGCAGGAGACTGAAAAGGTCGAGAAAAATGGAAATTCAAAGTTGAATTAATGCTTTTAACAGCACATTTCTTAATGGATTTGGGACAGGCCACGAGAAAAGCAATGTTTTTCTCTGAGGAACAACAGCACAACAGCTCCTGAAAGGTCAGAGCCAGACACAGGACTCACATCAGGACTTCCTCCTTACTTGACATGCTGAATTTTAACCTGGAACAAATTTCTGCCCATCCAGCCTCACAAATAAGCTGTGATGTTGCCATTACCTGCCTGCAGAACTTGTCTCCCTGGGTAGGTTTAAGCTCAGCCCTCTCAGTTGCCCTTTAAAAATCATTCCTGGCAGTCACACCAGGAAACACTTCTCAGACCTGAGACACAAGCAAGATGTACCAAGGGCAGGTTCCAGCCATTACATGTTCGTGCTCTTTCACCTGCAATTTTAAGATTCAATAATTTGTTCATGCTCTGTGCCTCACTGAAGAGCAGTGGGTGGTTCAAAGCTGGGGACACCAGCAATCAGGCAGCAAAGAATCCTGAAATTATTTGGGATGGAAGAGACCTTAGAGACCATCTTGTTCCAATCCCATGGGTAGGGACACCTTCCCACCAGCCCAGGTTGCTCCAAGCCCTGTCCAGCCTGGCCTTGGACACTTCCAGGGATGGGACAGCCACAGGTTCTCTGCCCAACCTGTGCCAGGGCCTGCCCACCCTCACAGGGAAGAATTTCTTCCCAATATCCCACCTAACCCTGCCCTCTGTCAGTCTGAAGTCATTCCCCCTTTGCTATCAGTGCTTGCCACGGTCAAAAGACCCTCTCCAGTTCTCTTGTAGCCCCTTGAGGTACTGAAAGGCCACAGTAAGGTTACCCCAGAGCCTTTTATTCTCCAGGCTGAACAACCCCAACTTGACTGGACCAAGTTCAGTCAGACTGCCTTCATCCTGACCAGCAGCAGGCACTGCTGGGAGCCCCTGTGAGCTGAGGGTCACAGCCTCTTCCTTGCATGGCTCACACCCCTCAGGCACCTGCTCCTTCCCAGTGGGATAAATGTCACTGTGATTTGTGTCAGTGAAAGCCAAATGGGTTATTGCTGCCCCACAAAGGGAACAAGCTGTTGTTGTTACACCCCCACAAAAGAAGTGTGTGAATTATGGCAGAACTGTTTAGTTTCCCTGAGCCCTTATCAAGGAATACATGAATTACAGCAGACAGAACTGACACAAAAAAGAAACATCTGTTGAAGACTGTTTAGCATCATTGTAAAATATATGTGATGTAATGAATATGTATGAATTAACTGGATAAACCCCCCCACCTGGGCTGTGTTTGGGATGTGGTTTTGGGGAGTGAGGACTCCCACCATATCCAGCCCTGGTCGCTTTCACCAGATAATAAACTCTTATTGAAAACCCATTTGGGTGTGAGACTGTTTCTCACACCAGTATCCCAGGCACTGGGGTATCCTCCTTTCCAGATACCTTCTAGGGCTTCCCACCATGCTCCAAAGGAGGTTGGCCCACCAAAGCATGGGGAGCTCCCCGGCTCTCCTTTGGAGACAAAACTTGCTGCTTTCTCCACACTGAGGACCAAGACCATTACAGCAACCTCTTTGTACCAGGAGGTTTTTAGGACTGACTAGTGCTTTCACCACTTATCCCTCTTCTAACCTATTTTTAACACTGTTAAGTGTCCTGGATCTCCAGGGGGAAAGAGCTAAAGAACCATTAGCAAACAGTTTGTGCTATTCAAGCTTTGCTTTCCAGCCCCTTGGGGAACACTTCCCAATGGCAAAGAGAGAGAAGCAAGGGAAATCCTATCTATATATAAACACAGCAAAGCATTCGCAGCTGGTGGTTAAGATATGGAAGGCAAATATTGAAAAATATTTACTAGCTTGGCACTTGGAATGTTCTCATTTACAGAAGTTGAGGCATAGGGATGATTGTGTCCTGCTTTTGGATGCACCAGCAACCACAAAGGCAGCCTTGCTGCATGTACCTTGTGTCTTCTCTGTCCAGGAACACTTGCACAAGAGAGGGGATGCTATTTTAGCCCCAATTTGCATGCCTCAACTTGTTATATTATGGGAGTTACCCTCAGGTGGGGAGAACAACCCGAGATCAATTCCTGTGAGAACACAAAAAGCAGAGTACAGAAACATCTGGGTACAGCACCATCATCTACCAGCCCAATGCTTAGTCCAGAATGAATCCTGGAATGGTTTGGGTTGGAAGGGAACTTGAAGATAATTCAATTCCACCTCCCTGCCACAGATAGGGACACCTTTCCTGGTCTTGAATGCTGGTGCCCATTCTAAAGGCAGCCTCGTGGCACGAGGAAGAAACATCAGTTATTTTCTTAAAAACTGACACAATTCTCAAGTTTTGTGATGCAAAGAAAAAAAAAAAACAAAAAACATTTGAATTAACCTCTGGAGAATTCATGAACTTCTCCATAAAGGCTTTTGAAAACATGAAATATTTAAACTCTGGTAAAGATATCTTCACATTTCTCAAAGAAAGATTTTTCCTTCATCAGATGCAGACAGCTTAACCCAGAGTTGATGGCTCCACAGTCAGGAGGTAATTTCAAGATACCCCCACAACCTTTCAGAAGATCAAATTTAGTGCAAAAATACAGATTCATTGGCATTTGCTCAAACTTGTGGATTTTCCCCCTTTTAAAAGCTGAGCTTTATATTGCCTCCACCGTGTGTTTCATCATCTCAAATTAGAAGAAGGAACAAGAAGTGGAAAAAAAAAAACCAAACCAAAAAACCCCCACCAAACAACCCAACCTACAGCTTCAGGTCTCCTGAAATGACACCCATGAGAATCAGAGACATCCCACTGTGTGTGTTCAGTCTGTGTAAGAAGCCCTTAGATCAGGAGACGAGGCTGCTCCTATTTTAGAAAGGAAAAAAAAGGGGGAATCTCTTTGATTTTCAAACAGCATCCAGGTACTCCAAAAGCCTCCCTCAGTCCAGAGTTTTTCAGAGGAATTAACTTGTGAAAACTGCCCCCCATATCACGCTTAATCTTTGTTTTATTAGTTTTTGATGCCCTCAGCTGTGTTCTGTGATTGCCTGTGAAGCTTTGTGGTATCACCACTGAGGACATCTCACAGACGTCCCATCTGCAAAGGGGACATGGCCATGTGCAAAAGCTATTGCTGAACAGGAAACTATTGAATGGAGCAGAAAATGGATGTGTTGGGAAGGTGCTATTAAGGGATCCAGATGGCACTGAGATGGTGTTACGAGCAGAGCAGACAGAGTTCCAGCAAGTGTGACTAATGGGCATCGGCAAGGACAGGAATTTCTTTTGAATTACTGTAACTCTACCCAGTCACTAAATCCACAGAAAACATTTAGGATTTACTGGGGTTGCAGTTGGACAGCAGAAGGAAAAAGTTCAGACTTGTTCCAGCTGAGAGGGTCCTTCAGCTGTTGCCACGTAAGTCTTTGGTGAAGTTCTTTTTAAATATATTCCTTTTACTTATAGATTATGAAATACTGGTTTCTGCACAGCTATCACCTCCCCTCTAAAACACGCTAATGCCTCAATGCTCCCACAGTGCAGGAATTCAACGGGTTGACCACTGTTTCTTTTCATAGGATCTGCAGAATATAAACAAATATGGTTTCAGAGGGAGCAGCAAAAAGTGTGAGAAATGACAGCATTAGCACTGGCTTTTATTGTCTCCTCAGAAACGATGATGCTGGGAGAGAGCTTCACATTTCAAGTTATAAAAGGTCTGACGAAAGAGCACTTTGTTCTCCGGAGAAGGAGGAAAAACTGATAAAGTCTTTCAAGTTTCTGGCTGAAAATTTGCTTTCCATACTAAAGAAAAATGAGACAAAAGATATATTTTTAAAAGCTCTCATTCACTGATGGGGGGGTGAATACAGATTCAAAGGATTAATATGGATTTTTTTTTCTCCTCTTCTTTGTGTGTCTCCTGCTTTTGTTTTCAGGAGTCAGCTCCTAACCACGGGGTCTGTATGGAAATGCCTGGAGGCTCCTGGTCCTGTCCTGATCTGCACACTCCCCACCACTGCCTTCTGCTGCTTTTCCTCTGTTTTCCACATTCCTCACGAGAGCAGCTAATGGGGGAGTCTGGGCTCACTGTACTGCAGGCTGGGGGATCTCAAAGACCTCAATAAACCACAGAAAGGGAAATAACTCACTCATAAGCTGTGGCATTTCCTTCCCCACTTGCCAGTTTGGAAGCTTGGATCCTTCCCTGTTTTCTCTCAGAATTAGTTTCTGGCAGTGGTCTGCAGAAGGAGGGAGTAACAGTGGGGCTTGTGTTGTTCACTTCTCCAGAGCAGCTTCATAAAATTGAGCAAACGAGCCCCGTTGAGGCCCAGAGGACACAAGAGAAGGATGAGCACAGCAGACCTAATCCCCCCTTCCCATTCTCATCTCTGGTCTCCTCCAAACCCCATGATGAGATTAGTGGTCAAAGAAAATCTGTACAATGAAAGAGAGGAAAACATTTTTATGTGGAGTTAGGGCTGCCATAGAGCAGAAGCAAACACCACAGTCCCAGAACAAGGGGATACTTGCAAACTCCACTTGTGCTTGCCTAGAAAATGGATTTTAGTTCAGGGCAGAGCCAGATATCTCCATCCTCACTGCCAAGGGCCTGCCACAATATGGTGTGACCCTGGACTACGTGGCAATCCAGCTGTTTCCCCCCCCAACCCAAGCTGTCCCTGAAGCTGCTCTGTTAATAGATGGCAAACACTGTTCAGGGAAGATAAACACCAAATAATGAGTCTTGGAGGGGAAAATAAACAGACTGAACATCTCCTAGATGAAAGGGTGCTGCAGCAAAACCAACCTGGGAGGAAGAGGCTGAGGAGGTACTCCAGAAACACTCCGAAAACCTGCAGCTCCCAGAAGACAGCAAACAGGCTGCTGGCTTTACTGATACACAGGCATGTTATTAATCAAGAGTGATGGGTTTAATGTTACCAAGGAGGTGCTGAACACTCCCACAGCAGTGAAAACCTCAGGTTTCAGAGGGTCCAGTGTGCCTTAGCAAAGGAAAAACCTGAATGAGCCAACAAAGCTCCACAATAGGCAAAAGCTGATGGAGACAGGTTTATCACCCTGAAAAAGGGAAGCCATAGTGTACTATCCGTTACCAGAACTCAAACATATGATAGAATAAAAAAAAGGAGATGTATGCCTTGGGCCTCCAGAACTATTACAGCACCTTGAGGGAACTGTAGGAGTGAGTCCCTAAGATTAGGTGTGCAGCCCTAAAACATACTGGAATAGCTTAGCTGAACATGTGTTATTTTCAAACACCACCCTCCTGCTATGGAACGGGGCTTTCAAAGCTGTAAAACAAGCTCCAGAGGCAAAGCACAAGAGCAAAGTCATAACATACAGGCCAGTATTTTCTGCTTTCTGCAGGATTCTGCTTGCTGCAAAATCTTGCTTTCAGTCCTATGAGGCAGTCACGCTTTATTGTGGTGGAGCTGAAAGTATAAAAGAATTAAGAAGTAAAACTCCAGCCAAAGTTTTACGTCAGCTGAGAATAAAAAACTCAGCCTGTCGATCTGATTTGCTCAGCTTAAATAAAAGGAACTTTATTAAACTTTCAGAAACAGATGAACTTTTCTGTTCTCAGTACTTATTGCGTTACCTGCTTTGCAATGGAAGCCATAAATGCTTTAATAAATACATGGAAAGGTTGTCCAGCTTCACTGTTGCTTTTGTAAATGCTCCTGAAATGCTGTTTTGTAACTTCTCTTTCACTGAATCACAACAGGTACCTCTCTGCCATCTACAGCAATGTACAAGGGGAAACATCCCTCTTTTATCTCCAGTGCTACACATCATCAGTAGTACAAAAGCTGGATTCGAAACCCCTGCACACACATGCCAACAGATCCTGTATTTACAGTCAAGATTTGGTCAAAATAAGAAACAAACAGCAATGCTGTTTCCCCAGGAAAGAAAGCCAACAGGGGGAATAGTGATGCAGGAGTCAGGCTTATGAATTAACTGACAGCAGGAGACTGCAAACATTAAAAGAAAAGAGCCTGAAGCCTCTCAAAAGATAGCAAAGCTTATAAAGTATCACCTGTTAATGCTTCATGGATTTCTCATGTCCTTAAAAGCTGATGAGAAAGTGAGGAGAGTGCTTGGGAAGAGAACATCCTAGCTCAGGAACATACAGAAGATGTTCTGATCAATGCTACCACGAGGCAGCCTATGGACAGGCAGTCCATGAACACACCCTTCATGCACTGCAGCACAATGAGGTGCTGTACCTGGTGCTCTGTGACAGTAACCAGAGCAGGCAGGGAAACCACCCTCGGCATTTCCCTTCTCATGAGTTGCACTGAAAGCAGCAGAATCTGCTCAGCCTTCCCCTTGTTGTGCCTACCTGAGGGTGTCCACCTCCTCCTTGGTGATGACACTGCTCTGCTCAGCTGTGCACTGCTGAGACTTCAGGACCTTCATCTCCACCTCCAG
Organism: Formicarius rufipectus; assembly: GCA_013399695.1. NCBI lineage: Eukaryota > Metazoa > Chordata > Aves > Passeriformes > Formicariidae > Formicarius > Formicarius rufipectus. Next base: position 371,173 of record VXAU01005769.1, on the reverse strand, counting down.
CTGCAGAATAGAAAAGGTATTAGTTCCTCCAGCACTAGAAAGGGGCACACCTGAACAGCAAAGGGAGGAGGAAGAAATCATGATGTTCTTCACAGATCAGACTTTTTTTGGGATTTGGGCGTGAAGGACTTTTCACCTGTTGAATGTCAAAACCTCACTTAACCCTGTGTCCCTTTGCAATCCCTTTTGCCTTCACCACCATCTTCTCTGAGGTAGATGAGGCACAGAAAGTTGACTGCTGCTAGCAAAGCTTCGGCTCCTCTTACAGATATTTCCCCTACTGACCCCCACAGATAATGGCATGCAGGAAACTCTGTGTGGCCTCTGGAGCTCACTGGTACCTGAGAGTACTGCCAGTTCCAACTCATTCCGCTTCAGTTTCTCCCCAGAAGAAAGGAACCACAGGATTACATTGCCTTGTGCAGGACAACTCTGAGACACACACATTGAATTCAACAGACTGGGGAATATTTCCAGCACTTTCCAATATACACTTCTAGCTCCTCGGGTAACTCTGGCTGAACAAACAAACAATTAAGAATACTTACTGCCTCTGGCTTTATTTGGGAGAGAACTCACAAGAAAGTACTTGAAAACTCCACAGACATGAGAACTTCTTACCCAGACTCTACCATTCCCAGGCTCCCTGACTCGTAGCAATCTGGATCCCTAATTCAGCAATCAAGACAACGCAAAAATTGATAAACTCCATATGTTACTTGTTTCTAAATCCTTCAGAAAGTGATTTATTATGAAGTGTAAGCAAAGACAAACTACCTAGAGAATACTCAAACTTCTGTTCCAGCACCTTCTCCCAGCACAGACCTTCTTCACACTCATCCTTGAGATTCTGGATTTCCTTTTGTCATCTGTCTTTTACCACCTGGTGGCTAATTCCCCTCATAAATCTAGTGACAGAAACAATACTTTTCACTCAGGAGGAAAATAATAAACAATCCAGATTTAATTATAGATGCAAAACTTATGACCACAGAGAGTTCAGTGCTCAGCATCAGGGAAATAATCCACTAATTCACCATTCCCTGCAACAGCATGGATTAGCCTTGCAGAGCAAACTCCCATTGCAACAGCAAACTTCTGCAAGCTCCTTGCAGAAACTCCTCAGTTTTACAAGGAAAAGGAGCATCTTGACACAGGCAGTCACAGTGCTCAGCCAGAACTGAAATTCTGACATGCTGCCTCTTCACCCTTCCGTGCGTAGCAGAAGAGACAGGCAGAGCATGGCAGAACTGTTACCAGGAGAGGCAGAAAATGGGTTGTTGGATTATTCTCCCTCCTCTTTCTGACACCTCATGGACACAGTGAAAGAGAGAGAGGGGGTCAAAACCAAATTTCCCCCGCAGCACCCCAGAAACCTTCATTCTCCCTCTGCCTGCCAGAAAACATCCAGGAATAAAAAAATATCAGCAAAGACCCACCTGCATCATCAGGCTGTACAAATGCTAATGTATATTAGTTGCCTGATAAGATTATCACAGCCAGAAATGCTTCCCTCAATTTTCTGATTACTGAGCTTATCTCTCCCAGCTCAGGCCCATCACAGATGGCTGGGGATAAAGCAAACACACCAGATAATTCCAGGAATGTGAATAAAAGGTAGCGCGATGAAGAACAGGCTTCAATTCTAACCTACTTCCAGCAGGCAAACACTCATTATGCCTCCCATTCCCCATGTCTGCTGAAGCCTGGATGTGTTCGCTGTGAGGAGTTTGGGGCTGCTTTCTGGGATGTGTGTGGACAGCACCCCAAGACTGAAGGGCTGGTGAGTACATCATCTATCACTGCCTGAGCATCATGCTCTGCTGCCACCTGCTCACCCACAGGGCAGGTGAGTCCAGCTGCCTTCTTAGGGGAGGAGGCACAGAGGGGTGGGCAAGTCATCTGCTGTGACCTGGGTGGGGGGGGTCTCCTCCTGTGTTGGCTGCACGGAGAGGGGGGGAAAATTGGAAGTGTGTAATGGGGAAAGGAGATGGCAGAGTGAAGGAGCTCGAGCAAGGGCGGCGTGGAAAGCGCCGGCGCACTGCGGGCACAAATCAGCGCTCGGCGGGGCAGGGTGGGATTCTGCAGGGGTTCCAAGAATAAGCTGCTGAAGGACAACGAGCAAAGAAGGGTACATGGACTGTAAGGGCATTTTGTGTCATTTCTGCGTCCTGCCAAACTACCTGGACTGAAAAGCTGATGTGCCTGAGGTGAGAAGGGAAAGAAGGGCGCAGTGATGTCACTGCAGATGGAACTGGCTGGAGCAGCGAGATGCTGACATGCACCTGCTTCCCAGGATTAGGATTAAAACTGCCTTGTGCCACAAAACACACAACGTTGTGCCACAGGAAGTTATTGCCATTCAAAGGTCACAAGCCACTTGTGAAAAAGGAAAAGTAAAACAATTAAGGTACTAAATATTTCATTTGAAATATATTGTTTATTTTGTTAGGGTTTCATTCCTAGCAATTGTTAGGAAAACATCCCTCACTGAAAATCTCACTGAAGGTATTAAAAATGTTATTTATGTCTTTCCCAGGATAAAAACATTTAGTTGAGATGGAGTGGCTTATTGTTGGGATCAAATTCTGCTTTTCTAAAGATAACACACTGTAGGCAAATAGGTCTTCACAAAACAAGAACAAAGAGAACGGCAAAACCAAGCAAAAAATAAGGGATCTGTTAATAAAGCTTAATTGGTGAGGAGGTTTCTGAGATCATTCCCTTTGACTCAGCCTAAGGACAACTCTGGGATTGAATGAAGAGCATGAAATTATTCACCACAGGAGCAATTTGGCCATTCCTGTTCATTACTTGGTCCTCTCCGTATCTGTGCCAAAGAACAGCCTCAAGAAGGGATAAGGAGAGGAAGAACCAAACCCCTCTTGCTGTTTTCTCTGCTTAATTCCCAATTTCCTCAATTAATTTCCAGTCCTGGTCTCTCTTGTTCACCAGATGCCACTTTCAGCAAGCATTTTCTGCTTTTTGAACCAACTCATTATTCCTGTCTCAACTCTTCCGATTTTGTCAATAATTTTATGTAACTGGCTGAGTTAAACTTTTATTACTTTGAATACATTAAACTACTAGAAGCCATTACCCAGCAGAGAGGGGAAAAGGGCTGCTCAAATTACAGCTCATTGCTGTATTCCCCCACTCCATACCAAATGACCCAGGTCAGCCTCGGATCCTTCAGCTCTCTTTTATGTTGATCTTGCTCTTTTAACTACCACTGAGAGCAGAGAGGGAACATTGTCCCAAAATACAGCACTGCACCTCTTGTCCCGAAAGCTGCAAAGAGGGACCTAAGGACCTACATCATCTTCAGGAGCTTCAGGGATATCACCAGGATCAGACCCCAGCAACATCCCCACAGTACAGGACACATTAGCAACTTGAAAAGAAACTGAGCTATTATTTTAATTTTTTTAAAAAGTTATCCAAGATTTTTATGATACTAAGTAAGACAAAATAATGAGAAATATCAGAGCACATGACTTGTGAATAAAACACAAAAACAGGTACTTAATGCTTTGAGGATGTGTTGTTCTCCTCTCAGAATATACTGGGGCCTCTTCCTCTCAACCTAAAATGGTCCCATTTATCCTGAACCTTTCCTACTCTCTTTGACTTCATAAGCATGAATTCCAGTCCAGCTTCATTGCTCTCAGTAGGAAGTGATCAGGACACAGTAGAGACACTAATTTTAGAATGTCCATTTCCACAAATATGCAGGTGCCCCAAAAGATGAAATGCAAATATTCTTTCCTAAATAAGTACTGCCACCCTTATTTACCAAATGAGAAGGGGGGGGGGGGGGGAAGAACATGGATGGATTTTCCACTAGTGTTGAATTATATGAAATATCATTCTTCTTTCAGCATTACTTTTCAACCTGCCTGAACAGGATTCCAAGAAGGTGGTTCTCCTCCAAGTGTTAATGACATAGCAAACACCCACAGCAGGGTAAGAAATACATTTCTTGCAGGTTCTCTCTTCTGTAGCAATTATTTAAAGATATATGAGATGACAGGAGAAACAAAACTATAAATTAATCTCCTGATAGCTAAATGAAACAAACCTTTACTTCAGAGAGATGATTTTCTTCGTATATGTCTGGCATTTGTCATTTCTGACCCATATTTGTCCCCTCCAAACCAAGTTCCCTGAGCCTCTGCAATGCCACAGACCCACTGCCCCTCACAGCCAACTGCAGTGGGCTTCAGCACTGCTGGAAACCAGCCTTGCCAGAGCACCCCAGTGCCCACTGCCGTCCACACTCCACCTTCAGAACGAGGCTTATCACAGCTCAAATCAGCCACCCTTCAAAACCACACTTAGGAACTTTGGAAAATTATAAAACACTGCCCAAAATAATGGTCAAATGTCTGTTCAGGTGCCTCGTTTTGGATAATAAAGGACTCAAAACCTAAAGTATTTCAACTCACTGCTAAAGGAAGGATTTGCATGATGAAAACCAAGGGGCTGGTTTATTCGCCCACATCATGTACACACATTTCACAGAACACATGCTGGAGACATACAGTTATTATTTGAATAATGAGTGCATTTTAGTGAGGGGCTGATACAGCAATCTTACCCTGATGAAGTGTGTCTGCACGTCATTCAGCATTCTTGGAACTGTAAAAAGCAGGAAATGCTGAATCCATTATAAATGTCTAAAGGTTTATTTAACAATGGGCTGATGCAACATCCTTTGAAAGGCCTTCCTCAGCAAAAGGGTTGATTTTGAATGGCAGCAATAAATAGGACTGGATTGCAGGGAGCCAGCGTGGAAAGGTGAACTGAGAGGTTGTGTTTGACTACAAGTCTCCACACAATTCAAGAAGCCATTTCAATACATAAATATTTAAGTGTATGAAACCCGAGCAAAATTGGAAAGGAAGAGTGTACACTAGAACAGACAAGAACAGAGAAATGGGAGCGTGAGTATGACCCATATTCTGAGGGTTTGAGATCAGTCAAACCAGGACCTTGAGACAACAGTGATGCTATTTGTGCTTCTCTCCATAGGATGTAGCAGTGACTAAGGATCTTATTTCCCTCTCTTCCCACAAGGCAGCACAGCAAGCTTGGTGTTGTCTATAAGGCTATAAATCTGGCATCAGGACAAGAAATCAAATATGCATGAACACCAGGGAATTTAATTTGGGTTTCCAGCAACACCACAGGGTAGTAGAACACCATGCTGAGCACTTCAAAGATCATTCTGGTCAGCAAAAGCTGCACCACCTCTTCCATATGCCTGTGCCACCAGTATTCTGAAGGGCTGTTCCCCCAAAACATCTGCAGAGAAGCACACATGGAGAGAACTAAGCCTCGTCAGACTTCTTAGTGAACTTTACTCTTCTTCAGAAAGTAGGGCAACACTTGCAAAACAAAGTATTACTTGCCACTGAGAAACCAGCTAAGCAGCCCAGGATTAGTTGGTACATTTTCTTGGGAAAATTAATCCTTGATGCAATTGTGAAACAAAAGCAGCAAAGCCAAAGAAAATCAGATATTCAATAAAAAGTGGTTTAGAACTACCTATTTCCCACTTGGCTGAAGCAAAAAATGCCTTTTTTTTTTTCCCCCTCCTCTTGAAAGAAGTAGTGTGGCTGGATCAGAGTCACGAGTCTCTATGGGTTCCACCATCTGTAACAAACTTGCTGTGCTTTTATCACTAAGAAGACAGGGCTAGGAGCAACCTTTCAGCAAACACTTCCCTAAAAATGCACTCATACATATATATTGTTGTAGATCCACACACTGGGAAGTGGACAGATGCTGACTCCTGCCTCTCTCCAGTGCAGTCTGGATTGTGGCTTTTCTCCTGTTGCAGTAAAAAGAGAGCAATTTTTCAAGTTTATACCAAATGCCATTCTATTTCATTTCCAAATATAATCTCCCCGGGAGAAGGTTCACTTGCCCTATTTCCAATCTCTAAAGTTAATACACAAATTTATATTCCTTTCTCCCACTCGCTCTCCTAAATTAAGAGGTGTAATTACTGGGAACGCTTGCTATGAACGAATAAAGTGCCAAGGGAGAAGGAGCTGTCAGGGCTGGACGTCTGCAGCAGCCACCCTCCCCTCTCTCCTTTCCCTGGAGGATCCTGCTTATGAGGCAGTTTCCATCTTTCGCATTAGCAGGGGTAGCTCACACACAGGAGAAGACAACAGCCCTTCCCTCACTAGGCAGGACAGCTATAAGGAAAAAACCAAAAACAAACAAAACATAACCAAAAAAAAATTACAAAATCAACTTCAGCCTGTCAAGGAGCCTTGCAGGGGTGATTCCTCCCAAACCCACCTTTGGCCTCTCCCCAGTTCTGCTGACCTCTCAGGAGACATCAGGGTTCCTTAACGACAGCGGAGAAATGCAGATCTGCGATCTAAAAATTCAGTGCCAGTCTCATCCCTCTCCCCCCTCCCCATCTCCAGCACCCTCTCCAAAGGAAGATTGATTATTATAATCAGACTTAGCTCTGACATAGCATTTGCATTTTCAAAGCACAGCATAGTCATTAACTAATTCATCTATCCCGAGGGAGCCCTAACAAGCATTCACCTCTCCCCTCAGATTCCCAATCTGAAGGCAGCCCACAGCTCTCCTTCCAACACCTCCCCTCCACATTGTGTGGCACCAGCAAACTTGATGACACTCCAGACAAGCTCAGTGAGCCAAACTCAGCCCTTCTGCAGAGGAATAAGAGGAAGAATGCACAGACATCTTATTTAAACCAGTTATCCTGAGGTTTTCATGTGTAATCACAGTGGCACAGGCTATTACAGGAAACAGTTTGTTCTGCAAAATAAGGCAAATGCCACAGGGGTCCCAAATTCACCACACTCCTGTAGGAGCAGCATCAACCACGAGCCTGAGCCGCCTGCCCAGCTGCCAGCATGTAAAGAAGGAATCCTCATCACATCACATCCTCCAAAGCTCCAGTTTCTTTCTACACAGCCCATCCAACAAGCTCTTCCCCAAGCACCTACCACACACTTTTACCCCAACACTGAGCCTCCTGCTCCTCTCTAGTATCTTCTCACATCTCAACACCACCAGATGCTGATCCTCCCCACTCATCCACCTCTGTTGGTTCATCTGTTCCCTGACATCAGCTCAGTTGGTCAGAGTATGGTGCTGATAACATCAAGGTTGTGGGGTCAATCCCTGTATGGGCCATTCACTTACGAACTGGGCTTGATGGTCCTTGTGGGGCCCTTCCAACTCGGAATACTCTGTGCTTCTGAGATCTCTGCATCCTGAGCAAGGGATGGTGGTGGAGGTGGAACAAGACAATCATTAAGGTCCCTTCCAACTCCAACCATTCTATGGTTCTTTTTCACAGGTGAGGAGTATATAGTGGATATACAAAAACAAAGAGCTGCTCTGGGAGGAGCCTGTTCTTCTCTTTGAGGACAGATACTCTGCTGATGCCAGAGCACATCTGGAGGCAAATACCCTGGGCCCCAGCACAGTGGGGTAGTTGGCAACAGTGCAACATTGCTCAACACATGGGTACCAACTTAGGATGGTTTTGACAGTTTTTTCTGCTTCATACTTGTCCCTCACTATATGCAGTATATCTTTCCTTTTGGTGGCCTGGGATGGGTGCAGGATGTGAGTTTGGAAAAAACATTACTGGACATTTCAGTGGGACGGAAGCTGGCTCAGGGCTCAAGATTAACAAACCTGGAAAGTTCACAGGAGAGAAGAGCAAATACCTTGTGCAAGAGGCAGACCGAGAAAGGGAACTGGAGATGTTAATTTAAACCTATGAGTTTATTCAAGTATAATTACACATTTCAACCCTCACTCCAAGAAAGGAGCAGACAAGGAATCTCTTCCTCTCAGCCCATCATGCCCACGCTCACAGGCACTGCTGTGAAGCCTCACTGCCACTGCGTGACGGCAAAACACCTTGACAGCTCCACGTCCAAAACCCCTCTCTTTGCTCTAACAGCTCATTCTGAAGAAGGATCACCTCATTTCCATGTTCATTCAGCTCAGAGCTCTCTGCTGTTATCAGCCTCGCTCCACCACTTCCACCAGTGTGTAGATGACTGTTTCCTTTAATTACTACCGAAAGCTCCTCCCAACCAAGGAGAGCAAAACAGTTGGTGTCCACTGAGAGAAGGAAACTCTGGAGTAATTAGCCTTAACTGGCTGACACATCCTACCCATTACTCCTGGTTAGAACAGCACAACACAGTATAAGACTCTCTTTAGGGCACCTGTCAAGGTGCCAGACTGAATGTGCCGCATCCCTGTCCGGTGCAGCCGCGGCACAGGCGCAATGGAGTTGTTTGCTCTCAAGAAGAGCATCACACAGATCACTTCTTCCATGCAGGAGAAGGCATTTTTACTAGAATCAAGTCTTGTAGCAGCTGTAATTCACAAGCAAAGCAATAAATAAATCTGCAAGGATGTCATACCTCCTCCGTACAAAGTCTGAATACAGTTTGTTTCCTGAAAATACAGCCTGGAGCAGTTTCCGGAGCATTCAGTCAACAATTCTCATCAAACAGGAGTTTGTAATCCCACCTCTCACTCCCCCCTTCAGTTTCCTTGTTGAAAAATCATCACATAATACTCAGTCAGAGAAGAATCTATGCAGCTACCAAGCACCTAGGAAGATCAAAGGGGAAAGAGGAATCCAACATCCGTTTTTGTCCCTTTGTTTTTCTAACATGAATACAGTGGAATCAATCCTGCTTAATACTGCAGGAAAGCAAAGGAGCCTTCACCGAGTGCTAGACTTGAAAACTGAACCTAATCTTCTTTCTCTGGCTCACATGGAACAACACACAGTCTGTCCTTTGACATGCTTTTAGGAACAGCTCTCTTGCTCCCGCTGCAGCTCCAGCCCAATTTTGCAGTTCACTACATCTGGGAGCAGTGTTTTCTGGCACATCGTGGCAGGGGGAGAGAGGCTGAGCAGGGGCCAGCAGAGTTTGCTGCTCAAGGTACTTTCTGAACTCTTAGAGATGGGAAATATGAGGATGGGGCAAAGGAAAGCAGCAGAGCCTTGAAGAAGTCTTGTTCCCCAAACCCTGTCCAAAGAACAGGCTAAAAAGAGCAGGTTTAATGCTTTCTACCTAAAAAAACCCATCTTGAGGTCCACCTGCGACAAAAACCAGTGGGCTTTTCACGTAGAAAAAGTGAGAAAACTCGCTCCTCCTGCCAAAACCCAAAGGTTACAGGGCCCTGCCAAGACTGCTCTGCCCATTCCAGCCTCTCAGGATGATGCCTGTGCTGGCCTTCAGTTGCCAGCAACAGTCACAGAGCAAAAGGCAAACAGCAATTCCCTCTCCAACACCGAATGTTCACTTCTGGAGCCAAAGCAGAAACCTGGCATTTTAACCTTTGGTGAAGATGTTCTTGCTGCCACCAATAATAAACTCTGAGGTCCAGCTCAGAGGGAAGGTGTAATAGATGTGCATGGATGACATTAGCACTGAACACAGCATCAACAGGACAGGGCCTGGCAGGAGCTCTATTTTATACAGCCAGTCTTTAGAGGTTAATGAAATATTCATAAATAAGTTAAAATTCTCCTGACAAGCTGGATCCTGTAATACAACAAAGAGTTGTCAGCCTCAATTAAGCGATTCCAAAGAGGCGAGGCTCTGCCATTCATTATTTACCAAGAGGTCATAGGAAAAATTGTGCTCTATGATCTTCTTGTCTCTGCGGATAAACTGGGTTTTAGAGCTCCTGTTGGAGGACTCTGCTGCCCCGACAGACCCCAGCCTGCCACAGCTACTGCCTACCCCCAGTATCCATCAGCCCAAGGCAAGAAACACTGGGAATGAGCTCTTCTGAAGGCTCTGAGACACAAAGATTGAAAGCAAATAGTGCAGCAAGCTGATTAGGCTGTCAGGACACAGACTAGGCCCTGAAACTTTTTAACGCCTTTATGTCCCTTTTTGTAAACACAAAACCAGCCCCAGGCAAGAAGAAAAGTATCCAGCAACCTTTGCTTTGCAGGCACATCCCCTGAGGAAGCCCTCAAAGCCCCCTCAGATCCCACATCTAGAGAGATTCACATCCCCTGTCACATTCAGGACAAACAGCACCTACAGAATCACACTCCTGGGATCAGACCTCTCACAATGGTCCTCTTCTGATGCAAGTACAACTTCTCAAGACTGTGAAAACAGAAGGAAACTAGTCTCTATCCTTGTCACAAGGAAGTTGGAAATTAATGACTGCTTTATCCAAATCTTACCAAGACTGTGCAGCAGCCCCAAAGCTTCCTTTCCCTCTCTGGACAGGTACTGGAAGTACAAGTTCCTTCTACAGCTTCTCTGAGCCGCCTTTTAGGCAAGGCAGGATAAAGGAGAAGAAATAACAGAATTCAAGAGGTATCCTGGACCTCTCACCTGGTTTTCTCAAGGTGCTAAACATAGCACAGAGCCCCTGCACTCTCCAGGAAATTTCAGCTCAACAAACTTGAACCACGTGAGTCTGAGGTAGCCCAGAAACTTCTTACAGGCTCTGTGATGATGAATGAAGCCTGGAAAACACAATACTTGCATGACTATTAAATATGCCTTTTGTGACTCAAGGCTGTGCCTACTATAATAAAGCCTCTGATAATATTCCTACCCTGTTCTCATTCAACCAAGGAACTCAGTGTAACTCAGATTTGACAGTGACAGCAGTGACACTGACAAGAATCACTTCAGCTGCAGCACAGCAACGTCCTCTGAACAGGAAAACGATCCACCTTTCTCCCCTGATTAATAACAAACAAGGAAAAAAACCTGACCCTCTTCTCCCTCCCCAGTCCTTGCTCCTGTTACAATCCTGTCAGTACAGCTCAGGTTTTAGGGGTAGTCCTGCAGCATGGAGGCCCCTCAAATGATGGGCTGGGGATGAGGTCAATGTCAGTGCATCCCATCTGAGCTGGAGCTGCTGCCCAGGTCTGGGTCAGACTATTCTCCCACAATCCAGCAGTTCCTGGTCCCCAGGGAGCTGGAGGGAGGAGCAGCAAGGCAGCTCTCCACTTCAGGCAGCCCCGTTTCTTCCTTCTGACAGTCCCAACCCCACGTCAGCTCCCATCACCTCCGGAGAGCAAATGACAACAGTCCTGCTGCAACCAGTCGGTGCTGCCAACTTCCATAAAACTTTCAGGTTAATGGAGCCAACAGCAGCTTCATCTGTGTAATGGGACTTTTAAACAGACCCTTTATTTCTTTTTAATTTGAAGGGAATGTACTAGTTGATCCCACGTGCTCGGCTAGATTTTTAAAACAGAGATAAAGCACAAGAATTGACTCACTAGGTCTCTTCTTCTAATTAAAATAGCACTGAGATACTGAGGTGCAGAAGTGCAACGTGCTGATCACCTCACCAGTCTACAGGCAGTTTGTCAGAGCTCATCCTCCAGAGACCCAAAGCTTCCTCCACACTCTGCTTTGCCCACTGTCCCATCCAACAGATGCTTCTGATGGTGCCACAGCTTAGTGTGCTGGAGGTGAATTTTCCAACAGGGAATGTGCAGCAGGTTCAACACCAGGCAAGGTTGTTCATTGCTCCCTGTGCCAAGACAGGGGGTGGAAAATGGTCCTGCCTGTTCCTCAGAGCTCACTGTATTTCTACACAGGGTGGATGAGCAGGGACCAGTTTTAATGTCCTTGTTTACAACAGGCGCTGAGAGCTCTCTAGGAAAGGAGAAAGGAGAATAGTAACTCTGAGTACTCCCCATCGTTTAGGGTTCACTCCACCTTCAGAATCAAAGCTCCACAGTAAAAACACCGGGAGAAAATTTAAAATAGGGCATCAATGACTCCTGCACACTCACCCCTCTCCTCCACTCTGAGTTAGCAGGATCACACAATGAAGTGAAGAACAATACAAACACTGTGAAGTACATACAGAACAAACAAGCAACTAAGGGCTCTGCTGAAGTAAAAGTACCTGATAGAGAAGATGTCTCAGACATACTCAAAACAAACATAATTCACTGAAGACCTTGGATCAAAAGACATAAATGCACAGTTACTGATAGCACAGATCAGGGGAGGCTTTATCATAGAGGAGCACAAACTGTTCAGGAAGAGGAAGCTAAAATGAAAACTGAAGGAACAGCAGAGAATGAAATGTCACAGTGCAAGTCTCAACAGCCAGAACCTCTCCTACAAACTCAGTCAGAAACTGGAGAGGAGGACAAAGAGTGGGGCAGACAAACTGACCCCCAGAGGAACATCAGTGCCATGTGGCAGTGGAAATGAGGGGTACCCTGGACACAGCTCAGCTCTCCCATCACAAGTGGAAGAGGTACCTGCCTGTACTTGATGCTCCCAGAGAAGATACTTTTGCACAAGCTGCTGCTGGAACATCACCTGGAAAGATGTGACCACTCTGGCTATTCATCTTCAGAGGATACACAGAAAAATGGGAAGAGATTTAAAGAAAGCTGCAGGATTCATGAGGACACTGAAGAGCCTGTTTTAAGAGAAGACTGCAAGAGCTTGATTTGTTTAACCTAGACAAATGAAAGGATGGGAGAGAACAATTGTTCTCTATAAATATGTCACAGCATAAATATGAGGGAGGAAGAACAGTCACTGTAGTTTAAGGAGAACATTAGCACAAGAAAAAAAATGGATATTAACTGCACATATATTTTCAGTCGGATCTGGGAAGATTTCAGCTATCACAGCAGTCTTTCAATGACAGTAATGGTACAAACAACCAAAGCAGTTTCAAGACAAGCTTGATAAATTCATGAACTGAGATATATGCTGCAATTGCCTCAGCTACTGAAGGACTGGACTTTATGAACTAAAAGTCCTCTTCCAGACTTCTATTACTATATCATTTCATTCTGGATTAACTTCTTTTGCTGTCTCTTTATAACCAGATTCATGTTTTTCAATCTGATTTGAGATGTGGATATTTCCCTAAGATTGCCTGGTAAACTATTCACCCTGCTGCTCAGTTGAGTGCCACACTGCTCATCTGTCTTGGGTTTGCTGTCCTCACATAAGGTGTCACATGGGAAGGAGATTTGCTGTCATCTGTTAAATCAACTCAGAAATTATGAAATACACTTTTGAGAGATGGAGACTTCCTGTACCAGTCAGTTGACTCTTTCCCCTCCCAACCTGTTGGTTCCAGATATGCTCCAGCAAAGTTTCATTTTTGTTTATAACTACCATGGTTCAGCTCTCTAATCCCACATTTAATTGCCTTCCTATTACAGATAATACAGAGAATTTACATTTCCTCTAATGAGCACCACTTTTGTTCTTATGCCTAGTTCATTGTATTTCTTGCTTCATGTTTAATAACTCTTAAACAAGAACTAAATTAGTTCTATTGGCCAGTTATCCAGGGCAGGCCTTTCTATATTAAAGTTCACTTTTTTCCTATTATCATTCCTATTACCTGCAAATTGAAATTATGGTAATAATTTTTCCATGGTGCCTTCCAGTCAACAGCTCATTCCCAGCTACATCACGCACAGTGTTCTCTGAGTTTATTCCTTCACACACACTTTTCTGTCTCCATTTCTTCTCCTGATAACCATCAGTGTAGGCAGTCACTGACATTTAAGTTAATCCTAAACATTATGATTTCAGCAGACTGAACACATGATTGCATTCCTTAACTATTGCTGACCTGCTGCTCTTAAATAAATGTCTCCTGTTCTCTGCAGAGGGTTAACCAACACTTTTCCTCAAGGCACGGGGTATTCATTATACTCATTTTAAGGTGTCTTTATTCCTTCTGTAAGGACACTCAATGTATGCCACTCATTTGGTAACAACTGCATTCTTGGACTTCAAATCTCCTTTACCTCCCACCCTGCTAAGCAATTCTTCTGATTCTTATATCTATCCTTTTTAATCTGCTGGAGGGTGAAATATAATTTGTTCCAATGAGCAGTCTATAGATTTCAGAGCCCACACGGGCCAAGCTGTCTTTTGAAGATGAAAGCCAAAAGATACCCAGAGCACTTCGGGGCAATGAAAGTACAGGTGACGCTTTTTTAATACCAAGCTGCCTTCCCCCAGGGATTAATGATGGAGAGAAAGAAAGCTTGACATGAATGCCCCATGCTACAGAACCAGACTGGAAGAAAGAGCAAGATCAGAGATCACAGCTGTTGCTTGGATGGCAACCTTGAGCCAAGCAATCTCCTCCTGTCCATAAAGCGATATGAAAAAGGCAAATGGAAATTAGAAAAACGAACACATCTTCTGCTTCCCTCCCTCAGGGAAGGAAAGAAAAATAACAAACAAGAAAGCATTTGCCACAAATAATGTTCTGGTGTGAATGAAGCTCTCATAACTTTAGACCAGTAGAGCACTAAACTAAGATGCCAGAAGAAATAAGATCCTGGGATGACAGAACGGGGAGCCACATGTGTGAACTCTGAGCAATCTCCTGGCACATCCTGGAGATAGAGACACTGGAACACCAGCCCCAATAAAGAAAACTTCCAGTGCTGATAAAATTGTGAGAAAAGTGCACATACATAAAAAATACTGCAGGAAAGAAGTGTGCTTAGGCACAAAAAAGCCCTCAAAACTTCACAATAAACAACAATCAGTAAATAAAAGAAAGACAAACTCCACAGATCTGTGAGACAGCCCAGTGACCTGAGCCCTGTCAGAGTGGTGACTCTGTTATGTATCATGTCTCAGAAGGCTGGGCAGGCACAGTTCCCTTACAGAAGGAACACACTTAAACTGTGAATAAAGAAAAATAAATAAGTGAAGGGTTAGAGGGATAGGAAAATCAAAGTTTCATTGTTAATTACACAGCACAATGATAAGGGTAATTTCTCTTAAATCAAAAAATAAATTCTAGGTTCAAGTCCCCCAAAGGATATAAAAAATTGGAGGATTTTTTTATGGTTGTAATCACAAACTCATTTCTCCAGCCACTACTGGCCATGTCTAATTAGGGCAAAGTATGTTAATGATACAGCAGCACAGCCCAGAGACGTCTTCAGTTGCAACATTAATTGCATTTAGGGAGAGAAGCATGAATTGTGCTTATACAAGCTAATTAGTATGGGTTTGCTAATTAATACTGGAAAGTCAAACTGCCTTTGTCTTGTCAACTGTAATTAACTGAAGATGTATAAATTTCTTTTATTTTTTTGTTTCTCCAGTAGCACACTCACTTTTAGTTGACAAGAACTGAAATCCCACACTGGAGCAACCCATGGCAGGCAGTGCAGCGAGTCCATCCCATCTTCCTTGAGCAGCAGCCTCTGCTCCAGACTGTCCCCATGGGCACAATTCCCTGCACCAGGGCCCTCTCCTCCAAGGGCACAGAGCCTGCAGATGCTGTTTTATCGAGGTCACAGTCTATCACATTTACTCCACAAGTATTTTGCTTTTAAATATTTCTATTTCAAGAGGGAAATATTTACCAGGGCATCTAAGATACCCCCACTGCCTACAAAGAAGACACCAAACTCCTCGGTGAGATGCAATCAGCCACTTCACTAGCCCCACAGCACATCCATTCCAGGACCTGGGGAGGGTGGCAGAGCCACCAGTTCTCTCTAGGGTGGCAGCAGAGGTGTCACCCGCACAGAGGTTCATTCCCAGAAGCTGCCCAAAGACCCACCAGGACTGTGGGATGGCACCTGACAGGTATCTATTCCATTCCACTTAGAGCCATGGGCCTGTTTGCAGAAGAGCTGCTGAAAAGCAATATCCACATCTGTCAGCACCTGGAGCAGGACCAGCCTCTCTGCACCCTCAACATCAAATTGAGACTGGAGGCTCCCAGGTGAAAGGGATGAAAAGGGAGGTGAGATGCCAAGAATCCAAACCAGGCAAATAATTTTGCTGAAGTGTCACATTTGAAGGAGTCTGAAAATAAGGCCTCTGGGTGAGACATTGAGCTGGGGAGGGGAGAAAGAAAGGCACACAAAGAACACTTTGTTGGGTGGCAGGGAGGAGAATGGGGCTTATGGTGTATCTGCTGGAGCCCCTGGACAGGCAGTTATGGAACAGCCCCATCCAAAGCAGACAGACCTCTGTCTCCATTAACACTGTAGAAGACACAGAGTGACTTTCCCTAGCAGGGAGATTTCAGCTGGGGATGCAGGAGAAGTATCTACCTCCAGTGAAAAGAAGGAGCTATACTGCCAGGTATTTCCCTCAAAAAGGAAAACAAGGGGGTAGGGGGAAGGGAAATCTCTCTTCCTCTGTATGAAGCAATTTTTCTGTATTTACTGAACAAAATTCAAGCTGCTGAATAAAGGCCACACATCACAATCTGCAATTCCTTGTCTAAAGCACAGCCTGTTCATGGGAGGTGGATGTAAACTTCCCTGAGAGATCACAAGACCTGCAGTTTTCCACTGAGAAACCCTTGGGAATAGACACCGAACACTGACTGCTGCTTTATCCTCTGCTGATGGATGTTGCACAACACCAATTAATGCTTTAACACTGCAAGTTCCAGTTTCTCCAGCTCTCTGCTAGCCTGTTTAATACAACAGATTTTTAAAGGCAAACAAACAACTCCAAATCCAGGCTTAATGAGGCCAAAAGAAAAACTCTGAAATGCTTAAAAAAACCCCAAAAAACAAAGCATCAGAATATTTAAAACATAACAGCAAGTTTTTCCTCTGATACATCCAGTGAGCACAATGCAAAACTGAGTGTATTAGAGTTTGAAACTGTAACAAGGCAGCACGTAATGAGATCAGATGGCAAACAGGATTAATTCAGTGTTCTTTGGAAGTGTCACTTGTGACCTGCATCACCACAGAAAGCAGCTGGGCATACAAAAATGTTTGCCCACAATGTGAGACCACCACGGAAGCGGAATTAATTAACACTCTCATTATGAAAAATCTAATGTTGAGACAGCAAGAGGCATAAATTAAAAAAATAAATTAAAAAAAAAGATTCTAACAGATGTATGGCAACCCATTAATAGCACAGCAGGGGCATGGCAGCCCTGCCCTTCAGTGCCCTACTAGAGTTCAGCACAAGTTGAAAAAGATGCCCATGTTGGCACTGCAGTTTAGGATTTGGATTTTAGAACAGATGTCTGTTAGCACCTACTTCCTTGCCACTGAGTCAGGCCTATTTTTTCATTAGTAATAAAGTTAATCACATTCACAGAACGAGTCTCTACATCTTGGATGCTGCTCAGGTTTTTCTTGTGACTAGAAAAAGTTGCAGGAATCCCACAATTCACCCATTAGCAAAAGTAGCCGTTCATGAAACAGCTTAATGCTGGCACTTCATTTATTCCTGATTATGAACAACTGCACACCATACTCATGAAACTGCACATAAACTTCCCTACTCTCTGGTTTTGTGGCCTATATTCTTTTTGGTCCTTGAGGGAAGCGCCAATAAAATACACAAACCCAGCAGAAATTAACAGATGTTGTAAAAAAATAGTTTGTGATAATTCTGTCTCATCTCATCTGCTTGTCCTTTGCACACTTGAGACCGACTCAAAGGCCCCCAAAGAAAGAAGTTAATTCAGTATGAAATTAAATGCTTGCTTCTGATCTAGAACTGCTGAAGAGAAAGGGAATTGCCAAAAAAAGAAGACAGAGCACTAGATCTCATCCAACACTTTGTCCAGATGAGTATGGAGTCAGGGAGTGCCAAGACTGGCAGTAGCAACACAAACCTTCACAATGGTTATTTGTTAGTCATTTCTGGATTTTTGGAACTGATCCACTGTTTAAACGAACTGAACTTTGCATATATTACTGCTCTGTAAAACAATTAGAAAATAAACAAAAAAGGGCACAAATGGCACACTTACCATCTCTGCTCTTTGCTTTTGGTTTCCCACTTCTTCCAGAACCTGAGACAGCTGAGCCTTCAAGACAGAAAAAAAATGAAAATTTAGTCTAGGGTGTAATTTTAGAAGTTTAATAATACTGCATATGCTGTCATCTCCACCACCACCACCCCCCCTCAAAAAAAACAAATTCACCATAAACATCAGGATTTTCATGGTGCTGAAAGGAATTACAAGTATTGGGTCTTACTCTGTCCCATCAGCATCCCATTCCAAGAGACAATCCTGCCCCAAGAAGTCTGTACCTTACACACTCAAAAAGAACAAGTTTGTTGCAGACAAGAATTCCACCAGATCAGCTGTCCCAAATCCCAATCCCATGGCCCAGACAGCATCGTGCCTCCTCTCCATTTCTTTGGAAACTGCAGGAGGAGCAGCCCAAACCCCACCTAATTCCACTAAGCTTAACCTTGGAGAAAGAAGAGGTTTGGCTTCACAGCTCCCAAAAGGAGTGTGAGTGTCGAGGCAACTTCACAGCAAATGTTCCATGAGCAGAATATTTCCTGGGCTCCAGGGTTGGGTTTGAAGCCTCCAAACTGCTGGGGTAAAATACAAGAAAAATCTGCTCTGTAACATAAACCTCCTGAATTTCTGTGAGAAAGATCCCGATGCAAGGGTGGGTTGGTTGGTTTGTTTTAAGGGGAAATTTGAAATGTAAAGAATCTCAAACAAAAGCAGAAATATCTTCTGTTATTCCTGTGTAGTTTGAAGGGAAAGAGAAACTTGACTCAGAGAAGGATCTTTCACAGACTTTTGTTTATGAAAAAGGATGTTAAACAAAATGGGTATTTTGGAAGTGGTTAAGAGAAGCCACATATAATACCTGAATGCTATTACTTCCCACATCTTTAATTTCCCAACACTTTTCTAGCCTGCAATCAGCCTTTCTCTGCTTACCAGAAAGCCCAAGAAATAGTCACAAGTGATGATAGAGAAGCTAATTTAAACTATGTAAACAAAGACAACAAATAAAAACAACTTTCCTACAAACTAATTCACATAATTTCAAGCAAATATCATTAAAACCCTCTGGACTCCCTCAAGAAATCTCTCACCACACATGAAAATGGGTCTTTTGAGTACCACATCCAACCCAGAGACAAAAGCAAGCAGTTTATTATGATGGAAGGGAAAACATTCAGCTTCAAGGGCTAACTGCACTGAAATGCAAGCAAACAAAATTAGTCTTAGGGTTTGGCACAGCAGAAGTTCTATTTTGCAAACAACCAACCAAACAGTTCAAGATTTCCCCAGTTCCAAAGCTCAGCGGAAACTGAAAAAGTTTCAGCTTCTTGCTGTGCAGGGCAGGGCATGATGTGACAGAATTTAAGGAACAGACACTCAAATCAAATGAAAAGGGGGTTTTAATACAAGCCCAGGAAACCTGGCACAGAAGAATGAAACACACTCATTAAACTCTGCAGGAGATGCCAGTCCCAACCAAAACTGGAGTGCCTGGACAAGCAAGTGAGAAGCAAAAATGAAATTATCACCAAGCTTGATGCTGGAACATCAGGAAACTGAAACTCTGCAGACACCTGGGACAGGCTTGTTTCCCCACTGCATTGAAGCAGGTACAGTGACAGCAGCAGGTGGGAGCCAGGAGACAGTCACTCGGGGAAGAAGTGGAAAACTACTCAGAGATGTTTGTTTAGGAGAGCTGCTGGCATAAACCTGGCAAAACATCACAAGACCAAGTGAATATTTTTTATTAAAGAACTATCCCAACTTTTCAGTGTATTTATTAGACTCATCTATATGAAGATGACCTGTAGATGGGGATCAGTAGTCTATTCTATATGAGATATAGGAGTTACTGAATTAAGAATAACATTTAAAAAATACGTATTTTTCTTATAGTTATCTCCCATTGCTGAATCTGAGGGTCCTGTTCACGCAGCCTCCGACAGAGTCACAGAGTAACTCACAGTGGAAGAGTGTGAATCCCCCCATGGCTCAGTCTCCTGAGGCTTTGGTGGGCACCTGACACCCAGCCTGGATCAACCCACCACACTGTGCCAAGCTTTGGTCACCCTCACAGGGTAAATACTTTTCTTTACAATATCAAGGTAACAGCACCCTGGGAGCCTCTTTAACTACATGGGTGTAAGAGAATTTTAAAGTGCAATACCTCAATAAAATTAAGAAAAGAAAAAAAAAGAAGATAAAGACTTTGACATTTTACTTTGTGAAGAGACTGGTAAAACCTTTTAGAGAGGAGAGGAATAATACAAAGGCACGGGAGAAATCGAAAGTACAAGCAGGAAATAAGCAATAATTTATCATATATATAATATGGCTTGGAGAAAATAACCATTGCAAGGTGCTATGCCAGCAGAAACCCAGAGGCAAAACCTGGACAGCAAGTCCAAGCCAGCAGCATGAAAACAGCAGATCAATATGATTTGGAGAAGCAATCAGGTAAGAACTAAATCACAAAGTAGGTTTCCTTCATTGCATTTATTTCTAGGCAGCTCATCTCAAAGGGGAAGTGTCAGTAACTAGTGGGAATTCAGAGAGCAGCAACTAAACTTACCAGACTGCTGGAAGAAATGATTTACGAAGATTAAAAGATTTTTAAACATATGGTTTGACTACCACGCTCAGGGAAGAGCAAAAAGGACATATTTAATGCATTGAGAGCTGTTCCAGTGACACAGCTGGAGACAAGGAGGCTTTTCCAGCATACTGGGTGCTGCTGGATGCACTCTCAGCCCCGAGTGGGGACCCTCCTGCTCCCTGTCCGTGCCCACCTAAACAGGCAGGTGGGGAAGCACAAGACAAAGCCCAGATTTGCAGTGGGGTCCCCTCTGTCTGCACTCAGCAGGCAGTGAAACAGCTGATCTGAATGCTTTACCACATCCAGTTTGTAAACATCAGCCCTGCCCTAGACTTTTTATTAGCCTAAATCAAATATTGAGCCTTGCTCAGCTGTTACGGGACAGCTGCTTGTGAAGAGATTTACTGCCACAAGAAAACACAACCTAATTACCAGCAGCATGACAGATGCACAAATTTTTTAATTATGAAGGAGAAATTAGGCTCTGAACTTATCCCCACATGTCACTTAATCAGAGTGCTCTCCAGAGGAGCTGCAGAGGGTCCTGGCTGGGTGCCTGGCATCCTGCTGAGCCCCTGCTCCCAGCCCCACCAGCCACTTGCCAGAAGACACCTCAAAGAAACACTCTTAGGCTGTTTCTTGGAATTTATCTTTTCAGGAATGAACTGCTGGATTTCTGGGTTCAGTCATCTCTGGCCACTTCCACACAACAGAAGCTGGAGTGATGGATCTGAGCCCCCCAGGGTGGGTGGGTAGACGACGGTGTCCCGGCACCAGCAGGCACAGGGCAGGAGTCCAGCAGGTGTTGGAGAAGTTTGCCAATCCCATCTCAGAGTTCCACACTGGGAAAAGTCATGTCCCTACCTATAGAGCACATAGTGACAAGGGGGAATGATTCCAGGATGGAAAAGAGTACGTTTAGATTAGACATTAAGAAAAAAATTATTTACTGTGAGGGTGGTGGGGCACTGGGACAAGTTTTCCAGAGAAGCTGTGGACTCCCCATCCCTGGAAGTGTCCAAGGTCAGGTTGGATGTAGCTCTGAGCAACCTGGTCTAGTGGGAGGGGGTTGGAACAACATGATCTTTAACTTCCAACCCAAACCATTCCATGATTCTATACGAAGCTCAGCTCTGTGTTAGGGGCTTTTCAATCAAGCCCATCCACCTCAGTACCTCAGGAATCTCTCAGCAGGATGCTGAATTTTCAGGCTGTGCATAAAAGTAAACTTAAAGCTCCAAGGAAATTCTCTTTACTTAATACACGTGTTCAATTCCCAGAGATCACTGAGCTCGAGCAGCAAGGAATCTGATATGCAAACAGATATCACAAATCAGATCACAAGTACATGTAAAGAGCCGTTTACCCACAGAAGGCAGCACAGGTAGGTAGCAAGGCAGGGGAAAAAGAATCCTCTCAAGTATTCGGTCAATTACTTCAAGCTTTCTGAAAAAAGGGTTTGTCAATTCAAAAATATTCATCTTACATGACAACAGAGCCTAATCTACTGTCAGTGGACCGTCATGCTCAAAGGGAAGGGGAGAGCCCGCGCTCCGGCCCCGCCGGGATACGGCAGCTCCAGCTGGAAGAGGAGCAGGAGCGGTTTCCAAGGAGAGGAAGAGATTCAGCTCCAAGGAGACATTCCTGAATTGGTTAGCTTGCTTCCCTGCATCAATAATTTGTCTTCTGTACCTTCCAAAAGTCAGCCTTCCCTGACAGCACTAGTCAGGGAGGGTATAATGAACGAAACCAAGGCAGTCTGGTGGCGACAATGCAGATGTTAAACCAACTGCACCCCCAGTCCCCCACTCCTGCCTGGGGCTGAACGTGAGCCGACCGACCCGCAGGCAAACAGCTCAAATGTGAGCCTCATTCGAGGGGAAAAATGAACTCCTCAGCCTCTAACGAACAGTCTTCTCCCTCTACACAACAATACTCTCAGCTCTACAAGCAATTAGCAAATCGAAGCGCTCTCTTTGTGGACCTGCATTAATTTGCTCCTCGACGTGGCACATTAAGAAGCTCCCAGGTAAGCACAGCACAGTGGCAGCAACAGCCAGCCCCATGAAACTAAAGCTTGCTTCAAAGAGCTGGGGAAGCAAAATTATGCATGCTGCATATACAGGGAATAAATCAAAACAACCTTCATTTAGAAGCATCATTTTGGTCTTATGCTTTCATCAGAAAACATGATTATCTTAACAGTCACGTTAATACAGTGTGGGTACTTTACAAGGCAGGGAAACAAGTCGCACATTCACTACCTCAAATTAGAAAGAGCAATTTTCATTCGTCCTCATCCGGGTGAAATACCTGAGAATATACACAGCTGCCTACTCTGGGCTTATGCTCTCACAGCCCTAAATCCCAGCTGTGGGTCCCCAGAAGGAAGGCCACTTGTTGGGAGGGCAGCACCTCTGCAGGGGAGGGGAGGAGGAGGAGGTTTTGCCTGGCAGAGCTGGAACACAGCTGCAAAAAATGGCATTTTTACAGCTCACTGAAGCCCAAGATACCCTTCGAAGCATTTTATATGCAACAGTTGTATGCAAATTCAAGTCAAGTGTGATAATTGGCAAATTTAGGTATAATGCTAATTAATAGCTATTTCAAATTAATTAACTTCCAAGATAAATTCTTGCTTCTCCTCTTTGAGAAAGTTAACACACAATTTAAATTTACAAGGACATATCGGCTGCTGATCACAGGAATAAGGAATCTTGGATGTTCTAACATGCCAAATCACTTCAGTCTCCTTGTGCTTGCTGCCCCCCCCCCCCCTTTCCCTGGGTAATTTCACAGCAACTTCTTTCTCTGATCACTTACAAAAGAAGGTAGAAGGTGAAGCTTCTTGGCTCAAGCTAGAAGACCTTACTGTATGGTACAGAGGGATGTCACCTATACAAGGTCCAAACCAGCACATCTTATCTGGTGCCACAGGGTGGGGGGAAAACAAACAAACAAACACACACAATAATACCTCTTTCTTTCAGATTCAGGAGACACATGGAAAATAAAGTGCATTGAAGCTGCAGCTGAAATAAAGAAGGAAACCTGAACAATATGGCAGCACATACAGGACAGGTTTGACAAGGAAAACACCAACTGTAACACTGAGAATTCAATTCAAGCTGAAAACAGAGCCTGGGCACCACACTGATGAGTTACATGCAACAACACAGGAGCAGGCTGAGAACACTTTGAAGAGGACCTTGCAGTCACTAATTACCTTGCACACAAAGAATAAGACTCTGGATTGTGGGGAAAGCAGAAGGAACACTTTAATTTCACAAAAGCCACAGACAGATCACTTCTGGGGGTGGCAGAGACAGAACTAACTCATCAGCCACTTGCAGTCAGACTTCACTTTATTTGCATACTGTGATCCAGCATATTAAAATATTGTGAGAAGTGAAATGAAATTTTCATTAGTGTTCAATCTGAGATCTCACCCGTGGGATTCAGCTTTCAACAGTTCCTGAATGCATTTCCCTGTTTATAAAGTTAGATATCCATTTATCCCATGTTAGCCAAGGCCTTCTGCCTTCACCCCAGCACACACCGTTCCTGCCCGAGGGCAGCAGCCCGGGATTGGTGCAGCAGCTCTGAACTGCACCACAGAATTACACTGCACTGAATGGTCATTTCTAATTTAACATAATTTGATGCTTTGTAGTGGAAATTGCCAACCTTTCACAAAATTGCATCAGTTGAGAACACAATCAGGAAGACTGTTTAGTGCCAGCCATTGCTAAAATAATTTCCTTGCTGCTTTACAGGCTCCTTTTTGCTGCTCTTGAGAAAGTTCTCCTGGTTATAAAATCAAATGCACATCCTTTATAAATGGGAAAAAACAGCTACAAATAAACTCTGTTGCTGTCTCAGAAGCATCCAGAAGACCATGTTATCTCACAGGAGCTGGATGGGAAGTGGCAGGGGGCTTGGCCTGATTCAAAAGCCAAAGGAAAATTTCCCAATGGTTTCTGAATGTGCTTCAGAAAATTAGATTCAGTGAAATGACACTCACTCTGACCTGCAAAAATCTGCAATAGGCAAAATAGAGACTGTTACTTACTGACATAATTTATGAGGATAGGCTTACAGCTCATTGAAAAGCAAGTGTCTCAGGCCAAAGCTTATGTGGTTTTCCATGTAATTTAATCCTTAATTTTACCCCAAGCAAGGACAGGAATCATAGGAAACTAGGATGCCTGTAAGCCAGATGTCCCACATCTCCAGGGACTCATTCCCCTGGGCATCACAGCAAAGCACAACACTCACAGACTGAAGGCCACTGCTTTGTGCAGAGCAGTGAGTGTTTTCCATCAGAAAAGGCAAGAGCTGCTCGTTCTCCAAAATCCAGTTTTGTCTTGGATTTGTGCAGGGAAATGCCGCCCCCCAGTGAGAGACAAAAAGCAGCTGGTGACCAAAATGTGGGAGGAATAAAGCAAAGACTCTTGGGTGCTCCACAAAAAATGATACTGCAAATTGAAAAATTGCCAAAGTCATTGCTGTAATTACTGAAGACACAGGGAAAACATCTCCCATAGCAAAGGTGGGGGCTCCTGTCAACACTATCAAGATTTATTGGACAAAGGGATAATAACCAAAACTTTCTCTTGCTCTTCAGTCTCAAGGACAGACCAATCTCTCTCCTTCTCTTTAAGAGACACTCTCAGTAACATCAAGGATTCTTGACACTAAGCTTATTATAAGGAAATAACCCCAAACCCTCCCTGGTTAGACTGTGAAAAAAGGATGTTAACAAAGTGACTGTGGAACAAGTGATAGAGCAAGACAGGATTCCAAGCACAAAGTGCCCACATCCTTATTCCTGGCAAATCACCTGACCTGGCTTAAAGTGAGCTGCATGGTCCTGCAGCAGAGACCTGCCTCTTGTTCCCACTGTGCCTCACACCTGCTGAGAGACCCGGGGCAAAGAAAAGAACTCCCTTCTTTTCTCTCCCTCTCCAAAATAAGGAAAACACTCTTCAAAAACCTTCAACCAAGGATAATCTCTGAGCAACAAGGTGCCACTATTGACACAAACCACACTTGATGGGCCACACCACTCAGGCACTAAAGGGATTAAGCACCATATTAAGTGCAGCAGTCAAGCACCAACACATTCAGAAGTGGCACCAACCTCATCTCCCTGATCCTCAAAGCAAAGGTGACCTTCACCACTCCAATAAAATGTGAAACTTGGAGAAAGACTCTGAACTTCTCTAAATCTATTACATCAACACTGTTCACATAATCTCCCAGACAGATGCTGCCAGGAAAGGAACACAGCACCAAAGCCAACTGGGAGATGTAAAAGTGCAGAGTATTCAATTCAGGAAAGGATGGGTCCCTGGAGATCAGACAACCCTATGCCAGACTGAAACATTTACAAAGGCAGCAGGTAAGGAGAAAAACAATGGACTCAGGTAACAAAACAGTCTTAGGTTTGCAAAAACATCACAAAACAAGAACAATTATTTGTTATTTCAGTCTCTGAGCTGCAGCTGAGGTTGAGGTGAGGCTGAAGTGCAACATCCCAGCAACTCCTCTCTCCTCCTGTTTTCCCTTCATGTTTTTGTTCAACACCTTGCTAAGAAGGACCACACAGACCAAAAGATTAGCCCAGCTCTGCTGGGAATAATATACTTTTGCAAGACGTCTCCTTCCCTCCCTCCATCCTAATCAAGTGGTGCTGCAGTCCCTGGGGAGTGAATACAGTGCCAAACAAAAAAAAAAGAAAAAGTGAGTTTGCAGCTGCTTCCTCAACAGCAAAGGGCATCCTGACTGCTGAGACTCTGCTGAGCCAGTTGCTCCCAACACGATGCAGTCGGCCAGTCCAGCAGCTCCAGGATGCACATGGGTGACTGCTGGATGCTGATGGACTCTCCAGAGGAGTCATTCCCAGCACTGGAACACCCATCAGAGAAGCCTCTGCCACTAATATCCTCTTTGTGGGCCCTGAGATATTCTTACCTCAGAAAAGTAGCTGAGTGTGCAGATGTAGGAAGGAGTCTTTTCTCTTTTGCAGCTCTCCCAGCATTATTTTTGACCCAACTGCAGAAACAAACTGGCATCAAATCTCTCTGCTGAGGATTGGCCACAAATCTCGTGCCAGGAGTAAAACAGACTATTAATATATTAGTGCAACTCAAAGACATCAGGGCCGCATCAGCCCATTCCACAGGAAAACAGCAAATAGCTAAAGGAATACAAATCATCTGGAGGACTAAAGAGAATTAATTTCACTGTGCTGTGGTCAAATCTCTAAATGTGAAATGAAGGGATACCAGCAGCCAGCCCTGAAATGGGTGTAGCACCTCTGCAAATCTGGTTATTTATCACTATTTAAGTCACCTGGAAAAAGGTACTGTAAGCAATTCTAGGATCTGGAGAGCATGATGTTTTCTTCGGGTTGTATTCACCCTGTTGGAATGAGACAAACAGAGGACACAGCTGCTACTGGGAACAGAATCCCTACTACTAAATGTAACAACAAAGCTGGTTGGGGAAGGGGAAGCAAATGTTTGTGTGCATTTGTTTAATTTTCCGGCAAAATTTTAAGTCCAGTTCATTTTTTTTTCCTAATCCTTTAGACCATCAGCAGAACGAGTTCAGCTCCTGATGAAAGCAAACCCTGGGGCTCACCAAACCCAGAAAAAGAGAATCTCCAACACCTGAAGTCGTGGCAATGTGACACCCAGCACCATCCACGCTGTCAGTGTCTCTGCCACTCCTTCCTATGCACTTCCTCCAGTACAGCCTCCCTGGATCTAAGTTTCCCCATGAGCTGCCTTCAACGAGGTTTGATACCCTGAGGGAAAGAAATGGCATTTTGTTGATGAAGTCTGTAAATTAGCCAACCAAAATGTTCACTCTTATCCATTCATCAGAAAAAATGGTGGAATTACATCTCTAACTAAAAAAGCCCTTCTAATTTCAGCCCGATGAGTCAGCACTGCTGCATCTCATCACTGGGAGTGATTCATTGTCATTGCACTTCTCAAAGTCAAGAATAAGGGTATTCACCCCAATTCACTGTCATCTCATAACTCCTCTGGACTCAGGCACAGTGTTTGCACACAGTATTGTTATAATGATTTATGTGAGTCTGTCGCTTTTAATTTAAAGGGATAAAGAGTTATTGTCAGCCTACCGACCATAAAGCAACATTTTCTTTCCAGCGAGCTGACAGATGAATACCTGGAAAATATTCTTGTTTGCCAAGAAGGAGAGGGCTCTGAATCCCACAGCTTCAGGGTGCCAATGCTTCTGAGACACGAGTGGATGCCCAGTGTCTTTGGAGAAAAACACCACTGAGTTCAAAGAAGACCTCCAGTGGAGTCAGAATCTGAACAGAAATTCACACAAAAACTGTATGGATGGAAAGCCTCTGCCACAAGGGAAGCAATGGGGAGGAAGAGGGTTTGGGACATGGATTAGACCTCAAAAAGATTATCTGCAGCTGAATAAAACAAAGAATACTGGGAGTTGAGCACCAGCACAGCTCTAAGTTTTCTCCTTAATCAAGTCTCTTCATATCACTGTCTCTTCCACTAACCCTTTAACTGTTATTCCAAGGCTACTGAACAACTCACACTGACCTTGCACCCTTGAGGAGGCCAGGACCTTCCTTGAAGCTGCCCAAGGCTCCTGGCAGCTGGTGATGTGTGGTGGTAGCTCAGAAAAGATGTCTTTAATGATATGTGTGTGCTGTGGGCTCTGTCCTAATGATACCTCACTGTCATCCCCACAAACACGCTCCCACCAGGAGCCCTCAGGCATGTCAACACACTTCCCTGTGCAACTGTTGTGAGCCAACCAGCAAACGCTAGAAGTGAAGATTCATGTTTAAACCAAACTTTTTTTTTTATTTCTGGCTTAATTTTAATCAAGTTTTGTTTTTTGTTCTTGGTTCTCTGCACTACTGCACAGGTTGTCCAAGCTCAAGTAAAGGTCAAGCAAGGGTTTCAGCCAGCACTACCCTTGGCTTGTGAAATTACAGCCAGTGTGTTTTTGGCAGCCAGCAGAACAGTGGGTAGAGTGCCTGAGCTTCCATGGGTCTCCAACAAAGCCCCAAACACTCTTGGAAGTTGCCAGGTAACAACATCCACCTCCAGGGCAAGACTGTGCCATGTTTGCTCTCACAAAGCAATGCCTGCTTCCAGTCCTGAGATTCTGTGCCTTGAGGACCTTCCCCTTCTGCTGCCAGAGCATTTCCAGCCTCCCGTCTGGGTGTAGAGCTGGATTTTGCTGAATAAAGCAAACATCACATTTTAAACATAGCTATTATAATTAGCAGAAGCTCAGTGCTCAATTCCCCTTCCAGACAGGGATTTCCAAATGTCACAGTGTGCTCAGCACAGCTGATCTTCACCGAGGCTGCTCTGAACACAGCTGACCTGGGAGGGGTCAGAGCACACAGTCAAATCCCATCACGGGCACTGAGACAGAAAAACAAATAGGATAATTGTTCTCCTTCAGCCTCTACCTTCCTGTTCCTGTACTATCTGCCCTGAGAAAGGCAGGGCTAGCAGACAGACTCCTTGACACAGAAGGTGTATTCATGTTTGAGGCCAAGCAAGAATTTTATATCTGTTTTCTCAGTCAGCCCTCCAGATGACTCTGCCTCATCCTGGTTGTCCTGCCGGGATATCATGGCATAAAAAACAAAGAGTAGTAAGGGGAGAGCAAAAAAAGGGGGAAAACCACAAACTGGTACATCTACTGGCTCCCCACACCCAAGAACAGCAGCACATCCAGGTATTGTACAAATCAGTGTTTTCCAGCCTCCATTTAACTTCAGGAACCCTGGCAATGCTGCACACCTCAACATGTCCCATGGAACCAACAGAAGTCCAGCTGAGTTTCTCAGTGTGAGTCTCATGCAACATCTCCCCTGTGGTGCACAAGGGTCTCACCCACAGCTCCTGCCTCGCTCTTTGGGAGAAACCAATATCCACTTCCTGCCCCTCTCCAACACACCCTGTGAAGGGTTGAGGATGGTGGCACCAACCCTGCTCAAGACAAGGAGAAAACAAAGCTCAAAGCTCATGGGCCTTTTGGAAGGCCACATGGGCAGTCACAATTTGCAGTTATGTCACAACCCCATCAGGTTTGCCCTACAAACAGATTAAAGGCAGAATTTGCCTGAAGATGTGGGGGGGGGGAAGAATTAAATAAACAACAAAAAAAAATAGGTTAACAGTCTCTCTATGCAAAGAAACTTCTTACACTGAAAAAGTAAACAATCCTCCAAGATGCCCAACTGGAAGAAGGTGTAAAATACCCCCAAATAAAATCAAACATCCCTGCACACCATGGTCATGCTCCTGTAACTTCTTAGAAGATGAACAAAACTCTTCTACTATTGAGAATTTATTCAAAATAAATCAATCCCTATGGAATTTAGGCACACTGTAGAGACTCCAGCAAAAATCATAAAAAAAAGCAAGCAAACTAAAAAGATCCTCTCTTGGCATGCTCTTGAAAGAAGGATTTACCACATTTCTGATTGACTGCCACCGTGGTTTAAATGAATCAGCTATAAATAGGCAACAAATGCAAGGCAAGCACTTGAAGGGAACAGCAAGGGTTTTTTTTTTTGTTTTCTCTTGTTATTGCTTAATGGTTTGTTGGGAAGGAGGTGGCTGACAAGGTAGAAAAAACATGGTAAAAACAAAGAAACAGCAAAGGATGGTGTGTGGGAAGGAAGGATAAAGAGACACGAAGACATTCAAATGCATGAAGTGCATAGCTACATTTTTGCCTCTAGGTTTCCATAGGAATGAAGGATCAGGGATGGGAGAAGGAACACAGCCTTGACACTGAGGATCCCCTAGAGCTCCCCACACACCCACAACTTCAAGAATGCTTTTATTTCATCAATAGTCTTCAGTGAGAAGTCAAGCTCCTGTGGCCCATCTTGAACTATTTTCTAGTCTTTTCTACATATCAGATCCAACATATGAAGTGCAGCCACTGAAGCAGTGGAAGTGTTTGTGCAGCATTTCCTGCTGAGAGCCATCCAAAGCACGAGTGGACTCAACACTATTAAAGTTAATCAGCCATCCACATCGTAAGAAAAGTGAAAAGATTCCTGTCAATGAAAAACAGAGCTGGAGGAATCTGAGCCATACTCAGAGAGGACCTTGTTTCCGGAAAGCATTTGCAGGAAAATTTCTAATAAACTACATTTTAAATATTGAATAATCGTTTCTCAAAATAACTGGAACTTCTATTTCACAGCTCTTGTTCCAACTGTCTGCTCATTCTCCTCCTCTTTCCCACAGCTACTCTGACTGCCCACAATATCCTCAGTCTCCAGCTTTCTGGCATTCATCAAAGCAGCCAACCTAATTATCCTTTTTAATTACTCCTCTTAATCTTATGCTCCTTCTTTCAAACCTGAAGAAGGCTCTCACAGAATCCAGGGAGCAGAAAAGCACCTGGTTTTCCTTACCAAGGAGTTTGTCTAGCTTTCAGGTCCTTCACTAGTCCTGCAAGGAGCTTCCTTTGCGACTCCATGGCAGACCTTGCCCAGCACAAGAGTTTGTGGTGACCAGACCAGGATCTCCTCAGAACCTTCCCCTCCACGGGGGTGGGGGCTCATCTCAGGCCAGCTCTGCACAGTTACAGCTTTCTCAAATGATTTCCTCCTGTAGGCTATAAAAATGGCCTGAAATCCAAAGTTTTTAACTCCAGCAATTAATATCGTCCCCTCCTTAAGAAAAGGTTTGGAAAGGGTATGAAAGGGCTACAAAAGACCTGTGCAGACAGGAACAGAACAAGTGAAGAACCATCCCTGCATTGCATAGCCATAACACACATTTCTGTGTTTCCCAGCCATCAGTTCAATTTTCATTGTAAAATCTTGAAGGAGGGGGAAAATGTGGGATTTATCAACTTGAGGCTGAAGACCTTTGTTTATGCATAAAATTGAGAAGGAACAGAAGGGTCTAATTCCTTACATTCCTTACATCACCCCATCAGTGCTGCTCAGTTTTTAAACCTCTGAAAGGTTTAACTCCAGAGGGAGCACTGCAATTTTATCTTAGGCATGGTCCATTTGTTTCCCTTGGCCCTTCTGCTGAGCATGCCAACAAAGATGCCAGGCAGGATGATGTTTTTGAGATGAGAGTATTTCTCTTCTCTGAGTGAACCAAACAGCAGCTCACTTCAGGAAAGCAATCCAGCAACCCCCAGTGGCTTCTTGCTCCAGCAAATGCAGCCTGACAAGGCAAGAGGTGAAACTGCCTGATGGTCCCATCAGAAACCTTGGAGTTTCCTCCCTCCTGAATGCCTGCCCGGCAAAGCCTTGCTAAAGAAACATAAAGAATCTCCACTTGGCAGGGAAAGGGAAGAAACCCTAACACATGCTGGGGTAATTTAAGTTCTTAGCTCCTGCCACAAAGGCACAGGCTGGGTTGAACCTCTCTGCCACACAGCATGGCACAGAGTTTGGGATCTCTATCCCAGAAGTGGGTCCAGGTTTGCTGGAGGGTGGCACCACGAGGGATGTGGTGAGTAGACACAGCTGAGGCTGCAGGCACAGTCAAACCACACAAAAGAGCTGCAGTAAGGCCACACGGAGCACGACAGAGCCCCCTGACGTGAAGATTTGCAAGGAAGAATTGACAGCACTTGAGTTTTTTTAAGCCTCTCTTCATGCTTAAGTTTTCTTTCTTCTTAACCAAGCAGAGAAACAGCTACAAAGATTTGTCTGTGCCTAAAAGGGACTGACCTCAGGGCAGTTGTTTGTCCATCCATCCAGGCCAAAATAGGGGCTCACACTCTGTGCATGAGGCTGCATAGGGAGGGTATATAAATGTACATTAGCTGTAGAAGTGGTGGTACCTGTGCCATGCAGCAGCCTCCAGATATTCATGGAGACTCGAGTGTGACCTTTTCCTTTCTCAGTCCCCTTTACTGTTCAGAAACAAGTGCAATCCAAAGAGCAAGTGGAATGCAACAGAAAATAACCTCCACAATAATCACAGTAATGTGTATGGTGTTGATGGGCTGTAGAAATCAGACACAATGACTGTGGGTCTTGCATGGACTAAATACAAAGGTGCTCATTATCCTGAGAGGAAATGCCACTTATGAATGATAAGGTCATGGTACACTGGGAAGATAAATGTAATTTCTCTCTATCTGTGATAGTCTCACCTGCTGACTTCAGAAACACACATAAACAGCAAAGCAACAAAAAGCCTGTAGAATTAGCTTGGGACATTATTATTTTAAGAGCATAAAATCACTTATCTGAAGTTCTTCAGACATGCTTTCCTAGGAACACTTCTGTATGGATACACATGTATTTATATTATGCTTTTTGGGAGTCATAATACATGGAAATAATTAACTGACACATTCAAACAAGTTTTGGTATGTTCAGTACCATGTATGTTGAAAGAATTTGAGACTCATCCAGTATTTTTTTACAGCTATAAATATTCCCAGGAATTACATCCATCTGCACAGGTAGCTCTGCACTCCTCAAGCCCCCAGGCAGCCTGTGCCAAGCACAATGAGCAGCTCTAAATAAATACCCTCCATAATGCTCACAATTCTCTGTGTTCAGCAGCTCGGTGTGCTGCCAGTGCTGCAGCTCAGACACAACTGAGTCCACACAGATGATGCTGAGCACAGAGCAGTCCCCTCCCAGCAGGAGGGGCAGCATCAGGGGGGCCCAGGTACCTCCAGCCAAGGCTCCTGGAAGAAGAGGTGTCTCACTCAGCACCCTGCAAGTGGGGCTGCTGCCCTTTCACACCCACACCTCTGCAAGGCACATCACTAATGCACATGGCTTAGTCACTGCTTGAGTGTTCTCTCCTAGAGGGACAAGGCTTTGTCCCCACAGCCCTGCAGACATCACTCCAGCTGTCCCCAACACCCTTCTTCATTCAGGAGGTCACCGAGTGCTTCAGAAACCAGCACCTTGTTTTGTTAGGTGGAACCATGGAGGTCAAAGGAGCACACATTTTATCTAAGTATTGGAGAAATAAGGAAGCTGAACTATCCTAAAGCTGTATCTTCACTGATGAAATGACCTTTTGTAAAAAGGAGTAAAGTCAGATGATTAGAAAATGAAGAACTCTGCATCTGCATGTTAATAAAATTGAGAGTACTCAGAATATAATTGCCAAAGGTAGGGTTGGTAACAACTAGCTTAGCAATAATATCTGCCACAAAGATTACTGGTTTATGGTCTCTACCATCAGGCCCAGCTCCCAACTGCACAGCCTGGACCTTCAGAAAAATTCAGACTTTGTGGGCTCTTAAGAGATATTTCCATAACTAATACTGATATAGACACTCATCATTTCTTTGTGCACATAAATAATGTATGGTGGCAAACTTACTAGAAGCCTCAAACCCTCTCCAACTACACAAGATGTTATACTTTAAAAAACGTTTACAAAGTAATTAGTCTGTTCATGTTCACAGTTACTGAACATCTCATTGTGTTTTCACACACCAGTAATAGTATAACATGTAATCTTTCAAGCTTCTTGTTGATTTCCTTTAAAAATCAAAAATATTTAGGTTTAGCAACTCTTCTAAGAATCAGCTTTCCAATGAAACTGTTTCTCCAAATTTCCAGAAGGAAGCAAAGTGGATGCTGTGAGAACTCAGGTTTGGGAGTCTGACATGAAGTGCAGGCACAGGAACAGATAAAAATTAATGCTTTAAACAAGGAGTCACTTCTGGGTTTAATGTGGGCTTGAATAGAACTAGAAATGTGAGCATACATCTGTCAGAGCTGCAACCATTAGAGCCATTTAAACAAATTGAAGACACAAATCAGTTCACTATGTCAGATCAATGTGCCATGCATTTCATAGCAGTGATACTGTCACCAGTGTGGATTCATGGCACGTGTGTTCTACACTACTGCCTGTTTTATTAAACTGCATAAATAAAAATCAAAAGCAGAATGCTACAACTTGCATTACAGGAAGACTGTGGCTTTCTCCACAACTTTGGACTTTCAGTTTGTTTTGTTGAAAAGCTTTTCGCACAATCAAAGCACATTTGACATTAACACTGATTAAAGCAAATAGATAAATTGCAAAGCCTCTGAGGAAACACAACTGTTCCTTACAATTTACCTGGACCACCCCTGAGCAGAGCAGATCTATATCAACAGCTTAGTTTCTATTCACAGCATGATGAAAACCACTATCAGCTGGGCTTTTCACCTACTCTGCTCACAGCCTTTTCCAAATTTTAGTAGGCTGCTCACATTGAAGTGTAAAAGAAAAAGAGAAAGAGAAATCCAGGCATGTCCCTCTTAATTCTGTTCAAGTTATGACTGGCAATGGTGCCATACTCTAATTCATGACCATAATACAAACCAGGCTGGGGAAACAGAGGTGCTGCAGCCCCTGGTCAAAGCAGACCATGGAGAAAGACAGGTGAATGGATGGGAGCAAACAACTCACAGCCATGCAGAAATACTAATTATGTATGTTCTGAAACAAAACAACTGCAATTGGCACTTGTATTTAGGCACCATTCGACTAACTGTGCTCAGGCACTAAGCTGAACCAGGCTTTTCAGACTAATTAGTTCCCTGAACACCTCTCCTACCACTTGTAATTAAGGTCAAAGTAAAGAATCAATGGGCTTCAAAACCAAAACCAAGACAATGACTACTGTTGTTCTAATTGCCACAACAATCAAAGTATTAAGTGCATTAAAGAGGATCTTCTAATTCTTGCAAACTGCAAAGAGCAGTAGTGTTGGGATCTACAAAAGCATGGGAACAAGCTTGTGTTGATGCTGTTTTCTCAAAGCACTTTTTCTGTTTATATATCTTATGATTATTTGGTAACAGGATTTCATAACAGGACTGCAACAAAACTCTTTCCTGGATGCCACAGAAACACAGAACTGTGCTGAGTCCACGTGGGGGCCCTGCAGGAAACACTTGGAATCTTTACAGCACTTTTTTAAATAATAATTAAAAATATTAGTATCCCTCTCTTACAGGAGGCCATCATCACGAATTAAAAGATTACATGAGAACACTTCCAAATACATACTTTAAATCTTAAATTATGCAGAGATTACGCAAGTATTCTGAAATGAAGCACTACAAATCACAGAATTCAAATCCAATCATTATAAAAATCAACAAATCTCAACAAGTTCAGAGTATCTTTTAAGATGCCCAGACAAGAGCTATTTAATGTCATTAATATTAGCACAAAGTTAGGGAAGAGCTAAAATTTCCATGGCATTTTCCATGTACAACATTATCCTGATGTACAACCTTAGTTTCTTCTTTTTTTTCCCCATGAGATATTTATCTCCTTTCTCCCCAGAATTGCTTGGTTTCCATGAGCTGTGAAAGCTTCCATTACTGTGAGAAGGTTCCTGAGTCGCAGTTCTAACAAACAGGAGACATTATTGGCCTGAGCAGCAAAGCCTGATTGATTCACTGTCACAGTTCAAAGGAGAGGAGAAACACTGAACTCCAGAGCTCCTCTGGGAAACAAAACCTAAACAAGCCCAGCTTTCAGTTTGGAGAGAAATTGGTCAATCCTGGCCTGTTTTCCAATTTTTCCACTCCTGAAGAGTCAGACACTGAAACATTCATCTGCTGGTTGAGCCCCATGAGCAGGTACCACCAACACTCCAGAGGCTGGAAGTGCTCCAGAGGACATGGCATTACCTCCAACGAGATCCCATCATCCTGCTCCAGAAAGACACCACACACCCTGGAAGCTGCTGGGAAGCTTTGATCCTTCCTGTCCAAGGAACACTCATGTACCCTCAAAGACAGACCCTGCTACCAGACATGTGGCACAGCAGTGACAGGGGCTACAGCTGCACAGTCCACGTGAATGAGACCAGTGCTCCATCAAATCACCACCCTTTTCCAGCTTGGAAGAGAGTCCTAGAGGTTAAATCTCTGAACTACAGGCAGAAAGCAGTTTCTCCTAATGTGGAACGTTTCTCTAACATTGCCAAAA
The DNA here is from genome assembly GCA_013399695.1 of Formicarius rufipectus. NCBI lineage: Eukaryota > Metazoa > Chordata > Aves > Passeriformes > Formicariidae > Formicarius > Formicarius rufipectus. The sequence continues at coordinate 334,807 of VXAU01005769.1, read as the reverse complement.
AACCCAAACAATTCTGTAATTGTGGAAAGCAACACTGGAAAATGGTGCCTGCACTAAAGGAACCTGCACAACCACCTCCCTACTGCCTCCCACGCTGTCTGCAATACCAAGGGATGGGGACAAACGTAAGGATGTATTTCTACTCTTTCAAAGCCTTCCCTTTGAGAAGATGGAAGCTACCTGTTCCTGAATTCATTTTCCCCAGGGATGCTTAGTTGGCCTTTTTCTTTGCATTTTCCTCCTGGGAGGGGGGAAGACACATGTCATCACAGCTCTGCTTGCCCCCCAGTTCAGCCCCTGGTCTCCCAGTTGCAGCGGGAGGGGATTTGCACCACACTGCTCAGAAGTGGCTCTTTTATGTGATGTCTTTGCTGCCAGTGGGATACTGCTCCCACTCCAAATGTATTCCTGCTTCCTTCTCCACCTAAAGACACCTCATTGCAGAGCCTGTATCTCTCAGCACAGGCATGCAGGCTCTCCACCGTAAAGCATTTCAGAGCTCTCAGTGTTGTATGAAATGCTCCCCTGTTCCATTGTGGTAAATATGACTCATAACTGCACATCAGTTATCGGCCCTTTCCAAAACATCCCTAAGAAAGAACCAATTTTAAATCTTCTGTAGGAATTTAGACCCAGTTCATCTGTTTCTCTTGTTTCCTACAGTCAGGGACATCTGAAGTTAATCCAGATTCCTTAGTTCAAGCCTCTTTTGTGCTTGGTTATTCATAACATCAGCAGAAGAGGCTACAGGAGGATTTGTTCACACCAAAAGCATTTTAAGTGGAGTGTAGCTGGGAGGAAGAAGAGTTCTTTTTGTCGCTGGCATCTATCAATCTGCTTGGACTGAAGCGAAATCCTTCAGAGGTTGAGTACAGGAGCATTCCCACATCCTCTGAGCATCACACCTAGATGGGGATATCAGCAAAGTCTCCCCTAGGCTGGGGTTGCTTCCAGCAGGCTGAAAACACTTCAGCCACAGACCATCCTAAACTCCCTGCACTGCTCATACAAATGATCATTGATATTTATCATTACTAGACATATTTACACCTAAAGAGAGTCAAGAACTGACCCAGGAAGAGCACAAGGGGGAGAGTGTCAATGACTGCCACTACACCAGGAGTGTGACTTTCAGCAAGAGGTGATGGCAATGACAATTGTCTGCCCCTGTCCTTCCTGCACTCAAAGCACTCCAGAGATGGAAAATTCTTTTCTGTCCCATGCACTTCAACATGCAGTCAAGAGGCAAAAGGGTCCTTATGGCCACTCACTGAGGGGGCGTTTTCCTGGGGGTTTGTCTATAAGGCAGCTTATCACAGGCTAGAAGTTGTCTTAGTTAATGATTCACCCTATGCAAGTTGGTGGCAGGACATTCTCGCTCTAGAGGATGATGGAGGTTGCTTTCAGCTTGCTGTGGTCCCTGGGAACTGCTGACTTAAAGCCATTCTTAAACTGTCAGAGCATCCACACACTAAAAATAGCTGTAAAAATCTCCCTGTTGTGAAAACAATGCTGGCTTGTGCAGAATATCTCCAGTGTAAGACAGTGCCATGGACTGCGTCTTTTGATGAGTTACTAACTTTTAGGACAGATCCAAAAGGAGGACTCTTCTCAAAAAAAACAGTAAAGGACTCTTCTCAAAAAAACAGTAATTGAGTTTTAAAATCTAGTTTGACCAAACAAAAAGGCTCAGCTACACAGAGAAAGATTCTGCTGCAGTATCAACTAGTTTTAAGAGGCACTGTTCTTCCACAGAGCAGGGACTGTCACCTTGAACAAATCATTAAGGCTCTTTCTGACTTGACTTCCTCATTTATATGATGATTATTTCCAAGGTGTTCTCCCAAAACACAGCCACTGACAGGTGTAAAAAGGGAGGGGAGGAAACTAATGACTCCCTGACTTGATAAGGTCATTCAGGTCTAAAGCAAGATGAAACTCATGAAGTGACAGAACCTGAGCTAATCCATTTTGCAGGACTGCAGGAGGACACGGCCCTGAACTGCTCTCCTTTAGCAAAGAAAGAAAACACAAAGGATCACAGTGGTTCCAGGGAAGGCTCGAGCCTGCCAGAGATGCCAAAGCATTCAGGTTCAAAATGCTACCCTGACAAGGTGTTTGCTTTGTCAGAAGATGATGTCCAGCCCTGTGACTGCCCCAGCAATCAGTGGGAGCTGATGCATGGAGTGCACTACCATCCTCTCCAGAGGGAGTCTGTTCTCTCCCACCTGAGATGCTACAATGACAGCAGAAGTCTGAGCAAGTGAAACATGTGCCATTCTGGAGTGGCAGGAAAGCTCCAGTGATTCTAATATGCTCCTGCCAAGTGAGCAGAGTAATCTTCTCACTGCTTCTTACAGTTGTCACCGAGGAAAAACAACAGTGCACAAAGGTTGGATGGCAGCACAAGAGTACAGAAAGTAGGAACCTGAAAATTAAACTCCTCTGTACCTTGCACAGATGGGAGGAAACGTCTCTGTAAAGTTCCCACCACGACACAAACCCCTTCTGCTAGGTAAAAAAGCACTTTTGAGGAGAGGAAATATAGCAAAGGAGCAACACAAAGTGTGGATGCAAGATAGGGAAAAAAAAAAGAAGAAAAGTGATGATGAAACTGTGTGAAAGACATGGAATAACTCTTAACTGCTCAAATTAACGTTTTAATGCAGTCTCACCTAAAATTTAAGCACTTTAAGCACCAGAGTGACTGCTGAGTGGCCCCTGTGGCAAGGAGCAGATTGGTGACTAACAGCACAAAATCAACAACGTCAGAGCAACTCGCTGCAGTTTATCAGGGGCACATTAAGTGGCAAAATTTGGTCAATGCGTTTTGGGGTCACCACTCATGCCCACGGTGGAACAAAACCCAGAACATATGGCATTTCATGTGTTCAAACTGTCAGGCTCACAATTAACTGATTAGAGTACATATGGTGCTCACAGACAGTGTAAATCTCTCAGTGTAAAAGATGCTGGAGACCATGGAAGGTGTCAGCATGAGTTTTCCTTGCAAATCTCTCTTCATTAATGTTTCATATGGAGCCAAAAGTGTTGTAATAAAATCACTATTAATGGAGTCATATTTATGATTATTTCTCTTTTGTGCAGTTGGATTTAACTTTTCAGACACTGAACTCCACATCAAAGCTTTTTCACGGTAGCTGCTGCATGCACAGAAGCTTCTTGTTTTGTCATATTTACCCTGATATTAGAAGTAATGAGAGCTAAGGTGGTAAAAGGCANCATAGAACAACAGTTACAATTCTGTTAAGTATTTATGACAGGCTGGTCAGGGACAAACTCATTCCCCCTTCAGTTCCAAAACACACTTTTAAAAAGATGGTGAGTGACACTTCATTAACCACGTGAAATGGGCTGACACAGCCTGCTTGCTTTTCCTTCACCACGTCATTTTTCTTTGCATCTCTCCATGCTTTACGTTCAACACTCCATAAAGTGCCTCCCTGAACCTCTCCAGCCACATCAGCCTTGCGGAGGAGGGGGTTGGGCAGTCCTGGGGAGGAGAAAGCAACCTGGTTTGGTCCCAGAACAGATGTGTGTTTGCATATCCATGCATCAGAGATCCAGCTTTGCTCACTGGTCATCAACAAAAGGGATTTAAAAAGTCCCCCATCAGCCTCTCAGCCTTCCAGCCCTCTGCCCCATCAGGCTCTGACAAGACTAGTTCTACTGCAGCATCACTTCACCTCTGAAGTGCTATGGGATCAAAGCACCCTTCTGCACCCCAGTTTCTGAAAGGTGCCTCTAAATCCAGCTGCTGTCTGATTCAGAGTCAGCAGTGCTCCCAGCAGCTCTGCCCAGTGAGGGTTTGGGGCACTGCTCCTAAGCCCATCCTCCCAGCAGACATCAACACCCACACACAGCCCCCTCCAGGCCTTACACGCTCCCCTCTCATTCCCTGGGTTCCTTCAGGCAACTTCCCACTTCCATTTATACACTCAAAGGACTTATCAGAGACCTCATCTCCCTAAAGAGTTAAAAGCCTCAGCCCAAAATATCTTCCCAGTCCCACAGGGCTTCCTCCTCTCTCCTACTGTGTTCTTTCTATCATTCTGTCTTCACTAGAGCTTCCTGCCTGGGCTGGAGTGGATGGGGAAAATTCCCTTTTCACAGGAAGCAAAAATCCCTCTAAAGAACATCCGTTTTCCCCCCTCTATGGTTTGTCAGAGGTGTGGCATCTGGTGACAGACTAGGGCAGACAGAACAAGAAAAAAGGAAGTATTAAAGGGCTCTCTTCTCAGGGGCACAGAAACAGATTTTAGTAAATTAAAGTACTCTGCAGAAAAAAAAAAAAAAGCTGTGAGAAAAGAAATCAGAGAGGAGAGACATGGTTCATGGTGCAAATGTAAAGATTTATGAACAAAGGCGAATGGCAGAAGCTACAAAATGTAACAATGCAAGATGCTGCATCTGCCTTAGTGTCTTCAAAGGCTTTTTTAAACTCAAAGAGCTCCTGGACCACAGCGACTCCTGGAGCCTCCCCAGCAGAGGAGCAGCACATGGGGACTGTGTCCCAGGGTCCCCTGGGGGCCAGACACTCCTCTGTGGGGACGACTGTGGTTCCCCCCACAGCAGCACAGCCCCTGCCAACCGCTGATCTCGATTGCTTTCCACACTTTAACCATCTTTGCCTACTAAATAGTGCCAGACAGGCCTTTTCAGCTCAGATCCATCACTGTCCTTCTTTGCAGCCACCTCAGAGCTCCCCTGGATCTCACTGGAAGAGCTTTGCTGCCGCAAGATGATGCTCACAGGTGAGCTCTTCCCATTCTCCTGTGCTCCTCCACCAGCTGACTGTGTGCTGCCCTCCCAAGCCCATCCACACCAGAAGTTCCTGGGATTCCCCTACCCTCAGACATGCTCAAGTTCTCATCTTCCTTCCCTCCTCATCCCCCAACAGAGGTTGTTTCTCCAACACCTCAGAAACAACTGAGGCTCCAAGGTGCCTCATTCCAGCAGTCTCCTCTGTTTGTGAGATGAGTCATTCAAGTGTCAACACTTCTAAAACTCATGGGGAGGCTCAGCAGAGCTGGGAGGGTGCAGAGCATTAAGTCAGAAGTTATTAATAGCTGCCACCAACCATCTCGTCGACTTTGATCTAATGGCAGTTGATTACAGCTGCTGCTCCTGATGAGGAGGCACCAGGGGTTCTGCCTGTACCTCAATTTCCTTTGCCAGGTTTCTGATTTGACTAGAACAAAAACAAACTTTCCCCCAAAATTTCAAAACAGATGGCATTCAGCAGTTAACACTGCAGTCAGAAAGGCAAGCACAATCAAGTGAAGCGTAAAATTTTACTTTATGAGGAAAATATCAGGTCTTTGAATCCTGCTTCCAGCAAAGCCTTTGAAAGGCTTAAAGGTTGACATCACACACAACAAACCTCCCGAGAACACAGCTCCTTTTTGAAATTTTCCATTAATCCATACCTAGGAAAATAAACTTAGAATTTGTTCCCTACAAATAATTAAAGGGGGATAGCAATTGGTTCCCACGCTCTTCCACGCCGTCACCTGAAGAAAAGATAATTTGCTATTGCCTGAAGACAAACATGCACACCCACCATGGAAATCAAAGAAACAACTCAGGAAATCTCCCTGCAACAACCTAGAGCCACTGCTGGGAACAACTAAGGAAGCAGGGTAAAATAGCCACCTATCCCTTTATGTCAGCATCAGCCAATCCTGCTCTGTCTGGTAGGAAGCAACATGGTGATCAAAAGCCAACACAGAGAAACATCCCAAGACACAAATTCAGGCAAATTTCCATTTCATCTGCTGCCACCACCTAACACCTCCATCAGCTTGCCCAAAACTTCTCAAGAATTCCTTTTCTGACAAACAGGGATGAAGTGGATCCATACCATGATACTGAGCTATACCACACTGCTCTGCTTGCTCGGGGTAGAAAGGTCACTGGAACCAGTACAGCCTGAGGTGAGTCCCTATCTCCCACAACAAGAAAACAGGGATTTTTAAAGATGTCAGAAGCACCAGAAGTTTGTGCAGAGTGGGACATTCCATTCCATGGCTTGAACATAAACCCAAGGAGCAGTTTCTACAAGTTTTACTCCACTGGAATTAGAACACCTAAATCTACATGATGATGGAACTAGACATGAAGACAATTTACATACTTATGACTATTGTAAAGCCTGTGTAATAAAACTGCCAAGTTTTAAGATTACAGACATATTCCAGATATTTCAACTCATGACTGTAAAAGCCCACTGCACTTTGACAAAGCACAACAGAGAAGAGAGGAACGATTTGACCAAGGCATGTTAACATTTTCCTCACCACAGTCACACTTCAGATCACAAATTTCCAAAAAGAGAACTAAAGATAAGACAAGAATTCCTTCAAGAAAAGGCTTTTTCTTTGGAAAGAATATTTTATTTCTTAGAGAAAAATCTAGCAAAAAGCATTTGATAGTGACCATTCTCAGGTTTTCAGACCCACTGCCAAGAAGTGAAGAACTTAGAGCAGACACATACTTTACTTTTCAACCCTTAGCTAAAGCTTTCATGAACACCACTGTGTACAGGAGAGCCTTGGCAGTAAATAACGTGACATGTCATTACCATGTGACACAGTGAATCACTTGGACTCGACCCTAGGGGTGACACCACACTTGCTACCCCCCTTTGCTCCCCCTCAAACACAGCCCTGCAGCCCACGGGGACTCACTGCCACCACCCCAGCACCCTCCTCACACCCAGGGATCACCCCTCGGCACCGGGCTCGGAGCAGTAACTCGAGAGCCTGATGGATCCCGGACTTCAGCAGCGTGACCATCCCAAAAATCTGCCTTCCACCAGGGGCAGTTCAGCCCTGCAGCCCCAGCCACCCCGGGGCTGGAGCCTGGGGCTCCTCCCTTACCTCCAGCTCGGCGTTGTGAGCGTGCAGCTTCTGCGCCACATCCTCGGCCTCGCGCATCCGCCGGCCCAGCTGGGGCGAGTGCTCGGCGGGGGTCAGCTCGCTGTCGTACGACTCCAGGATGGCCCGCATCCCATCGCGCTCCTGCCGGGAACAGAGGACACCTTTAGGGATACAGCCCCTGCCTGCACCCCTAAAAGAGTTTACTAATTCAGTTAACGTACCTTGCTCTGTTAGAAAATTTCTAGATGCTTGTTCTGCCTGATATCTGATGGGTAACTTGCCCTGTTCTATTCACTGGACCAACACCTTAGAAGAGTGCTATATGATAAACCCAGTGGTCATAAATCAGGGCAACATGGACATTTAAATAAGGTAGGAAGGTCATGAGTCAAGGAGTTTCGCAAGCTTGACTAGCCAGGCCACCTAACAAAGAAAAGTGGAGAGGTCATGGTGAGAAAGAGGAGAAAATGACCCCTGAAGAGAAGCTGAAGGCTGGAAAGACCTCCTAAAAACTGTGCCAAGAGAAGATTCTGGAAGGCTCCGCCCCAAGCCCTGCCTGAACTCCACCTCCTATAAATATGATAATTAGATATCACAATTTCATGAATATGCATGTTAAGACGATGCAATCTTCAATGTCAACTGGATAAATTACCTCATTTCTTGCTGAAACTTTGAAGTGAGTTTGGGCAGTGCCAACTCCCTCGTTTCCCAATGTTGCAATAAACACCTTTGCTGCTTAAAGACCCAACTGTCTCTGGGCAGTTCATTCATTTCGTGCTTTTTGGCATCACAGCAACAGGCCACCTCTTTGCCCCTTGCAGGGAAGGAACGTGCAGACTCTCTAACAGGCAGGTGGCAACTGAAAACAGAGCCTCCCTTCTTTTTGGAGACACTATTCTAATTTAACATGGCTGAATGGGTTTCTTCAGCAAATATTTCGTGTTGTACATGACATTTTTCCTGCCAGAGTTTCAGCAAAGGAGGAAGAGAATTGTCACGATAGAAATGAAAGAGATTTGACAACAAACAAAGCGGCTGAGAGCAAATACCCTCGAAATGGTATGTGACTTACCACTTGTTAAATGCTGCAACACTCAGTGTTTGTAACAAATACTTTCTCACAGGTTAAGATTTGGCAGACAGTTTTTGGCTCACTTCACAATCTGCTGGCAATTATATCCAAGCACTTGCAGAGAGAGACAAACCCAAGGATCCCTCTGCCCTCCCCGAGAGCAACCACATTCCCAACCACAAGGTTTGGGAAAGGAAAAACCTTTTGAGGGCATTCCTGGCTGAAGTATTTCCTAGCGCAGTCCCAACTTCTGACAACACCTAATGCCCACCTCCAAGGCACTGAGGGAGGAGAATGGGGACAAAAGGAAAATTTAAGGAGTCAGGTGTGTTTAAGGAGGTTAGTGGTTACAGTGCAATAGGCACACAGGGATGAGCCAGCTGATGAAGTGTCTTATCTTGACTGCACAAAAGAACCTGGACGTTTGTGGGGCTACAGAGCAGGGTCAAAGAAGCACAGGCCCCTGGCATAAACCCAAGGCAGTGCTGTTTCTCTTTCACTGTGAAGTTTGCTACCTTACCCTGCTACAGAAATGCACGAGTGCTCTGGACAAACCAGCTCCTTTTTGTGAATTCTGCCACGACAGACACCCAAAGCATTATCAGAAGGTCCCTGGGCAGTACAGCCGAGCACTTCACACCCAGCCCAGGCCACTCACTGTGCAGCACTTCATAAATCCAGCTCAGCTGCACTGAAACTTTTCACTGGGATCCTGCTTTCTTGGGGAAATCAGGAATTGGTGGGGTAAATAAAAAGGTCCTTCCCCCACACCTCTAAATGCAAAAGGGTGTATTTTGGATACTGAAGGTAACTGCTCAGCTGAGCAAGCCTGGACACAAAGGTTATCTCCTCCTTCCAGAACTAAAGGTCAAAGACAGGACGTGGATAGCAAGGGCATGTGTGGGCAAGGGAGGAAACATTCAAATTCAAGGTGCGACAAGACCAGGGGCACTGCCAGAGGTGCCCTGTGTTCAGGGCACACCACAGATTGAAAGGTCAGCCAAGATGGTTGGCTTGGCCAGCAGGTAAAGGGACCCCAAGAGACCAAAGGACAGCCTGAGGCTACAGGAACCAAGTTCATTAAAACTATCAAGAAAAACAGGTTTTAACATAAATAGTACTGGCAGCTATTACTAGCTCCTAACCCAGATCTGACTGAAGAGACTATTTTTCCAAGGGAAGAATAGTTTTGCCATAGTTTAGAATGAATTATTCATCTGACAGACATGAGAAAGGAAATACTTCCACGTGACTGCAGAAAAAAATCCAAATGCAGCCACACCAGCCTTGTAATGAACTTGTTTAGCAGAAAGACCTGAAGGACAGGATCCCTCCTTCCTTCTCCAATACACACAGACATCACCCAGTGCACTCTCCATAAGGCAACTGCTTTTGCTCAGGAGATGACTTCCATTCCCCATTTATTGCCAAATCATTGTGTAGAGCACAGAAGAGAACATAATGACAACATTTAGTGAATGTATTGGTTTGAGCTTTGCATGTTGTTGCAATTAGATTTGCAATTACAGCATCATTCCTCCTTCAACGCACTCGGAGCTTCTCTGCTATCCCAATTTTCTCCTAAGCATCTTTCATCAATGGGATAATTTACCACTGCAATGTTCTCTCCATTACAGCTGGGCAGTCCCAAAATCCTTAGTGTTTCTTAAAAAGCAAACAAGACCCCTGGCAACTCCCATCACACTTGGCTCCCAATTAATTGCTGAATATCAGGTCATTTGTGTCGTCCCCAGCACGATCCCCACAGTTCCCTGAGCTCTTCAGCTGCAAGGAGGACAAACTCCTGCTTTCATATTAGTATGGAAAAACTGCATGGGAGCAGGACATCCCTACAGGCTGCCCTTTCACTGAAAATCAACCACAGCCCTTGCCCTTCAAAGCCTTTCTCCTAAATGAAGAGTAAAGTTGGGGGGCGGGGGGGAGGGGGAAAAAAACAAAAAAAAC